>KZ061569.1:623414-690149 GCA_002091835.1 Anopheles maculatus | reverse complement strand
GTGTGTGTGTGTGTGTGTGTGTGTGTCCACGTTTGTGTGTCTGTATATATATAGCGTGGCAATATGCCTCTGTTTGTTTGTTGTTGTTTAATATTCTCTCAATCACACTCACTCGCACACAGTTTTACCCGGACATTCGTTTCACCTTTTCCATGCTTCTTTACACACACACGCACAGATGTTCCACACGCTTATCAACATTGTTTGTTTGTCTTATGCACTATATGAAACATATATACCACTTACTACTCACATTAGCTTATCCAACTAAACGGACTTACGATTAAAAATGGGTTTTTCTTTATAGTTACTTAGTAGCTGGGTGTGTATGTGTTTGTGTTTTTTTGTTTTCACTCTGTCCTTAGTTTCTTTTTCCTTCCCGATCTCCTCCGCGACGTTTCTGTACTCATATTTCCATCGTTTTTCGGTCTGTCGAATTATGTTAAATAGTACGTTTAAAAACACCGCCTTTTTGTTTTGTTTTCTTCCGTGTGTGTGTGTGTGTAAGAGAATGAGAAACGCATTTAACGTAGATTCGCCAAAGTTTTCTTGATCCTGAGTGCTGACAGACGGGCGGCTGGATGCTGGTACCAGCATTCCTTCATCACCTTCGAGATTGCGTGCAGAGTGTCGCAGGCAACCCATCGGCTCGGTATGCACGGACGCTGCTGATCCACACAGACTACCTACAATCGTAACGGTGGGAGAATACATTTAACAATCAAATAGGCAAACAGCACTGCAACACCACATTAAAACGCACCTTTCGCATCTCTTCGATGGTGGGATCGGGTTGCACCACATCGTAGAAAGGCAGCTGATACTCGTCGTAGATGCCGTCGACGTTACACCGTCGGGCGATCTCCCACAGCACAAGCCCCAGCGCGTACACATCCGCCCGCTTGAACGAATCGAACTGGTACACGTTGATCGTTTCGTCCAGCACTTCCGGGGCCATGTAGCGCTTGGTGCCGACGCGATGCGTCGACGGTATGTCGACCGTGTCGGTCGTGACGATGTGACGTACCGCCAGCCCAAGATCACCGATGCAGCAGGTAAGGTTCGATTTGACCAGAATGTTCTTTGACTTTAGATCACGGTGTGCGATCGCGGGTTTACCGCGCGTACCAACGATGTCCATGTGCAGATGGGCCAACCCGGTCGCTATCGAGTACGCCATTTCGAGCATCGTGTCCGGATCGACGCAGCGTGCGGTAAGGAAGTCGAACAGTGAACCATTCTCGTGATAATCCGTTACCAGCCAGAGCTGTGTCCAGGTGCCATTATCTGCAAATGAGAGCACAAAAGCATTATTGTAACCTTCTTCAAAAGCTGATACAAAGTTGGTTTTGTTACGGAAAAGTCTACCACCAATCAAATCCACAATCTCAGAATCTCTGAACCGTTTTCGGTCGATCTCTCCAGTCCCACGACATTGCGGATGATTTCGATAGCATACAGTTTACTAAAACGCGTATCGCTACGAATTAAATTGATGCTCTGTTGATGGCAGAGCTCGACTGGGAAGCAAAATATCTATTGACGGCTGTAGGCTTGAGGTGGTAGAGCAGTTATAACGTAACACAATATTATGGGGAATCCTGAATACTTCAGAAAATCACGATACTTCAACAAATACACGATAGACCGAGCTTCCTAGAAACGGATTGCCAAGCTAGCCATGTGTTTACGACGTACCCTTGCATGAAAGGTTCACGAAAAAGAGGAAGAATCACTGTATCTCCTAACCACACATTCCGTACCTTTGTTGTCAGCTGCGATAAAACCGAGAATGTTCTCGTGGCGCAACATAATCGTCTGATAGATTTCCGCCTCCCGGAACCAGGAACATTCCTCGCGGCTGGAAAATATCTTCACGGCCACATTCTCACCACGCCATCTACCGCGCCACACTTCACCGAAGCGTCCTTTGCCGATCACCTCAACCAGCTGTATCTGTCGCGCGATTGAGCGTTGCACCAATAATGGCAGTCCAGCTGTAATAGAGAGAAAAACAACATTAGAAAAGCAGCTTCCACACACACATTTGCGCTTGCGACTTACCGGAACCCGATCCGGATGTGGTCAACTCGATGAAATCCTGTATGGTGGTATGCCCGTTCAGGATCGGATAGCTAGCACCGCACACCGAATCCTCCGGCAGTATTTGTCGTGCGCCACTGTTGCGCTTACGGCGGCCGTAAAACAGCACGGAGAAGACGGCGATTAGCGTTACCGCGAGTGCGGTCAGCAGCAGCACGACCAGTAACGCGACTGGCCACTTTTCCACTTCTTGAGCTGTTTGCAGATCAAACGCGTTGTACAATATCGGTTGAATAATATCAAACCAAGGCGACGACGACGACGACGACCACCATCAGAGCCGTATCGGAAATGGGAAAAGTTTTATTAGAAAATGTACCAGGATCGAGAGAAAAAAAATCCTGATGCGTGGGGCAAAAAGGATAAAATCATAACTATTCATATCCGGGGGGAAAAAGGATAAAGAGGGAAGGTTAGAAAAACCAAAAAAAAGGCAGTAGAAAATCATTTAATTTTATCGAGCTTCACATCATGTAGCCCTGTGCTCGGCAGGTCGTAGAATAGATTGTAGCAAAACTTGTATCGCTTTTTTTGGTGCGCTTCCCTTTCGGTGGGCGAAATGGCGACTCACACCACCCAGGCGGCCAGGCGTAAGAAGTTGTTTCACATAATTTTGCTAACCTCATTTGATGGCGCTAGTAAAATTATGAACACACTTTCCAGCACACTCCCTGTTGTGAATTTACCGATCCCAGAAGATACAAGTTTTGCGAGAGACAAAAAAAAATTAACAAAAAAAATCCCAAACACACACATACAAACTAACTAACGTACTAAGCTACACACAGCTACGCAAGCAGATTACCAACCAACGACCGGTTAGAGGCAATAGTGGGCGACGTGCGACGGCCAGGCGAAAAAGTTGTGCAAATCCTATTCGAAGTTAGTGAAGCGTTAAAATAAAAAAAACTAAACCCCTCCGGCCGTGGCAAGTGCCGGGAACCGAAGGGACGCGAGTCGGAATGGCCAACACAACAAGCGGATTAGTATTATTCACGTGTTTTTACGACGGACAACGACCATGTGACACCGAGACGACGACGACGACGATAACCACCATCACCGAAATTATACACCCAACAGTTAGTAGCACACAGACACACACATACACGCACACACATGCAGGCACACACACACATACATTCTTCCTTCTCCCTCATGCAAGTGCAATGGAACTTCTCGGTTAGATTCTCGCACTCGCCGAAGCAATAGTTTCGAAAATAGATTAAAACACAGCGACAACAAAAAAAAAGCATGCATAAGCCGATAATAGTAAAGCGTAAGTAACTTGCCGCGATGGGCAAGCTGCAATAAGAAGCAGTGTTTCACAAGAACAAGCAAATTTATACATGTTACAGCAGCAAACAGGGAGAAAAACAGGAAAAACTGAAACTAGATAATAGATGGCGAATGCGCTCGTGCTTCCTCGTATGCAACACACAGTTGTGAAGCCGTATCCATATGTATGGGACGTTGAAAATTGATGCCTGTGTTGTGTTTTCACACTTACAGCCAGCGCTAGCTAACCTCTCAACCAGCGCCCCCGAGTGAGCTGTTATGTGAGTAGAAACATTGCAAAGTAAAGAAAGGAAGAAAATACAGCAAACAGCTTCAAGGAAATGCGTCGTGGTGACTGTGTGTGATGGCTGGGAAAAGCACAAACAATAAAGTTTGTTTCCCTTCAGCAATAGGATAGGACCCAGTGCGTAGTAACAGAGGTACGTCCGGGCAGGAATATGATGATAAGTATACAGTGTGATGTACATGCGAAATAAATTATTTATATGAGTCGGTTCTTCAAAAACACATTCCCCCCTTCCCCGGTGCGTTTCTCCCGCGGAAAAGTGCTTTTTACAAAACAATAAAAATTATTATTGCCACCAGCTAAAAATAAAAATGCTAATATTTTCTCCGTACTTCGTTTGTGGTGCCACCACCAACGGTCCTGACTCAAAAAATCCGGGAAGCTCGGGTGCTCTCGCTATGATGTGCACGGGTTACGCGATAGCGTTGAGATAGTGTAAGACTGTTCCCACCCTAAACTATCAACTCGAGTTTTCCCGAGCAGGAGCAGAAAAAAGGCTTCGGAAAAATCGTTCTGACGCGTGAGCGAACTGAGCTGAACGATTATCTGGCCATGTGGCTTGGAAAAATGTGGAACACTCACCCTCCCGAGAAGGCGACGCGAGCAAGGGTTCAAAGGATGGTGGGTTTAATATTTATTCAGCATCTTATTTTTATAACCATGCATGGTACGGCATAGCCAAAACCCGGAAAGTTAACGTCGTACGCTCCCTTGGACGACAAACAAAAACAAAAAAAAACGCGGCAAAGAAAGCAGCAAAAAAAAACAGGCAAAGCCACACATATAAACTAATAAAACGAAGCGTGCATAAACAACATAAGGTTTTTGCGTTGGAAAAGCGCACCGTTAGTGTGTGCCCCTTTGGCGTTATGGCGAGTGAGGGAAGAATTTTTCCTACTCATATGTTTTTTGGTCTTTTCTTTTCGAACAAGCGGCTATGCGATAAGCGCGTAAACAAACGGAACGGGCAACAAAATGGCGTAAATAAAGCAGTTGAAGCTGAAGAAAAAGAACAGGAAAGAAAAGCAGCTTAAATGAAAGTAAAGTTTGTGTAACTTATTTTGTAGGAGCAAAAACTAAAGCAGTAAAGAAGTAGCGGTAGAACAAACGGAAAGTTAAGCAAAACATATGAAAGCAAACTAGAAGGAAGAGGAAAACAAGAAAAGATATTGTATAACAACAAAGCTTTAAGGCGATTTAAAACGAGAAGCAAAACATTACAAAAGAAAAGCAAGAAGCATTCACTGGGTAAACGCTTGCATAATACAGTGTTTCTCATTTGATAATGCAAAGTTACCTATGATTTTTGCAAACGCTACATACGATTTCGTATGGAGCGTTTGCAAAAATCATAGGTAACTTTGCATTATCAAGTGAGAAACACTGTAAACAAAGAACAAAGACAAATGGAAGCCGTAAAAAGTAAAACACTTGTGAAAAAATATTAAAATTTGTGTGGAAAGTTGTTGCAAAGAAAACTTCAACAAAACAAACCATAAAGTGAAAGGAAACAGTAGTAATAAAGTATAAAAAGAATGGAAAAATACAAAAAAAAAAAGAATGAAACACAATTCATTTTAAACTGAGAAATTTAAACACTATTTTTCCTATCATCCTTGTTTTCCTTTCTTTTCGTAAGAATCATCTTACTGTAGAAAAATTCCGCTACAGTGTACCGCATTGTTTCATCAGCAAACATTACATTAGCTTTGCTTCCTGCCGATATTTTACTCACTTCTTCATTTTTACAACGAAACATTCAAAAGGAAATCGCACTCACCAGCCCCACCTTCAGTTCCTGCTGCCCCCCCCAAAAACCCAGTCAATTACCGCTCTTCGAATGAAGATGTAAGCTTTATGGCCGTCTGAGATTTCATCGAGTTGATGCTTACTTTTTTCTTCTGTTTCTGCTTCAAAGGAGGAAAATTCCTCATCACCAACAACCCCGGAGCCAGCAACCAAATGGGGAACGATGATGTGGAAAGTGGAAAAATGAAGTGCTTTGCTGGCGTTGTGAGCACCAAGACTATTAGTTTCGTAAGCCTCATTAGCATATTCGAGCAGAGGTCAGAATTAGTTTGCCCTTTTTTCGGCTTTGTTCGATTTTAGTGTTAGTGTTTCGGGTTTTTGTTGCTTTTTTGAAGGGAGCCAATCTAGTGGCGATTTTGTTTCCTCCGAGAAGGATATGGTACGGACCATATAAAGGCGTGATGTTAAAGGAAAAAAAAGGTTCCGAAAGATTCCTCCTATGGCTGGACGAACTTTTTTTCTTCCACCCAGTAGTGATGTATCCGATTACATCAGCCAGATCGTTCGTGTTTCATTTCTCTCTCGACTTCCCTATTTGTTTGTTGGGCCAAACAGTTGGCTAAAAATTTCACATAAATATTTGCAATATAACTATCCTAGACGAGTCCTACATACAGTCGACACACATACGCACTCCTATTAATCATCATCAGATTCGTCCGGAGATATTTTTGCGCTCAGATGATCCTTGGAGATTTGGTGAAGTATCTACTACTATTCGCAAGCTGATATAATTGGGGACGGTATCTCTCTTGGTACGCCAATACGTCCGCAAGAACCAAATCTCTCTACTCGGAAGTGACAAACCCCGAGCAGGAAAAACAAGACACAAACGAGAGATGGAAGTCCATATGTCAGTATGTTTGTTCCTTCCCGGATGACTTGTGATTGATGTCTGCGTGGGGCTTACCATGACCTGGTGCTGTTGGTATGGAACCGGCGAAAGTAAGATAAATGATACAGTACCAGCCACATGACACACTCGTTGAGCCACCAGAGAATAAACACTTGCCGCCACGACACCAAAGTTCTTAGACGAGTGAGCCTAAACTGTCTCGCGAATTTCTGACCTCGTCTGGTGGAAGGTGGAATAAATCTTGACAGAAATTCACCGTGAGCATTATTCAACAATTTCCTTTCCCTAATGTGATTCAGATTCTAGTGACCACTAAACGGTAACGATTGCTCCGATTGCTGCAATATCGTCCACAGGGTGTTTTTCGTGGGGACATAGAAACTCGCTTAAAACAAGCTTACATCAGCATCAAAATATGGCACCATTAAGTGACCCCACTAAACTTGCTAAATATGCCCCAAGTGTGAACAACACTTTTCCAGTCCGGAATGGCCCCACCAAACAACTACTAACTTTGTGGGAGTCTACAGCCGTAACACCACTACCGGCTGGTGGGACACATCACTTACATTAAATAGGCTTCTTTAATAGCAGTCTCATTCTCTCTCTCTCTCTCTGATTGAGAAAAGCACGGAATCGCTGAATCGACATTGAAAACTACAAGAAAACAATGCCACAATGCCGCGAACAAAAAAAATGTCCACTTCACACACACACATTTAATGCGTGCGACACTAACCTGTTCCGAGAAATCGCGTTTAGCTTAACGATTATGGGGTCAACTTTTCCAAAGCTCGTTTTATGCTAAACTGCTCCAATCCAAGCCACAAGCAGGATGTTTTGGCCGAAAAAGTTGATCAAAAGAATCCAAACACACACACACCATAAACGCAGTAAGTGCGTCGTTACATTGACAGAAGAAAACCGCCTAAAGGTATGCAATTAAATGTTGTTCTTACTAAACCCGTCTCGGAAAATGGTAAATAATTGTTTTTTGCCGTTTCATTTCTTAAATACATTAAACACTTTATTCCTATAAGATGAAAATGTTAAAAAATAAATAATTCCCTTAATCTTCTTCTTCTTCTTTCTTGGCCTAACGACCTCTTAAGGTCATGCCTGCCATTTCTGGCTTACTAGACTAATTGATACCGCATAGTTGGTTAGTCAATCCTCACTATGGGGGAACGGCCTAGATGAGACTTTCCCTTAATATTATCGCCATTTTGCATAACCAATGACCCAAAATGGAATGGATGATTGTTAAACGATTGCAAAAACACGCTCACAAACACACACAAAATGTCACCGCACCACGTTAGTTTCTTTTAACCCACATTGATTTCTCCCTTTTTCCATACCGATTCGAAGAATGCTCATTAATTTGCAAATATGCTTGATTGTGGGGAGCGACACCCGAACAAAACTATTCACGACACAACAGCCATTAGTTTTCCCGCACAAACGCCCGTTCATTGCGGCCGCAAGCCAAGTCGAGCGCCATTATTTACCTTCCTCCTGCGTTGTGTTCCAAGCAACTAACAGCCAGCCAGCCAGCATATCCTTGTTACCGTCGCAAGAAGAGCCTTCCAGATAAATGATTACTTTCCCATGTAACACAACACAAATGTATCGATAAATAACGAAACACGGATTTCAAATAACACAAACAAAAGTGGGCGCAAGGAAACACACGACGAAATCGACCTTCGACGAAGCAGTGCCGGCAAAAGGAAGCTGATTTTCGGCGTGCTCGTAAACTCGATAAAATATTGTATGCGGTCAGGGCACAAACACGAACCACAGACCACGACTCGCGCGCGTTTGTTTTGGGCAGCAATGGAGGGCGAGAAAATAAAACTACAGGCGAAACATTTCGTGTTACATGCAATCGAAAACATGCGCATATGATTCTTCGCAAATGGCGTGAATGATTGAAACGGACTGCAAAACTGATCAGCAGATTGTATGGGAAACATTATTTCTTGCCTCTCCGGTTTTTGCTCACGTACAACAAATAGCAAACAAATCAATCAGCTTAAAATTTCCATCATTTAAATGCATACAACGAGAGTTACAGGGGCGTCGTCGTCAGCGTTACTGGCTCTCTCTATCCATCCGAAAGATAAACCACTTCTTCTACGACCATAAAACTACCGGATCGTACACTAAACAAAGCACTTAATGAACGGGTTCCTGTCCGAGATCGAACGCTAACGCTAACAAAAACGCCCGTGCAAGTCAATGCTATTTTCGAACAACGCCATCCGATCCGGATACAAGCCCAAGCCAAAATCCGTAGCGACATAACCTTTTGTGTTTCCTCGTTTCCTGGAAGGACATCGAGGACAACAAGTCGAGAGAGTCGGAATCATCCGCGCGCAAATAGGACAACGGTAGTGGCAGCAAAATAGCAAAGCCCCCGATGACGATTGCCGTTTTGAGGCTTCGATACACCAACGCACCGCATCCACCTACCCTTCAGCCGGTTGAGGGAGAGGGGAGGGATGGAAGCCGTCAGAAGGATGACGCAAGTTAACCAACGATATTTATCTAGTTGATGAAGGCGACTGTACGGTTGACGGTTATGGATTTATAGCGCATTGTTTGTAAGTTGTTGGGCAGAAATTCCGTGGAATTGATTTCCCACAGGATTGTCGTCGGCCCCCGTAGTGAGCGCGCGCGCGCTTGACGGTTTGGACAACATCTATGAAGGTTTTATCACCGATGGAAATGGATGGATCTCATTTCGAGGCCTTCGTTGCTTCTTTTGACGTTTATTCTTGGAATACGCGCGCACTCTGGCTGGCACTGGCTGTCGAATAGTTGTTGGCATACGGTGCCGCAGCAGGACTATGATTAAGGAGGGAGTAGAATAGCTTTAATGAATTGCCCACCCTCCGAACATGGATGAAGGACATTCACGCACAATACACACACACACGTACACACGCACACACAATACAGGTTCGTTTGCTCAGGTACGAATGCAAATGAACAAGCAAACGAATAATGTAACCAAGATGAGAGATTAAATACCTGGAACCTATGGTTGGAACAGTTAAACAGTTGGACAATTACCAGGATGTAGAGATGATTGGTTGTAGACCCACACACAACAATATGGTGTCCTAGATCTTGGTAGCTTATTGGGTAGTATGTTGAGTAGACGATCACCAAACCAAACCAGATGACTTTTTGACGACACACACACAGATAGACATGGTATAGAGTCTGTTATCCGTAACCACAACAAAAAAAGAGAACAAGTCCCACATTCTAAAGGACACCACGTATTCCACCGGGACTCCCTTTCCGCGGTATATCAGAGTAATAAGGAGCAGCGTACAGGAAAAAACCATCTCCCCATGCTCACCTGGCGTCAGGTAGCTAAACTCGATCTCCAGATTGCAAAAGTCTTCCTTGCAACAACCCATCCAGTGTGGTTCGGTGGTGGTCTTCTGCCGGCACCAGAGAGGATCATGCTTCAGATTAAGCTCTTTATGCTCCACGCACCTGCATCAGCGCACACACGCACACGCAAGAGGAGAAGGATTTTTATGGTTTGAGGTTTTTGGGATCAAACAGCCGGAAAATAGAGGGGGGAAATGCAGAACTTTACTAGCTGTTTGCTTGGGTGTGCTTTTACCTGCACACACATCATGCACTGGATTATACATGGAAAAGGTCCTGAGAGGAGAGCTCACAGAACTCAAAAACGAGCTTACTTGCTATCCCGCTACCATCTATCACCGCTGGAATGGAACAAGATGACTACCCAGAGCACACACACACACACCAACAGTCGATGATGATGATGGTGATGATAATAATGTTGATGATCGTTTCGCTGATCAATGAAAGCTGAGAAAAACCACAAATGATCAATGATGGCTTCAAACAAAACAAGAAGGATGAGTTATGGAGTATGATTTTTATATAGTTGATTCTGAAAACTCTTCCCAAGAGATTGTTCTCTCTGCGACCGAAACAAAAACCCTTTTTCCATTGGGAAAATGATGTTCCCCATGATAAATGATGATGAAGGTTTGTGTGCCGAAACAATACCAACGGAGCGAAAGGTGACGAGAAAAGATAAGAGAAATTCATTGCAAAGCAAGCGCCTGTGTTTGTGAAGTTTTGAAGGATTAAAAGAAAGTTTAGCAATCAAATTAAGGGGGGGGGGCATAAACTCGAAGCAGAAAGAAAAAGCAACACCCCGGGACGACGAAGAACCACTCAAGATCAATTAGGAAGGACGAGAGATCCGCGAGATGAGCATGATGAATATGGTACGGTTTTCTGGGAAGGTAGATCAATTTAAGGTTAATAAATGGATTTAAAAGGGGGGTTTTAGTGGGCTTTTTTGTGCGTCAAGAAACACAAGAAGAGTACACTAATGAAGTACAGTTGTTTTGGTCACTTTAGACCATCTTAAAACTAAAGCAATCTTTGTTGCCTACCCACATTGTAACGTCCGAGGCTTCAAATATACAGCAATTTATAAAGCATTGGAACTTTAAAAATTTGAAGATGTCTCCCAAGTAAGATTAGAGCTACTGTACTTCCTTAATTGTTTTTTTTATATGTATTCTGAACAACATATTTTAGCCACTTTGAATAAAGAAACTCAGTAATATGTACTTGAGACATCTGATACCTGGAATAAATTAGCGATTCTACTCACCCGGGACGACGAAGAACCACTCAAGATCAATTAGGAAAGACGAGAGATCCGCGAGATGAGCATGATGAATACGTGGTACGGTTTTCTGAGAAGGTAGATCAATTTAAGGTTAATAAATGGATTTAAAAGGGGGGTTTTAGTGGGCTTTTTTGTGCGTCAAGAAACACAAGAAGAGTACACTAATGAAGTACAGTTGTTTTGGTCACTTTAGACTATCTTAAAACTAAAGCAATCTTTGTTGCCTACCCACATTGTAACGTCCTTTGAAAATTTGAAGATGTCTCCCAAGTAAGATTAGAGCTACTGTACTTCTTTAATTGTTTTTTTTTATATGTATTTTGAACATCATATTTTAGCCACTTTGAATAAAGAAACTCAGTAATATGTACTTGAGACATCTGATACCTGGAATAAATTAGCGATTCTACTCTATACTACTGTATATTCCAAAACCTCCGCCCATAAGCGACAGAATGCTTTCCCGCATTTATGGTCTCATTAAAATATTTAATACTCTCTATCCTATTTGCATCCGCGCCCGTTGGCGGCGACTGCCTAAAACTATCATTACAAAACCATCCCAGCCCGTACACACACACACACTAATTAAAGTGTTTCAAAAAGCGCAACTTTATAGCAACCTTTCGCTGCTGCTGCTGCTGCTGTGGCCTCCCACGAATGAGAAAACACAACCTTAGGCGAAAAACTTTGACTTCGATATGGTTCGAACACGCCGCCCGCCGTCAAAGCATTCGCCAAACCCCATGAGGAGTATGGAGCGATTGCCATATTTGGCCATCGGGAGTCTGGCTGAGATGCTTGTCGAATATTGGTGGAGCACACGAAGCCACGAAAGATGCCCCGGTAGCCGGTTTTTGGCTGGGACCAAGTGGAAGCATCAGCTAGTGTCCCTACGCCGCACAATCCGCGCGGTCGGACTTCCACAGCACGGGCTTAAACTATGGAAACAATTATGCTTGTTATGATGTTCGCTTTGCTGCTTTTTTGCCGATGGGCAAATTTCAATCATTGGCACGTGAGACGCAAATTAGATGATTCTGACAAAAGACACTCCCGGCAGCGCGCTAATGTACGCCGCCACCATCTCCACTGTTCCGGTCGGCAGGTTGAGGGGCATGGCTGGGGAGCATACCATCAGAAATTCTACAGCTCAACTACAAAGACACAGCTGCGATGCGATGCCTAAGCTAAAGCACCACCATTTCAGTGTGCTTCTGCCCTCCCCCCTACTGTGTGTGCTCGTTTTTCTTCCGAATCATCTAAATCTCATCACTTGCACAAAGACTCTGTGCGTCCCCCGGGTTTCTAAGGCAAGTTCCATGACCCGTTTCGTTTTGTACTCCGCACCACCCGGCGAAGATCATGAAATTTATATGCGTGCAAATTATTTCGAATTTGAATTTTATAGCCAGAACGCCCTGCAATCATGCGCGCCCCGAAACAAATATAGGCCTGGCTGACCACAGAACAAAACGCACGTCTCGGGGTGGGGTTTGGGGCAATTCCTTACGAGATGACCGAACGAAGCTTTGAAGCGAGAGCGTGAGGACGGTGTAATCGACAACCGGCACCGGCAAATCTCCAGCGCCAGCCCACCACCGTGCATTATGCGAGAGCGTGACTATGACAGGGCTGGAAAAAGGTTGGACGAGCGACAGGAAGAAATGTCGGCGGAACGTGAAGCACCCGACCGGAAAGAAGTTGCTCGGGGTGCTGCGGCCGGAGCTTCTGTGTGTGTGTGTGAGGTAGCTGACCGGTCTGAAGGGTAACGAGAACGAATTGAAATTGAAATTACGAGAATCACTGCGTGCCGGGAGCCTGAACAGGGGGAGCAGGAAGACGAGGAACCATCGGTTCGGGGTTTGGTCTAGTGTCTTATCATATCGTAACCGCGCCACCAAGTGTGTGAGCATTCAAGTATGATTCCCCCACACATTTCACATCCAATTTTGTGTCCAGTTTCTCGCAAGTCTAGACGATCGAGATGGTCTCCGACTTCGGCTGAGCAACGCTAAAAGTGATGCAAACAAGCGATTCTAACACGCATCCAGGTATTTTTAGATGGAATGTGATTTGAAGCGATTACACAACCCAACTACTGTATTATTTATTACATACCAAAAGGCCTCTACAGTGAGATTTGGTACTAGAGGCCACTAATGTAAGCCTCCACTTATTCACATAGCTCACCTGTATGAATCACTCCAAGAAGATTGAAACCAATAGTCATCTCAGTTCGAAAGCAACGGCGACTGCCTAAAACTATCATTACAAAACCATCCCAGCCCGTACACACACACACACTAATTAAAGTGTTTCAAAAAGCGCAACTTTATAGCAACCTTTCGCTGCTGCTGCTGCTGTGGCCTCCCACGAATGAGAAAACACAACCTTAGGCGAAAAACTTTGACTTCGATATGGTTCGAACACGCCGCCCGCCGTCAAAGCATTCGCCAAACCCCATGAGGAGTATGGAGCGATTGCCATATTTGGCCATCGGGGGTCTGGCTGAGATGCTTGTCGAATATTGGTGGAGCACACGAAGCCACGAAAGATGCCCCGGTAGCCGGTTTTTGGCTGGGACCAAGTGGAAGCATCAGCTAGTGTCCCTACGCCGCACAATCCGCGCGGTCGGACTTCCACAGCACGGGCTTAAACTATGGAAACAATTATGCTTGTTATGATGTTCGCTTTGCTGCTTTTTTGCCGATGGGCAAATTTCAATCATTGGCACGTGAGACGCAAATTAGATGATTCTGACAAAAGACACTCCCGGCAGCGCGCTAATGTACGCCGCCACCATCTCCACTGTTCCGGTCGGCAGGTTGAGGGGCATGGCTGGGGAGCATACCATCAGAAATTCTACAGCTCAACTACAAAGACACAGCTGCGATGCGATGCCTAAGCTAAAGCACCACCATTTCAGTGTGCTTCTGCCCTCCCCCCTACTGTGTGTGCTCGTTTTTCTTCCGAATCATCTAAATCTCATCACTTGCACAAAGACTCTGTGCGTCCCCCGGGTTTCTAAGGCAAGTTCCATGACCCGTTTCGTTTTGTACTCCACACCACCCGGCGAAGATCATGAAATTTATATGCGTGCAAATTATTTCGAATTTGAATTTTATAGCCAGAACGCCCTGCAATCATGCGCGCCCCGAAACAAATATAGGCCTGGCTGACCACAGAACAAAACGCACGTCTCGGGGTGGGGTTTGGGGCAATTCCTTACGAGATGACCGAACGAAGCTTTGAAGCGAGAGCGTGAGGACGGTGTAATCGACAACCGGCACCGGCAAATCTCCAGCGCCAGCCCACCACCGTGCATTATGCGAGAGCGTGACTATGACAGGGCTGGCAAAAAGGTTGGACGAGCGACAGGAAGAAATGTCGGCGGAACGTGAAGCACCCGACCGGAAAGAAGTTGCTCGGGGTGCTGCGGCCGGAGCTTCTGTGTGTGTGTGTGTGTGTGTGAGGTAGCTGACCGGTCTGAAGGGTAACGAGAACGAATTGAAATTGAAATTACGAGAATCACTGCGTGCCGGGAGGCTGAACAAGGAAGACGAGGAACCATCGGTTCGGGGTTTGGTCTAGTGTCTTATCATATCGTAACCGCGCCACCGAGTGTGTGAGCATTCAAGTATGATTCCCCCACACATTTCACATCCAATTTTGTGTCCAGTTTCTCGCAAATCTAGACGATCGAGATGGTCTCCGACTTCGGCTGAGCAACGCTAAAAGTGATGCAAACAAGCGATTCTAACACGCATCCAGGTATTTTTAGATGAAATGTGATTTGAAGCGATTACACAACCCAACTACTGTATTATTTATTACATACCATAACGCCTCTACAGTGAGATCTGGCACTAGAGGCCACTAATGTAAGCCTCCACTTATTCACATAGCTCACCTGTATGAATCACTCCAAGAAGATTGAAACCAATAGTCATCGCAATTCGAAAAGCCGCAACAAAAGAGTTCTTGAGATAGTATAGACGACCCCTCTTCTTAATCTTCCCACTCCTTCTTACTGATTGCCTCCATTAGAACCTCTCGGTGGGGAACGCTCTTTCGAACGATGAGGATGCAGAAACGACTAGAGGATGTTCAGTACATTGCACCCAGGCATCGCGAGATGATGTCTGCAAACTTCGTTTGCCGATACAGCATTACATCAGCATAATTTCAAACATCAAAGTTCAACGCAGTTCTACGTCAGCATGAGGTGTGATGTTGAGCGATTTGCTAGAAACGAGATTTGCTTAAAGCAGACAACGCGCTCCTCAACCTCAATCAACTTATCAGTTCTGGTTCGGCTTTTGTTTTTTTTTGCGTTAAAGATAATATTGCAAAACTTCTCTCGCTTTAATGCGCTATTAATCAGCAACCCCGACACACTGTTGATCCTGTCAAACGAGTTTATTACGGATCATTAGACACTGGCAGAAGCTGAAACTGGAACAAGCGGCGTTACATACTATCGCTCACCTCAAGCTGCTCCTTTACGACCCGTTGACAAATGACCGGTTTTTGATAAATGAAGTATCCGCTCTCCTCCAATATCTTCCCGATTCATGATTAAAGCGAAACAAATTCCGGTACCTTCATCGTGACCTAAAACCTGCCGCAAATGCGTTTTACTTTGCTAACTACAATATCCATGCCGTGGTATGCATCTCCCACGTCCGTGATAGATATCGGGCGTAGGAAAACAAAGCATAAAAAAAGCACAAGAATGCCTGATTGGTAACGAGCAGCATTTACGTAAGCATCTTCTATCGTTGGTAGAAGGCAAAAAGGCCACAGCATCGATTGTGGCGTACTTCACAGTACTTCTAGCGTTGGCGTGCACATCCAACATTTCATTGCATTCTTTACTTTATCAAAGTTTAACAGATGCCCAACAGCTTTTTCAATATGTTGTTAGTTAGCTTCCGAATACCTGTAGTAATAACAAAAAACACCTTAGAACACGTTGATATCAGTATACTACACACTCGTCTCCAAGTAATGGATGTGCAACAACAAAGTGCTTGATGTATTGGGGAAGAGATTGCACTAGAAATGGAGCGCGACTGCACCCTTCCCTTGGAAATCTTCGTCATTAATCTTTATTACCGTTGTCTCCCGTATGCCCTCTCATGGGTTTAACCTTGCAGAAAGGCGCGACGATGACATTTGATCATGGACGACCTCTTGCGTCATCCTGGAAGATGCAGCAGGGCACATCTGTCGGGCGCTCAGTACAGTGAAAGTGAACGAAAAGAAAAATTACCATCAATAATCACCAGTTACGGTATTGGAGGGTGACTGTGAAGGGCAGAATGGTAATGGCAGGAGGGAAGATAAAACAAACTGTTGGACATTAACTTTATTTTGCTTTCGAACTGAGATAGCTTCAAGAGAAGAAGATTAAATAAATACAAAAGGTCAGATGATACGTGTTCCACCCAAATACTTCTTTTGCATTATGGATAAGAATCTCTGTAGGCCTGTAATAAACAATGATACGCCAAGTTCTAACAACTGCACGCGCTCAAAGGTGCCAGGAACAATTTTATTTGCGATACGATAAATAAGATTTTATAAGGCAATCTTATCTCTTACTCCAATTTCAAATTGCAAATCACCAAAGGAGTTTTTTTCAGTTTTATTTCCTATTTCTTCTAGCTTGACTAACAAACAGTAAACATCCAGAAAAAGAATATAACTTCCCCTTTACAACGATCGAGCCCATCTCTAAGTCTCCCCTTTCTACCCAAGCGCAACTTCCACAGATGATGATCTCACAGCACATTTATTGATTTTTATCATCGCCATAGCTTATTACTGTTATTACCATTATCGTCGTCATCGTCAACATTAATCGATTCCAATACGACGATGCGCTCTCTTCTGGTCCGCTACTACCACTTCTTAGCCTGCGAAGCAGAAGATACGCCTGCGCAAACTGCATGTATGCGCATCGGCTACTTTAACACCGAGTGTCGCTGGTCGGGTTGCGTGCCATTTACGCCCAACACGACGACGGTGACGATCGAGCAACTGTATCGTTAATTTTTATCACACGGCAATTTTTACTTCACTCCTTATTTATGCCGTCGACGATTTCGGGAGACCCTCACCGAATTTGCATACACTCGCTCTCTTTGCCGCGGTGTATCCAGAAGCCGTCGCTATCGTCGTCGAAATGGCCCAATCGTACCCGTCGCCACAAAACGACCGGAAAGGAGTGCACGGCTCGATTGAAATAAGGAACGATTTGCCGATTGGTGCGAGACCACCCTTGAAGTTGCAGTTTGGGAAGTTGCTTTGCGAAAGGAGGTCCACACGAGCAGGAAATTGACGATTTTTTGTTGTGTTGCTCTCCGTTTTTTGGGGAACCTTAGGTGGTCCTTGGACCTTGTGTTATTACACATAATTTAAGGATTAGTTTTGTGATGTCTGCTTGAGGTTGAAGATCCCAATCATCTTCTATTTTGTTCTAGAGACTGCTAGACATTATTCAAACACAAGACTTTATTTAGGATCTTTTGAATCATAGGCTAGAGGCATTTGCAAATCGCCTACTGCATTCATGTTCCTTCAACAAAAATAAAAGCTCCAGAAAGTGCAGACATTTGCTCAGGATAAATTCAACTCCACCCATTCCATTTCTATTTGGATCCTTTTTACACGATCAACATCCACGTATGTCTCGTGAAGGGAAAACCAAAAGTCAATCCTTAATACTCAAACGATGAGGGCGTTTCTTTTGGGGGCGTCAGCTTGCAACACACAAGAAAACAGACTGACGAAGAGATGATGGCTAGCATCAATGCTTGAACTCTTCTGTAACTTAGCATAGGTGAAGTTGACGCAGAGCTTTATCTTTCCGGAACCTTTTTCCGGTAAATGTAGTACTCCAAAAAGGATAAAACTAAGACTATGCGACTTTTTCGAGACAATATTTGAGGCCGTTAAGATAAAAGTAAAACGTCGCATGAAGATCTCCAATGTGTTCTTCAAACGTTTGAAGATACGTTAAGGATTCATACTAGCGAAAAAGTTTTTGTTTTAGTTTTATTCACCACGATAGAATCAATAAAAGTTCATGACAAAACCAGTAGAAAAGTGAATGTCACAAGACATCCACAACTCGAAACGAATTATATGCTGTGCAATGGACACGTTCAACTGATGTCCTACTGTTGTCCTTATTACTTGTTTTATTCGCAAAAGGTCACATCAATACACTTGAAGCGAATGCGTGATGACCCATTTTCCTAAGCACAGCATACTTTTGACAGAGTTGTTAATGACTCCGATTAATAACACAGCAAATATAAATAAACATTCCCAAAAAACAAGCTTCTTGTTGCAGCTCAATAAACGATTGTGTGAGCGTCCGATACGGCTGTGGGAAGTCAAGGAAAAAAACATCCTTTATCCAAACAAATCCTTTCCCGATCGGTGTTGGTATAGGATCAAGATAAGTAATTTCCCACCGGTCGTCGGTCGGTGTGAAACAAATTTTTCTCCCTTGACCATTTGGAACGTTTTTCTTCCTTCTCAACGGGAGACCGATTATTGCCGTA
This sequence comes from Anopheles maculatus, assembly GCA_002091835.1. Taxonomy (NCBI): domain Eukaryota; kingdom Metazoa; phylum Arthropoda; class Insecta; order Diptera; family Culicidae; genus Anopheles; species Anopheles maculatus. The sequence goes on along the minus strand of KZ061569.1, from coordinate 671,511 downwards.
CACAAGACGAGACTTTGCCGTTGCCTCAAAGTCAAACTTGAAGTCGATGCTGTTTAGCTTAACAGCACTACCCCGAGAGAGAAAAAAAAGTGTTGCCCCGAAATGGAAAGATTCTTGTTGTTTTGCTTTCCCTTTTGCTGAGCATTAAGTTCTGAGCAAACGAACAAGAAAACCCCATTCCACCCTTACTGATGGACGGAATGGAAATGAACTACCCGGTCGGACTTCGGAGGTTCCAGAGTCGGGCGCGTTCCTGCTTCTCACAAACGGTAGCAAACAAAGACTGGATGGCAGTTACCAGAACACGAGAATCAAGTCGAAAACACTAAAGTAAACTGTTCTATACACTAAGAACGCACGCATACAAACACACAAAGCGGAAAACATACTTTCTGGGAATAAAGAAAAACCGGACGTACCGGAAAGCTCCCGGCTTAACTCGGGTTAATTGAATCAACGATGGCTCGATTTGATAAGAGATTCTGATCACGCATTTTCATCACTGCCGTGAAGTTTTCCTGACCCTCGAAAGCCCGAAAGAGGGAGGTGATCGGTGCGCTTGGTGGGGCTCGCTTTTCTTATGAGCTTGTGCCCTGTTCTTCCTTCATTTTTTTTTGTTCTTGTCGCGTTTTGTTGCGATCCCATGTTTCAACCATTGACGAAATGAAAACCGCACAAGGTGGAGGAGGTCTGGCACTATCAGACTCGCTGAAAAGAACAAACTTCTAGCACTCATTCCACTTTGTGTGTATGTGGGTATGTGGTTTGTACTGCGGCACACCGTTAATACCGCAGAACAACGCACGACTTCACATCGTTCCGGGCCGGATGATGGTAGCACGGAACGCGAGAAGAGAAACCACCCCAAAAAAAAGCCCGTAGTCGTCGCAATGACTCAACAAGCAGCTAACGAGATACCACTTTAGAATTAGAAGATATTCGGAAAATGCTACCACGGGGTTTACCGTCCACAGCACCAAAGCTGTTCTAAAGTACACAGCAACGATGGAAGACACCGGAAGGTTGGACGGCGAGAGTGCCGAAAATTGTCTCCAAAAATTTAAACTCGATCTCGAAATTGAATGAGTTTTCAGCGGATTTTTGGAGCTGCCGGTGGGTGAAGCGTCCACCAACGACGACTCCCCCACCCAAAACGGCAACAACAACGCGTCATCGTTAGCATTGTGACTTGCCGGTGACTTTTAAGGATTCCTGGGCACGCGAATTGGACACGCGAACAAAGTCCATTGCTCCATCAGTGTTGCTGGAGCGAGAGAAGGTGGACCATTTTACAAAAACCGCAAAATTTACTGCCGGTTGCGTGGCACTTGCCCTCCCCAACAAACGTCTGGAGGGTGAATTTTGGAAAACACTACCGCAGTGAACGTATTTCACTACTGGACGACCCTTAAACAATTGCTGTACGCAAAGACAAGAAACAAAGAAGTCTGACAGCTACTATTCGAAGGAGGTTTCACAAGAGTTCTCTTTATGAAGAACGCTAGACACTTCAAATCATATTTTTTGGTGACAGTTGACAAATACGATCAGGGTGAAAATGAAGTAAATTAAACATCAAAATAGAACACTTTCAACACCGAAAGCTACGCCATAAATTACTACAGTTTAATTAAATTTTGAAAGAGACAAATCACGTCCACAAATACCCCCCCGGGGCGGTTTGCAAATAAAGAGGATGATCATAAAATCTTAACTACTTCCTAAGTGCGAACCATTGTTTTGTCTATCCCATGATATTACCCTTCGAAGACCTCGAGTTTATGACTTGCAGGGACCGCCACAGCGAACGAATCATCCTAATATTTTCTCCAAGACTAACCGAAAGCTAAAAGAGCATCTAAAAAGAAAGGAACACACAACAACAATCACAGCACACTAGTGCGATTTGATGCATCCCGGAGAAGGTTCACGTTGTACCCTAAAATAAAATCACACCACACTCCAGTTGGCAGGACGGTCACCACACAAGAAATCAGCTTTGTGTTGTGAAGAATCTTACCTTCACGTGCTACAGTGTACATGTCCGGCGTGACGTGCCACAGTCGTTTACCGGTAAGGTCGAACCACATCTTACTTAAATGCACCTTTCACACAAAGATGGCACCCGGCACAAGCATCAACCTTTTCCCATCATGTGTATGGTGCGAGATATTGTGCATAGAAAAACGCTGCAGTCCAAGATGTTGTTCGAGCGAGGAAATTTCATTAGCCGTCCATTTTATTTCGACTACACAATCTTGCGTCTGCTGGACTTCTGTTTAACCGAAGGAAAATGCTTCCTAAAGTCCATGTTTCCCTAGAATTGAAGTTGATCCCGGTAGACACGGGAAGTACTAATTCGGTTCAGAACTTCCCAAGAAGTCAGGTAACGAAACAAAACAAAGAAAAAAAAAACGCCCAATGCTAGGGATCTCCAAAGATCTCCTCTTACAGACTTATGGGAACCTCTTTCCGTCTGACGGTGGTCTGCAGTTCTCCAGCCAGAGACATGCTAATTAAATTTCTTGCACCGGCTCCTCGAAAAAGCTTCTCAGTCGGGATCTCGGGACACTTTGATACGCTTTATTGCGCTTCCTTTAACTTTTATTCTGTGCAGCTCGGTGGGGCTCATCACCATTTTTAGCTGAGCTTTCCCGATAAGCCTTCACACAGCCAGACCAACGGAATGGATAAGGATCTGACTAAGCTGCGAGTCCTCACTCTCTCTCTCTCTCTTCGGCTGGGCAGCGGACAAAGTACATAAAACACAAAGCAGCAAACGCGCCCCAAAAGGTAATGTGACACCTTTGTGTTGATTTAATTAACTTCGGACCATTACATGACCAAGTGGCGGTAGGGAACCGGGAAACCGGGAGCACAATTCTGGACACCTTCAGCGACCGGGTTTTTTGTAAGGGATCAATGCCAGTCTGTGAGGTGGAGTTTCGGGAGTCCTGTTTTATGGTCGATTCACTTTCATCTCCTTCGAAACTCACTCCCACCCAAAACGAAGACATCCCTCCCCCCTTGGATCTTTGTCTAAGGATGAAGCTAAAATCTCATTCCAACAGCCAAACTTGTGGAAGAGATTTTGCGAAGTTGATGCCATTTCTTAGACCATCTCGCCGGTTCACCGGCACGGCAAAGTGGCAAAACGGGAAGTCATAAAATATCTTTCTGATGGGTCACTCCCATAAAATTGGAACCTCGAGGGAGAGAGTGGCGTCGTGACCGAGTGGTTCCGGTTTTGCGGACGAAAAAAAGGTGTTGATGGTCCTGCGTTGTTCGTACAGAATTTTTATTATTCATCCATTCCACTAATAACGTACATTATGAGTGGCTTTTCCAGATGGGTTATCTGTGAAGCGCGCACGAAACTAAACCCGGGTGTTCCGGACGTTCGAACGAGCAGCAGCAGCTTAATCGTGCCCGGGAGGTTATTTTCGTGGACTTCCCGTTGTTGATGGTCGCGGTGTTATCCAGCACCACCATCAACGCATCCCATTTTAATGGGAACAGAGAGACGACCAACGCTTCTTGGAAAAAGGGGTAGATCCTGGTATCAACAACAACACACTCCAAGGCAGCATGTATCTTAATGTCGTTTAGCTAAGGATTCATGCCCCCCCAAACAAGCCGGGTGTTATTCAATATCATCCGCCATCGAGAGGATAACACATTAATGGAAGATTTTTTCGGATGATATTTTTGGGCACCCGGTTTTGGGGCGAAACCAAGACTACCTCGTCCCACAAAGAACCGAACGAATGTCGTCGCGAGAGTGGTTTTGATGGGTTTTGATGGGTTTCAGTTTTATCTGGTCTTGGTGTCAGTTTTACACTTTGGTAACAATTTATCTTCGCTTGTCGCGGTGGCTTGGCTGCCCGGTGAGGTACGCTCTCCGCCTAACGAGGAAGACACCGGAGCAGCATCTTGGCGTGTTTGTGGACATATTTCCGAAAAATAGCATCGCTACGCGTTCGTCGCCTACGGTTTGTCTTTTGTGTGTGTATTGCAATGGCCAACTTCGAACAGTGGCGTCCCATCTCCTCGATTCCACCAACCACAATCGAGAACCGTGCAACACATCCTCCAAACATACCGAGGCGAAGGATACAGTGTCAGATTACGGTCTGAAAACTTTCTTTGTGTACCGATCGCTTACCGCGCACACAGCCGACGATAAACTGCTGCTGCTCACTCCCTTACACCTATCGCACAGTGTGAGCACAGTGTACGCGTGAGTATGTATGTGTGTTTGCGTTTTATCATGTGAAAACTCAGGCCGTCAGTAATGCTTTTTTTTCCTTCTTATTTCCACTTTCTTGAGAATCGGAAAAACTTTCACCAAGCTTCAAGAAGGTTGGTTTTTTTTTCTTATGGAAGGCACAGATTTGGTTCCAAATTCCAACAAAAGCCGCATAACATTCCATTTGAAAAACGATCCAAACAACAACAACTAAACCTATAAATAAATTGCTAATCGCCTTCGTGTGGCAGTGCCGTGGAAGTCTTTGGTCGAGCTATTGGTGGCAGCGAAGAGGACATCGCGATTGAAAGTTAGATTAAATAACGATCGCAAGATAAAATCTTTGCTTAAGTTAATGCTCAACAAGTCTAAAGTTGTTTGCTTCAACTATCGACAAGTATTAGCAAATTGCTAATCGATGTTCACAGGTCTTCATTGTTGACAGTACCGATAAGCTTGAAGCTCTAGTTCGAAGTCATTCTTCCTAAGCTAATCCAGACTACAACCTTTTTACTTCCCACTTGACGAGGGGATCCGTCATTGAGCATGTGATTCCGCTTAAAATTAACGGACCTATAAACCAGACACCAATTAACCAGGAAACCTCGTTACTAGACGCCACACCGCGATGTACACACAACACTTCAACTTCGATTGCGCGAATTCTCGTTAGAAACAAAACTTTACAAGCGGACACTTTTGTTTTGTTTTACCTACTTCATTTTATGTGACCTGACGCCGAGCGGGAAAGAAAAACAGAATTAAATGATGCTACTGAAGCAATACCACGCTGAATTCCCCCAACAATAGCTGCGGTGGTCCTTGGATGTGGAATTGTACGAACGAAAATTGACCATTAAAACAAGCTCACGATTTGAAGTTTTATCTCCCACAAAACATGAGCGCTTCACATCCGGAACGTTTACCCTTGCTTCCTGGGCTGACTTATTCGAGGATGGCTAGGATACATCTTCCCGTAGGTCAACTCCCTCACACAGCTGTGTCTGTGCGAATGCACGTTTCACAGCTACTTTTTACGATTCTGGTTGCAATAAAAACATCGGAACAAGCAGACACCAACATCTACTACTATGACGGGGTTCGTATCGAGCGCCAAAACATCATTATCGCAACCCACAACTCCTCCAGTCGGGGGTTTCCAAAAAAAAAAACATCCTTCAACTTCAATGAACAAATTGCACTTTATGTCCACACGTGTTTTGGTCAGGATACACAAAAAAGGGAACACGCACAACCGAACTCATAAACGCGATACACGCGCGTCGAGGTTATCCATCTCGCGCCGCTAAGATTCTCCACCTTCTGCGTCGAAGGGTTCTGTGTGGAATGTTCTTCTAATGTTTATATGTATCCTAACCGAAATGACTGTGAACCGTTTATTACCCAGGACGCGTTACGGTTTGATGCCTCTCGGTGCCTTCAAGTGCCCAACAACACACCAAGAAGGGACCCAAGCTTTTAAATATTAAAATAGCTGTAAAATGTTTATCCACACCCTAAGTTCTTTGTGGTCCATTTTACACCATCCAGAACCAAAAAAATCCCTCGATCGCGCTGATGTCCACAGGCACAGATATTCTTCGCCCTCGATCGTTCTTAATCGGTATTATCCTTTCGATGGGATGGAAAAATTCAACTGGCACGCATTTGGCATTTTCCAAATTGTTGTCTTTAAAAAGAAAGGAAACCCGAAGCGAAAAGGAATCACCATTTACCCTATTTCCGGTCAAAGTGCAACGAGACACCACCGGCAAGAAGGAAATAACAGGGACAGACAAACAATCTGGCAAAAAAAAAACTCCCCCCGAAGGAAAGTACCTTTTTACAGCCACAGCCAAAGTGCTGTCAGGGGAATTTTCCCTTTTGCTTGTTGAAGATACCAACCCAGCAAACAGAAGAAGACTCGAAATCGAAATCGAATGGGTTAAATCTTGCACCGTCGTTTTGCTTGCGTGCCTGATCGTGCGCAACCCTCCGCTGGCGATATGGCGAAACGCTGACAAAGGTAGACAATTGGACGTGGAAAACTATGCTCAAAGTATTTCTGCCTTATGTCACAACAGCGATGAATTTACAAAGCGGCATTTTTCCCACCATTTTACTTATCTTAACCGAGTACAGACACATGGAAAACCATAAAGCGACGCACTGGAGAAGCATTTTCGTCTCATAAACACAGCCTAGGTTTTGTGGAGACCTTCTGGGAATTTTCCTATTCTATTTTAAACCTTGCAGGTTGGTAGAACTTCCTTGAAAGGTAAATGATTGTGGTTGCATTGATAAGAGAGAGAGAGAGCGAGAAAAAAAAAGCTCCGTTCCTCTTCCCACACAAGCAGCCAATCAAACCGTGTCCGGGGAAAGAAAAACTCAAAAATCAAACAAGAACCTCTCTAACCGTCATCTTCTGGCAGAAAGATGGAAGGACAACAGCAGCACATCACAGGGAATGAAATAGGTTTTACAGATAGAAATTCTTGCAGCAAAAAAAAAATTCCCACTCCCCCGCAAGGTGCAACCCTTTTCCGATGTTTTCCCACAACACAAATCCACGAAGAGCGTTTCGTATCGGGTTGCCTATCAAATTACCGAACCATCGAAGCGATATCCTTCTTCGTGACCAGAAATACCGAAACATCGGATCCGGTCCGAGGAAAGGAAAAAAAACACAAAACCCAGACACCGGGCGAGTGTTTTTTTTTCCCTCTGCTCTAACGCGTTCCCAATCATCGCGTCGTCTTCTATCGCTCTGTCAACATTCGGTGTCCCACCATTCCGGCGGGACAAGTATTTTAATTCAGTTCCGTACGGCGGGTCCGTCGTTGGTCCGTTCTGCTCCGATCCCATCGGTAATCGGCATCGTTCGGAGGCGGACGGTGTCGATAACGATAAGCAACGCCAATGGAATGTTCAAGCAGGTGAGCTCGGAAAGAAAAAAACACACACAAAATGATGCGATTCTTTCCCGTTCAGTGTCCCGGTAGAGATGGTTTCGGTTCGGAGCGATGGAGACGCCTGGTCGTTTTTAAGATCGGGCTTCAACACATTCACGCACCAAAGACGGTGCACACCACAATGGGAAACTTTTAATCATCACGATCAGGAAAAAGCTACCCGAATTGAGGCCTCATTCTGTGTATTCTGATTCTCTTTAAACCTATTAAAGTGCCCAGTAATTGCTTAATGAGGTAAAATTCCTTTAAGTTTTAATTTTTTGTAAAACATTTGACCACAACACAATTTCACCGTGCACCAATTTTGACTCAATACCACCTGTAAAGAACTCACTCACAACAAGAACTTCTTACCCAACCGACCTCTCCAGCTCCTCTAGGCGAGTGTAAAATTCTTTATTTTAAGAGCATTCCTAATCAATGATAAATATTTAAGAAGTTTAGTTGCAGTAATTCGATTAAATTATTCAACACCGCTTGATGGAACGAGCGTTGTAAAACGTTTTTGCCATTCCCGTTTTCCCGCATTCCGAATCGAATCAACCCGTCGTAACCACCATGGAGGGACGAGAGAGCTACAGAACGTAGCGACGAACGCGGGAAGAATCAAATTTCGAATTCATTGCTGACCTCCTTTATCGATAACTGTACTTTGGCTTCATTTATCCCGACCGCTTGCCTCTCGCTCGCTTTAATCCGCAACCGTAACATGCCCTCTGCTGTTGGTCAGGAATTGCCAAAATGTTCCCAACACCGGGCAAATAACGGACACCGACGACGACGGGTTCGGGTTTTATTGGGAATCCGGGTGGCAAGCAGTCCGCAATAGGAAGGCTAGACTTTATCTTTCCATTAAGTTTCGACTTCATTTTCCGAGATCCGAGAACTAATAAAATGAAAAAAAAAAAGGTTCATTTTGCGCGCCAATTATGTTACCAGTGCCACACAGAAAGTTGGCGTCCACAGGAACACCATTTACACATAACTGGTTGGATGGTGAATGATTTTAATAAATCGGTTAAGCGGAGTGTCATTTAGAATTAGTATTAATTACGAGTTTGAGTGCTTATATTTAGCTGAAAACAGTCGTTAAATATTACGCTTTACAGGTGGAGCAGAAAGATTGTCATTAGAAGATTAAGATAATAAGCTAAGATCGTGTGCTAAGCAGTTCGAGCCACGCATGTTGGAGAAATAAAGCTGAAATACTGTAGAAAATGCGTAGATCTTTGGTGGATATGACGACCGTTTTGCAGACGCCTGATGAAGAACAATTGAGTTTCTTTTTCTTGGAAAAATTACTGATTATTTTAATCTGAAGGACATAATACAAGCGTTTCGATATACTCATCATTCTAGACAGAATATAGTTGAATTACATGAGTATAAAATGTGATATATTTATATTTACACTATTTATGTTATATATCACTTTAAAAATTGTTCAAAATTGTTCATGCAATCTACATTACCTTCTAAAAAACAAAAACAAAGTAATAATAAGTATAGGTAATTAATTCGTTCAAGCAAAACAGCGATACAAACAAGACTCAAAAGAAAACAAGAATAGAAAAAGGGGGAAAGCAATAATGCAAGCGAATAACAAACAAATAAAAAACACATTCCAGAGGTAGAAACTATTTACAAAAAAAAACATCTTAAATCTGAAACACTTTTTATGCAGGGTAAAACACACAGGCTAAAGGAAAATATTAGCACAAGCATAGAAACAAGAGAAAGGAGAAAAAGGAAACCGTTTTCACTGCTTTAGCTGTCGTCCTCTGATTGGTCAACGAAATCATATGCGCAGTCAACATTTAAAATTAGTACACTGTACAACGATAAAACCACTGTTACCAATTAGATACAGAGCAGACACGTAGTAAGAATAAGCAAAATATCCCAACAAGTTTTAGCTGTTCGATATGCGAACTTATGGGAGTCATATCGTCAGTACAGGCTCAGGTGTGCATGAGGAATGCGAAATTTTGGCGTTTATATTACAACACGAAAAGAAAAACATCCTCAAAGCTTGTTGCTGAGAGAGAATGACTCCCGACACTCAATTCTACAACATCTTTCTACTGCCAATTTCAACGAAACCAGAAACAAAATTTAAAAGTGGGAACGGATTGAGAAGATTACAAAAAAAAGGAATGAAAGAACAACCAAAAAAAAGGACACTGCAGGAATGGTCAGATTAATAATGAACGGGTTTTTTTCCACGCAAAACTGTACCTGGTTCGGGCAGTGTTAGAAGTTTGTTATTATTGCAGAAGTCAGTGGCACAACACTCGATCATGAAGGAGGTACTCTTTTCCTTTGAGGTTAGACAACTCAGGGGCAACCGATCGGCCAGGTCGTACTTTTTCGTCTTACAGCTATTCCGTCCACCCGGTTATCGGTTGGTGGGTAGGTAGGTAGATCGGGTGGTGGGTGATGGTGATGATGGTGATTGATGGGAATTGCATGATGACACACACACGTCGTTGAAGTGATTTGAAGGAGCGCAATGACGCGATTTCGACGGATCACAAACCACGCATTTTATTTGACCAATTTTTATGACAATACATTGTAAAGAGAGGGAGAGAGAAAAAAGAGGAAAAGAACAATTGTATAGTTATGAGAAATAGCACGACAAACAGCGAAATTGAACAATCGGACACTATTAAAAATGTGATAAACAAAAATTATTCAAACAATTATTTTGAAACGAATTTTTAAAACTCTGTTATACTGTTGGAGGTATAATTGAAGCATCAACAAAAGTAGTAAAAGGAACGCACGGGATGTAGAACACTTCAATCCAAAACCAAGGAAATGAAATGAAATAAGGGAACACCAATGGAAGACGAACAATTTGAAGGTTGTCACACCGTAACAGGGATACTCTCGCCGAAATCTTAGTACTAACACTCATAACAACAGTAACCCGACAAAAAAACGAAACCCTGGACACGTTGCTGAAAGGTCACAAATTTCCGCATGTAAAGAAGAGTGCTTAAAAGGGACATTAAATAATAGCAAGTAAATTTAATAAGCAACAATCAGAAGGAAAAAGGTAGGATTTGGGAGGGTCTATATCTAGCTTCAGTTTTGCTGTAAAACGGGAAGAAACATAACAAAATTAGTGTGTCTCAAACTCAAAACAAAAAAGAACGCATAAAAAGGGAGGTGGGGAAGAAAAAATCTAAAATTATAATAAGATAAAAAAACAACATAATCAACAAAACAAAGATCAGTTCATTCAAGACCGAGCACACAAACATAAGCTAACTTGGCTGGATTAGACAACTCAAACGAATTGGTTTTTATGCTACTAATATTTTTATTTTCAGTAAAGGTGTCGTGGTGATGGTGGTACTTTCTGGAGCTTGTCCAGTTCGCTCGATCGGCAGAAACGGAACTAAAACAAACGTCAACAGTTTCGTGTTCCGTAGGGTTTAATGGTACACTCTGTACCTGTAGTTTAAATTAACAAAAAGTTTACGAAAGTTAATGTAATTTTGTTTGCTTGTAAATAGAAAAACAACATAAAGGTGTGATGTTAATGTTAAATTTATATTAACTTAAGAAAAAAGCTAACAAAACAAGGAACCAAAAAAAGAAGGAACTTACAACAAAACACATTGTCAAAAAGAGAGGAACAAAATAAAAACAAAACCAGCAGCAAACAAAAAAACAAAAGTCACATAACAAAAACCAAAAATCAAAACACAATCAACAAAAGAACTTAAAGAAGAAGAAAAAAACATAAGAAAAGTAAAGAAATAAACATAAGAAAAAAAAAACCGAAGCGCACCTTCCACCATTGGCGTCGCGGGTTTGAGCGACAAATTACACAAGTCTGGCCCGTAGCAACAGTAGTGATCGTTTGGCGTACCATCCGTCTGATTACGGCACCAGTTCCAGGTAAAGGGACCCAGATGGTCCTTCAGATCGAAACACCTTTGCGGGAAAGATTGCGAGTAAACGAGTACACATTATTCTAGTGTCCAAAAAAAAACAACCTGTTCGTGTTAGAGTTAGTAGTAATTCCGTCAGTCATATGGTACGCTTTGTCTGCCGTGTGTGGATTTGAAGTGTAATTTTCCATTCGAATATTGCGAGAGCTCGCAGTAGGTTGAATTATACGAATTTGGTGCTGCTGTTGCTTTAGTTGACTGCATCCGAACGGCCTCCTCCAATCGCGGTGTAAGCACACAGCAACACAAATATAAATTTTCGAAATTCCATCGAATGCTGGTTTTGGCCATGCCTACACACGGTGTGTACCGACGACCACCAAGCATCCACATCCTGTCCACAACGAGCCCACATACCACCGCGTACAATCTATTTCGGTACGCGAACAGAACCAACCAGCACATTATGTGTGGTTTCCATTTCAAAAATCAAAATCTATGCACGCTACCACACACACACCACCACAACATTCCATGCTGCGCAAAGAGGGCCGAAATCGTTGAAAATGAATCAAACAAATAGGCATTTATTTACTGATTTTGCCACACAGAGTTCACAGATCGAAATCTCATTACCAATCATCAAACGATAGCCGCCCCCCGCACATCGACCGGCCCCGCGCCAGGTACAAATGAAGCAGAATAACAACATTTTCCAGGGGGGAGAAAAAAAAGGTTGTACATTCATATTTTATACTGCTTCATAATGGAGCGCAAAGATGGTTCTAATTTGATTTACTGCTATAATTCGCTGCGAAACATTCTACAGTTCTACGAAAAGCCGATTTGATTTGAACCATTTTGTTGTGCATAAGCTTTTTTAGCTATGAGCAGCATCATAGCTGAATGGCACAACGGCCACCATTAACTTCCAATTAATTTTGTGTCATAACTAGCCAGACGAGCAGCCAAACATAAACAGTGGTCAAGCGAGCTGAACATGCAAACACTTTTACCAGCGCATGTAACGATCATTAACAATGGACCAGAAGAAGTTAGACGCGTTACTTTCTTTTTTCCCTAATTTAAATAATGTGCTAACCCGAACACACGTTAAGCTGCTTTAAAAACTTCTGCATAAAGTGTGTGTGTGTGTGTGTGCACTTGGACCGTAGCCGTTTAGCAACTGCTTTCAGCTTAATTAGCAGACTATTTATCGGAAGCGAGTGTTTGTCAGCTTAAAAGGTAACGCCAGAAGAGTCGGGAACGGCCTCTGGACGGCTATCAATTTCTCCATTAAATAGACAGTTTTAATTGCCTAACGTATCCTCACATACAAGGGTAGCCCTACTTAAAGTTCACAACAAAGCTCCATCGAAGAGAGCTCCGAGTAGAAGTGAATCGATCGATCTACTTTGCAAAAACCAACTCTACAAGGTCCAGCAGTTAGGTATAGTTGCCGAAATCCGATAAAACGGTGTTGAAAATAGAAAATTAGCACCGCTTTCTACGATTCTGTAGTGACTTATTAATTACCCTACATTAACGATAAGGCGCGAATCCATAAATCAAATAACTGCCCACACGAACTTGAGCGTGCACATGTGTCGCATGGAGTTTAAGTTTCACATTTTAAGCTCTCCGTTTCGTACCGGACGAATAGCTCAGATTGCAAAGGCTAGACTAAACGGACAAACAGAGGTGTAGAGTTGTAATCTCGTCTAGACTTGGAGTATACGCCTCAACTTTTATTACATGCAACAAAACAATAAAAAAGCTGTAACAGGGTGTTTGTTGTAGTTAAGAAAATAGTTATAGTAAAAGTTTTCTTCTTTTCTTCTTCTTTGTATTAAAAAAGATGAAGAATGGAAATAAAAGAAAGTAATTGGATTCTCCTTAACTACCAAAGAAATTTGGAACAATAGGAAAATTAAAAGCATCTCAGTGCTTTTCCAACAAATAGAATATTCCTGTTTAGCCTAAAAAATCTCAAAAGAAATAGTTAAATTTTGAATTTTGACTGCAATTATACATTTCTTGCAAATGTACTTAACATTACAGAATCTATAAAAATAATTTTACTCCTCATACGTTACGACACAATTATTGCTAACGAGCGAATGAAACATTTAAAACTACACACCCATAAATGTCACCAGCTTGAAAATTTTCATTCTCCCCTGGCATTTTCCCCCTCCATTTTCTAGAACAACCGTGTAATGTAACAACCACCACGCGTATCGGTTTTCCTATCAATAGCACATTACCGTAAGCTTCCAAAAACAAAAATACTTCCCCTTTCTCGCTCTCGTCTATCCATTTACTGCCCTAAGTCCCTAAGACGAGCACGCGAATAGAAACAATCTAGCGAAATGTAACGCTCGCGCTCTCTCTCACACACACACGCTATATCCCATTACAATTTGAATTCAATTTTGCGACTCTTGCGACGATGCCATAAAATTACCAAACGGCTTGGAACCGTTCAGCAGCAGCAACAGCAGCAGCACAATGTAAAGGATTTCGCTGACTAAAAACTGGGCAAAACACACGCGAATATAACTGGATTGCGAGGGTTTCGATTTGTTTTTGACTGCCATCGACAGCGAATCGAATCGAAACGTCCAACCGAAATGGGGGTGGTGGGTATGATTTTAATGTTGCCACATATGCTTACACCGATGATTGGGATAGCAAAGACTCGCGCAGTTTGGTGGAATTACGTTTCTTCTTCGTTCGAACAAGAAATGCCGATCCGTATACCGTTTGCAAATTACGTGAAATGAACGGCGAACGAAAACCGAACGCTTAACGGTAGAATTTTGAAGAAACTACAGCAACAAACTGTTGTGGTGCCATGACCAGGATCCAGTGCAAGCAAGCACACGCAACAAATGTATCGAATGGGCTGGAAAATTGTCATTTTTCCCCTAGTAATCGTTGTGTCTTGTGTCGGTGTGTCGTAAACTGGTGATGTTTTTTTTTGTGAGCCGAACAGTGGTCGTGATTGGTAAGGGTTAATTTGGTGTTTGTTTCCTTAAAAAGTGTTTTGTTACGTTCGTCCCCCTGGGGTACTGTGTAATGGTCGAAAGTGAAAGAAAGTGCAACACAACGAAAAAAACAAACTCCCGAGCGAAGATGAAACAGTTCGAGCTGAAATCGATGTCATAACTTTGCAATTTCATTGCCTTTTTATGGGCTCGTAAAATAAATATTAGCGAAATGAAGTGGAAAAGGTATTTTTTCCTGCGGGAAATGGCACACTCATTCGCTCTCTATCACGCTCTTTCGCACGAGTGAATGATGCCGGGTAGAGCGAAACATAAAAATAGATGGGAAACAGTGGGGAGTGGGAAAATTATAATTTTTCTTATTGCTCGGTAATATGTAAGGAACAAATAAACGATTTCGAAAAGGGTAAAACTATTAAATAAGTTGTGAGAATGAATATAAAGTGTAAAATAAACAATATAAGCTAAAAAATTAATTTTAAAATCAACTTAGCGAATAACAAACACAAAATCCTTGGTCGAAGATAGCCCTCTATCTGTCACATTTGAAACTAAAACACAAAACTCAACAAAAGGTAAACAGTTTTCATCATGACAAAGAAACCTTAAAACATTGCAATAAAAATGCATGAAAAAATAAGGGACGCAAGTAAAAATTTAATCATCACAAATAAAATACATAAAACTATTAAAGGTAATTTTAAAAAGATAAAAAATAAGTCACCTAATCGTTACGAATAACTCGTAGAATGTAAAAAAAGACATAAAATTTACAATTTATGTTAAAAACCAAGGAAAAAGATAAACAAACTATACAACCAAACGTTAAATTTTTTTCATCTTCGAACAGAACTTTAATTTTGTCTGATTTTTTACAAAATAATGAACGAAAAAAACATTGTTGCAAAACAATCGTATTCAGAAGCCTCCCACTTGTCACGAACACCATGTGAGGCAACAGAAAATAAAAGGTAATGAAACACAACCGTACAAACAAAACAGCGATACAAAAAACTCCAACAACTCAAGTGAAGACAAAAAAAAATCCCCGTCCTGAGAATCTGTTGACCATCGGTTGCTGGTTTGGGCCGAAACGGCGCGCATCATTATTCCGGTCAGCGCTTCCAGTTAAAGCTTACCGCACGAAACGACGCCAAGGGACGATCTAAGGATGTGGAGTGGAGTCTCCGGGATGGTAGAAGACGTGAGAACGAACGAGAACCGTTCACGCTGCTGTATGAAATAGTCATACACAGCAGATGTAGGATTGGGTTTGATGTTTCTCATGTGCCTTGGGATGCGCCAAACAGTGCGCGCCGAGGTTGGAAGAAAGGACACAATCTCTTTCGATTCTTCTCCAAAACCAAATGGTCCTACGGTAGGTTGAACTATGCTCAAGACACATACCAAGCGAACCCTAGGAAAAAATGCTCACGATAACGTCTCTTCAAGTGTGGGAGACACGAATAATGATTCAAATCGTGGTGTTTTTGGTTGGAGTAGGATCCTAAAAGAGGGGGAAAGGCGGGGAAGAGAGATGGATTGGGTGGTCGAGTACAGAACAGGGAAGGACATGACGACATGAATTTTCTTGAAATTATTATTGGATTTAATTAAAACGCTTCGCGTTCTACGGAAATTTAGGATGCGGATTATAGTCTTAAGAGAAAGGAGGGTTGGGGATTGGGGAATGTAGGGTAGGAGGTGTATGAGACAGGATCCTTAGACACCCACGTACATACACGCACACACCCACACACCTGGATGGGGGCGACGATGGTAGCTGCATACTAATAAAGGGAAAACACCAAAACCATCAGTAATAGGATCATACCATGACCATGAAACGACAATACAAAGAGTCCATGCTGCTGTCCACACACACACACACACCACCGGATGGTAACACAAACAGTCGTTTCCCACATTTTCCTGTCCAATTTTTCTTCCATTCGACCTGCTTGTTTGTGGTGGGGGGTGCGGTGTCCATGCAAGAAGGTTGTGCTTAGATCCCTTACCAAATTTTAGTTTGGCTGCTGTTTTGTTCCATTCCGTTGTACCTTTTAGAACAATTTTCCAACTTGGAAGACGAAATTTTCCAATGTTGTTTTTTTCTTTTGCTTTCGTGTTTCACTCAAATCGAGAAACAACAAATAAAAATTAGAAAACAAAGCCTAATAATAAGACTTTTCAAATGATTTTTCGTTTATCGTCACGCACAAAATAAGGGAAAACGCAGAAAGGACGTCTAACTTCAATCGTACCCGAGCCGTATAAGGGGGTAGGGAAAATAGCACAACAAGAAAAGCTTGTGTCCGTTCCGGTCCGATGGTATTATGATTTTTCGCCACACGCAAAAACCGGTTCGTCGTCTGCAGAGATGCTTGCCGACGAGACAGAGGACACCATATCACGACGACACGACGACAAAAAGGATTGCTCCGGGCTTCGAGTTTTCCATCTGCTTTGCCGGAAAAAGCGTACCAAAAAAAAGCATCTTCCCCTTCGGGTAGCGCACGCCTTTTTCCGCAATACCTTACACGTTCATTTTTTCCCCCGGAATATGGGGTGTTCTTTCTTCTTCCGGCTCGAGCATTTTCCGTTTGCTTTGCGTTGGTTTTTTCTCAAACCCCTTTTTGTTTGAGCGGGCGTGGGGGATATATTGCAAATAAAACGAGTATTTACAAGCATTACACCGGATTCGGGAGGGAAGTCGCGACTGTTTGGAACAGGCAGTGTGCCCAGCGACAAAAAGGATAACACATGGAAAACGCCACGTCCTTTCGCAGTCACACTAACAAGCTCGGCAACGACACGCAAGGGTTGGCGATCCTTTCTGTTTCTTGGCTCAGACAAATCAAAAACAAATGCGTGACGCGCATTTCGGGTGGAAAGGCGTGGAAAATCAAAGCGAGAAAATGTCCATTTCCGCTCGAGCTGTACACGAAAGCTGTAGTTGAAGTTATTTGGGCAAAGAAAAACGGGCGAATGGGATGATCTTTTTTGTTTTAACGTTGATTGCTTACGATCGGTGACACCTTTATAACCATTTTTTCCGGAACCCGATTCAGTGGGCCGTGGTATGGAGGAGGGGGGGAAAGCGATTTCCCAACGCGAACGAAACGGAACCAGCTGTTCGAAGGAAAGATTATGCGGGTGAATTGGTGAACACCTGAACCACGTCGACGGTGAATCTCGAACATGAAATTAAGTGATGATCGCGATGAAAAACGGGTTGTTGAGACAGATGATCTAAGACGAGACTGAACGTGGAGGGATGAAATAAATAACGACAGACGATACAAAACAAACACAACTATGACTGAAGTTATTAGGAGAAAGAAAGAGAGAAACGTTAAAACCCCATTTACTTTGTTACCTTTCGTACTTTTTTTTACTACTAAGGGGTAGTGTGAATGTTAAGTTTAATTCGAACGATTCGGACGAACACACACGATTAAACGGAAAATTGCAAATGCGAAATGAATGTGAAATGAACGAGAAAACGAGCGAATCCAGTTGGATGCAGATAAGACCCTACCTGTAGGAGTACTTGAGCGTGCCGTCCGATTCGCGCGTGAGCGAGGTGAAGCAAAGGCCGTCCGTTTCGCACACAAAGTTTTCGTCCTTGCAAATGTCGCAGTGACATTTAAGTAGTTCTGGAAGAAAAAAAGAGAGTGCGAGAAAGAGTAAGAACAGGGAGTACATTAGAGATTGTTTTGTTTGTGATCTTCTTCAATGAACGTGAAAAACCATCCCGAATAACACATGCGAGTACAATTTATGGTTTTTAATTTACCGAGAATTTGTCCCAACGACTTAGAACGGCTTCCATTTGCCCATTCAACTATCTCCTGCATCTTTACCCATTCTTTTTTTTTCGGTGGGACCAAATCCATTTGCTTGGGCTTATACGGAAAGCCATCCAACCAAACAGATGTCGATACGGTACTGCAGCGAAGAGGTTAATCGTATTTGACCGCGATCTTCCCCAGGTCTTGTGCTTCTCTTGACTCTCTTGAAGTGTTGAATATCTTAACCGAAGTTACAAAACCCTCCGAGAGATCCTTTGCAAAAAGGAGCTAAGGAAAAGGGGTTAGGTTCCAAATATTCCACCGGATTGCACACGCCGTCAAATTAACGTTTTAATCGAGTGAAATTGTCAGAGCAACGAGCTGGTTAAGATGGACGCAATGACGCGCGAAAGGGACGGATGACAAGCGGCGAACCCAGTGTCGTACAGTGGGTGACACAAGATCGTGTACAAGTGGTGTGTTGGATGATTTTGATTTTGAGTTCAGGAAAAGATTTCTTTGCAAAAACAAATATAAATTAAATATTTACTAAAACAACTCGAGGCGCCTCTTCTTGCGTGATGTTTTTAATACAG
The DNA here is from genome assembly GCA_002091835.1 of Anopheles maculatus. Classification (NCBI taxonomy): domain Eukaryota; kingdom Metazoa; phylum Arthropoda; class Insecta; order Diptera; family Culicidae; genus Anopheles; species Anopheles maculatus. The sequence continues at coordinate 652,981 of KZ061569.1, read as the reverse complement.
AACTCGTTGACTTCATGGCATATTGGTAAGTCACTAAGATAACTATTGTAAGAATTACTGCAACCTCGAAATCTTTCATTTCTGACATCCTTGATGTCATTATAATCTAACGCCCTGCCGTACGAAGGATCATCGTCTCTGTCCCCGGAACGCCCTATCTTAGGTGCCTAGTTGGTCGAACAACTCTACAACACAATACTACTTGTATGTCGATCTTGAAAATATTCCAATTTCTGTTTCTGAAGAAATCCAAACATTCTCCATCATTAAGGCTATCCTAATCGAAGATCATGGGATTGAACTATTTAGACAATTTGAAGTCTTCAGAAACATTACGTTATTTTTAAGATTTTGCAGATGATAATAATTCTTTTATTGGGAAGTCTCACTAGACTATTGGTAGCAAAACCAATTCCTGACATGAAAGCACCTATATTTGCGGATGTCATAGTAATAACATGACCAACGGTTAATATATCAGATCAACTCTCACTACTTCAAGAGCTCTTACGTCACGTACGCGTAAGAAAACATTCTAGGAACACTTGTCAGAGAGCCTTGTACAAAATATTTTAACTATGGCTTATTCAACAAAATACGTCTAGAGAATTTACAATATCGCCAAACTCATGCTACAAACTGTAAAACCCCCGGCCCCGGATAATCTTCAACTTTCACTCGCACATAAAAATAAGCACCAATATTACGCCCGCCCGCTCGTTACACTAATTCTAATCGAGCACGAGTGCGGGTATGCATTAGCGTGGGGCAAAATTAAACGCTGGTTCACAGCTGCCCCCGGTCCATAAAACGACCCGGGGCGGCACCTAAAGGGGTTAAGCTTTTCATGATTCACTTACCAACGGTTAAAAACTTAATGCATTCTAACGATGTCTTATAATTTTCGTTCTGTTCGCTCGTGCACGATACCAAAAAACGCAACACACAGAGTGCGCCACGAGCACAGAAAATTAAACGTAATCAAAGGAAACAAACGGCAAACAAAAAAGCAACAAAATCTATCCTTAACTGTTGGTTTAAATTAATAAACTTCTAGGATATAGAAACGGTGTGTATTTACATTTAAAGCTTCTTCCTACATTCAACGTCCTCTTGATACGTTTTCTTTTTATACGTTTTGTGCTGTCCCACGTTTGAAGTTAATGTCCTGTGGCAACGTTTCCAAAAGTATACGTTTGAACAGAACAGATGAAGCGATCTCATCCTGGTGATCGTGCCCGCGCACCCGTACATCCAGTGGGCGACGGTTTTTTGTCGAAACACGAGCGGACCAAACGATGTTGTCTACGATGATAATTCCGTACGCTCATCTCCTCCAATTTAAAAGCTCATTAAGAATCGAAAAGCATATTTTAGAAATTAATTAATAATGATTTTTCCGACCGGGAAAATTCCACCTCGAACGGGGAGAATGGGAGTCGCTGGGTCTGGGGAAAAGAAGCTGCACCAAACCTCTTTTTTTTGCTTTGTTGTTCACCCAAAGTTCCAAGTCCGAAGCGTGGTAGCTTCAATAGTTGAGGAAGGATTTCTGGATCCGGACAGTGAGGTGTTGTAAGGTCGGTCGGTAAGGATTCCAGACTATGTTTTCCCGCCCGCCCAATCAACGATAATACACACACACACACACACCGATTTTCCGTTTTTGCTGGCACGTCAACATCCGAGCCTTTGCCACCGGTTCCCTGCGATATCTTTTGTGTGCGTTGTGTGTCTTGTCTATGTGGGTGACGCTTTTTTTGACAGCCTCAGTTAACTCCTGTGTCCTGTGTGGTATGCTGCCAAACTCTCACCGAACCTGTTGTAGTCACTGTCACATTTTTGTCTCCTGTCTATCAGCGTCGCCTCTGACGACCCGTCGCGTACGACCTGTTGTTAATCACCCATTCACCCTGGCCGGGTTACACCAACTTTTCTGTCATCTGCTGGCGGTTCTCGGGAGGAGGATCAGCCACAGTTTCCTCAATTTTTGTCCTCAACTTTTCGGTGGTGAATCGATTGCTGTGACACTACTCTCTACTGTATGTGAAATATGCTGCACAGCACACATCAACAAGGAAATTATGGCCTCCAGTCGGCGCAAAATGGTAGGTGTATGACCGACAACCTTTTTTTTTTCTTGCTATCCGAAAGGAAAAATTCACCAAAGTATTTCCTTACCCTCTCTAACCTCGATTTTCTCTATTCTCTCGCTCTCTCTGCTTGATCAATCCATTTGCAAGGCAAGGCAGCACACTCTACTTACTGGTTTTATTTTTATCCGCCGTCAGTGTCATCGTTTGGGGCGATGCTGCCTGTAGGGAGGCCGGCGCCAGGGCACTGCCACCGTTCGCTGGCTGGGGAAAGTTCTCGTTCGAGCTGGAATGCTTCCCGTTCGGCGGCTGTTGATCCTTCGCCTGCTGTACCATTGACGACGTATCGTTATCATCGGCCGTATGTCGGTGAATCGTCGATGCTGATGGATTAACACGCCGGTGCCGAAAAAGCCAGGTTTTTTTTGTTGCCCACCGTAAGCGAACACATGGAACGAAAGGAAAGAAAAGATGGGAGAGAATGAAAATCAATACCGATTATATGCGCTGTACCAATATATATGCTGACGCGGACCGGGTGTGAAGCAATTCGGGACCACCGGCCCGGATTTATATCAATTTTATTTACCCAATCAAAATCCTAAGCGACGACGGAGGGTGTTCTTAAAATTTGTAAATTGTTTGAAAAATTCAATCATTGCTGTTTTCAATTTCTTTTCCGCAGCAAAAGTTGGGCCTTTTGAGTGGAATCAGAGTCGGTAAAATTATGCTATTGAGAGTTTTGAAGTTTCTTAATTTATTTTTCGAGAAATTGATACGATTTTCTGCTGATAATGGTGATGCTTACGCAGCTAGAAACACCACGGTATTGGGTGAAGTTCTGAAGTTTTGAAGCAAGAAAATGGTTTACAACAAATGTAAACAGAGCCACGAAAAAGCTTTAAGGGAATGTCCACCCACAAACGAGGAACAAATTTGATTTAAATTATTTTAAAATTTGAGATCGTGATGCTCTTGTTCTAATTACTGGAAAAATATGAATTTTTAAGACCAGGGCACGTTCTGGACGATTTTTTATTTTACGACCAATTCAAATTGACTTCTAATCACCCGAGAGAGGTCGATCAGCACACAGTGGTGTGCTTTTGCACCAGCGTAATGGCCATCATATTCTCATTTTCCGGGCATTTGTTTTATTGGATGGATTTTATTCAAATTTCATTTTCCAGCACTTACAGTCAACTCCGCAGGGATTTATACCGCCCCAAAACCGTCAAAATTTCCACGTGATCCGCTATTTCCACGCGTCCAACTAATGAAAGCTGCGTGTGTTTTAACGATTATTTGGTTCAAAAATAAAACCATCCAACTCCAAACAGCATAGTTTGATGGCATTGCGTCAGTTCGTTTTCCCGTGTTTTTTCGTGGTGGTTTTTTTTTTCCCCACTAGACCACAACATTTCCACACACTTTCCATCTCGATTTCAATGTCAACAGAAGGTTAGTGAACGCTAGTGCGATAAAACCATCAAAGCTTCTAAAGCCACAGGGTACTTTCTCTCTTCCTTCTGTATTTTCTGTTTTGGACATCATTTCCTTAGCCCGGGCTCAAAAATCCAAATTTGAAGGAGTGTCGATGGCACAAGCGGAACAAAGTTTCCACTTCTTCTTTTTTCCCTTCAAAGACAGGAGCCACCAGGCCAGGCCAGGCAGTTTTCCAGCACGACCCACCGAGAAACCGACGACTGTATGTCCCCACTGGCGCTTTCGGCTCATCAGAATTTATGATCGTGTGTCCTCCTGCTTGTGGATGGCAATTAACTTCATGCGGACAAGCAACACTTACAACACACACACATGCGTGTGAGTGGAAATTCGAGAACCATTACACGCTGGATGAAATTTGAAAAATCTCGCTCACTGCTTCATTGCTAGCTTTGCGCCAATGTCATCCGTCTCCTTTGGTACGGTGGGAAAATCTAAGAGGATTTTCTAGAAAGCAAATGTCGCTATGGGTACCCCGTGGCTGGTGGATTTAATTCTGAGCCCTTACGGCGTCTTTGTGAAGGGTTGCTTGCTAAGGGGTGTTTGATTCATACGATAAACTTCATGCCGAGTGATTGGAAAGAATAAAATACTGCCTGTCAGGCGTGCAAGAGATATAAATTTATCTGCAAAACTCATCTGCCTTAGTGTCGGAAATCTTGGGGCTTTTCGTGCTTAGAAAGTTGCTAAAGCGTTAGAAGATAAATATGCTTTTATGCAGGGTTCACTAGGTCAGAACACAAGCGTCCAGATATTCTAAATTATCAGAAATTCGAAATAAACAATAGCTGATGTTATATTGTCTTCACTTCGGTTGCTTGCAGATATGCAGTATACTGTATATCTTGAGACCCCAACTAATTTTAAACCCTGCAGATACTACAAAAGACATCCTGCAGTCAAGCTTTCTATTGACGACTAATAATCCGCAAAAGAAAAACGATTCCCTTATTGATGAAAACTCCAGACACAAAAACGGAAACAAGACACAAGTCCTGTCTTCTGTCTAATTTGCAGCAATTTCACCACAGTCAAACACCGGCCTTCGGGGCATGGAGGGTGGATGAGATCTCGGCAGAATCAAATTAATTACACCCCAATCGCGACAAATGCGAAAAACCAACACGCTTTTCCCCGCAGCAAGCTGTTCCGTCGTCTGGTATGATGCTTTAATGCTACCGAGCAATAATACACGGCATAAGACAAGATTTCTTTTCTTCTTTTCCCCCCATTTTAACGCATTGTGGGAATCACAAGTTTGAAGACCCTGGTTGATATTGTGCGCAAGATTTGAATAAATTCCCACTTGCCGCAACCAGCGTTGTGGAGACCGCAAGCAGCAAGCACACAATTTACTACAAAGTAGCAGCGGAGATATTAGCGGTAGAGGAGCGTAATCGATTCTCCTTTGAGCTGCAAAAGCTGCTTGAGTGTTTGTCGCTTCCGCTTTCTGTTTTGCTTTCTGTGCTGGATGATTTAAATAAATTTCACATCAACAAATTAATGGTCGCAGGAAATGGGCGACTTTGTTTTTTCGTCTCAGTCCGAGTAAAACTCCCTCTGCCGGACAGCTGTTTCCGTTCTGGGCGACGATCGGCGAACTTCACCTGACTTAGTTGTCGCCGCTGATGTACCAAGCGAGCACCAGGAGCTTTTTCTGGAATGTATCAACCGCCAGGGACTACATTCAACTACCAGACAACAACAAAAAAACACTCTCCAAGATGTAGAGAGCCAACATTGTCGCATTCATCAACCCTGGACGAAGGTGCACAAAAGTGCCGGTGAAGAAGCCACCTTCAGCAAGCGACACGCAACCCAAGCCAAGTACATCCATCAACTACCAAACCGGAATGATAATGAACTTTAAATGCATCGTACACCGGGACGGAGTCGGACTGAGCCGGCTGGATGTCGGGGGTCGTCGAGGGTGGTCATCAATTATCGTAGTGCATTGCTTGTTTATCTCGTTCTCGGGATGGTTTTAAACGCTTCGGATAGGGGACGGTAGAAGACGAAGAAGCATCTGGCAATAGGCTGAATGATAAATATCCTGGCCCAGGTTTTATATCGTGCAGGTTGAAACGGCTTGACATCCGCTGATCGTTAGAAGGCAAGAAAGCTCATTTGTTTGTATTACGTGGAGTTAAAATTCTAATTACTTGATTGAATGCATTTGTATACATTTTCAAGAGCTCTTTATCATATGTTTTTTTCTTCCCAGAAGCATTAACAATTGACCAATAAATCCCTGACCAAAGTTGACGGCTTAACCCATATCGAACAAGCAAAAACAAATTGGAATTGGAGCAAACCGTAACCAATCTAATTGCTGATAGCTTCAAACTACCGAGGCGAAGCGCAAAGAAAGGCCTTCACTTCAAACAGGCTGGGGGAATGAAACGCACGAGCTGTAGTATTGTGGAAGGCAAATGGTTTTATAATCACTAGTCAAACCCGTCCACGAGAGCGATAAGAGACATGTGATAAGATAATCGTGGGATTCGCCCATAAATTACACAGCACTTGTCGGTGGTGTTGGTGGTTGTAATCGTTGAACGGTGGCACTTTAGTACAGTACCGAGCAATAGAACACACACAACCACACACATAGCAGCACGAAGGGCAACAATCAGTTTGAATCTGGTTTACGAATTGAATCAGCTTGTTGGAGAGCGGGAGAAAAATAAGCGCCTTTTTATAACATATGTTTTTCTCATCTCCAACTCAATTAACAAACATTCCTATTTTTAGTTCGGGTGTAAAACTAGCGCGATCAGCAATGCGGAAACAATGTTCAAGCTAACCTTTTCCCGGAGTCTTTGCGTTGAGGATCATTTGAACAGTTCTAATCACACACGTCGCCCATGAACTTGTGTTTTGATTTTGTGTAATAGCGCCCATCGTCTTATTTGCTCTTCGCAACATGATAAGGTACAGCCGTGTGTTGCTGTTAGGTGAGATAAGAGTACACACTGCAAAAGAGTGGACACAACTTACCTACCTAAGTAGTGTGCTGTAAGCGAAAAGTGTTTACTCGGAGATGAAGTGTGTCACTACAATCCTATACTAGCTGGAAGGTGTTAGTGTATTCATAAATAGATTTTTAGCATCACAAAAAGCAAATAAGGCAATATCATCAAGAATTCTAACTTCTCTGTGGTAAAAATTTGTGATTTAAACTTTTTGATGAAAATACTATTTCATTTACAGATGTATGACTTAAAATTCATCGACACTAGCTAGCCATTGTACAAGGTAACGTTAAGCCGATTGCTCGTGTGGTCGTCACCGTAGTTCCGCATGGGACGACCTCTACAGGATCGCGCGCAAATACGATCGATCAATATTTGCCAATTTGAGCATCGTTGTCGACAGTGCTTGAACGTACGATCCCTCAATCGAAACGAAGCACCGATCCAACCGATCGACCGGACCCCTTTTGCCAGCGCAAATGTGTAAAGTGGTGGACAAAACGAATTAGATGTTCTCCTCTCCATCACACAGTGTTTTGGTTTGCTGTTCGCATCTCGAAATAGATTGTATTAATACGTGGAGACAACAACATGCATCTTGGGACAAACCTTGAGCGGCACACTGGACCAACCACTTTACGATGAACGCCTCCCCGTGCCGCAGTATTCCTTCCCCGTCTTTACCTCTTAACCAACAGCTGATTTACATATCTTTCAAACAACGTGTTTCAAACAGGTTGGGTGTTTAAGACTGCCTTAACGGTGAGGATCGTTTAAATTTGGATTTTATCTCTATTTTGAAACTGTCATCGGTATAACTGTACTGTATCGCTGCAACCTGAGCGCATTAAAGCTATAATGGAGTGTGTTGTTTGTCTTGAACTACATAAGCATACACAACGGAAGGGAGATTGTTAAACACATTGCTAAATACAGATGGATTAACACCGGCACCTAGTTTAATGGTGCTTTCTGACAAGGGTGTTGCAATATCAGATTAATATGAGTGATCTATATGAGGCTTAGATGTCATTCGTTGCATAAAAAAGTATAAACAATTGCTTGGAAACTTCAAGAACTACAAAAAGACAATTAATATAATAGTCATCTCAAGAGCTTTCGTAATCCACAAGTCACAGTTTATGGCATAATAGGAGACTCCTATTCAGACCAACCAGATAGAAACATCGGTATCGTGCGACTCATACATGCTACAGCCTGGGTTCAAACCACGACAGGATCTTGCCTTCAATTCATTCTTACTTACTGCGCTACATTTGCTACACGGTCGTCATGGCCTGCTCCAACAATCCTCGATACGGCTCACGATCTAGCACCGTTACCTGCCAATCCATTATCCCGAACAAATTCCGATGCACACATCATGGCTCCTCTGACCATTAGAACGGCTAAACGACTTTACGGGATAGATCTTCCGGTGCCATTCTCATGACATGACCAGCCCACCGGAGCCTGCCGAGTGTACGCAATCTGGAGATCATTGTAAAGTTTGTAGAGCTCGACGTTATAGTGGCTCTCTGGACATTGTCCTTCCACATGTACATGGCCAAAAATACTTCTGAGCATCTTCCTCTCAAACGCGCCTTAAAAAGATTTCGTCAGCTTTGGACAGAGTCTATGTGAGAGAGAGTCTCAGAGGCGTATGTGCGCACTGCTAGTGTGTTTCCATCATTATTTTGGTTTGCGCTTTTTATTATTCTCCAACTCGTGGTATAATGCCACTTGATCGATCTTTTTGGTAATCTTCTACTACGTAAGGAATCCTCAAATCATTGATATATTTGTCATCAGCGTATCCCAGGATCTGGATTGACTGATAAAAGATGGTCCCCGAGTCTCGGATGAACCTCTCTAGCTCTATAGCGCTCTAGATTGAAGAGGAGACAGGCGAGCCCATCTCCATGGTGCAGAACGTCAATTCTTGGACTAAATTTGTCTGGGATTGGAAAAAGATATATGGAGCCTAGCAGGACAGTATAGAATACTAAATCCCACTAGAAATAAAGTACTGGTGCCCGATGGCAGAGAACAATTAGCTTAGATATACCAAGCACTCTAAAGAAACTCGTCGAAATGATCAACACAACACAACACGACGACGTAATGCCGAACTCAAGCACCACTACACGTAAAACTACCAACAAATTGAAGACTTTAACACATCCATCGGACGGACGGCCATTCAAGCTCGGCTGACGCAGAGCAATATTATGATTATGATAATGGCTACGGTTATATGATAATCGCACCATGCAAAACCATACCAAAAATGGTCGGTTTTGACTGTTTCAAGAATAAAAACCCGTCGACCGGTGGGTTTGGTTGCAATAGAAATGAACCACTTTACATTTTCGTTTCCCTCCCTTTCCTTCTACTTCTTCCTCATCCCCGGTGGTGTATAATTTCCATTTCTTTGACCACACTTCTCTTGTAGCAATATACGGGATGTGCTTGGCTCCCTGTCGCAAGCAAACTAAGAGTGACCTCTCTCTCTCTCTTGGACGATTGTATTACTTTTATATTTTTGTTTTTCTTGTGTTTTTTTTATCTTTGCTTGCAACAGAAGACGGCAAAAAAGAGGCAAGCAACTTGGAAGACTTGAAGCAGAATGAAATGAAAAAAGAAAATTATCAAACCAAACCGACCAAACGACCGACCGACACAAACACCGACAGTTAGCATAATTTGTCGCCACCGAGGACACGACTAGGCAACAACGCGTCGACGCATAATGATAGCAATGAGCGGCAAAGCAACGCTAGAAGGCTAAAAAGGAAGTAAACGAAAGAAAAAAGAACACTACAACACCGATCATTATAATAACACCGTTGTCAGCGCGTGTGCATCTTTCGTCCTTTATCCGGATGAAAATGAAACCCTCTGCACACTGCAGGAAGCACGGATTGGATGAGCGGCAAACACAATCATAAAAATTGCTGCTTAATCTTTATATCGCTGTTTTATCATACCGATACCGACGGGGTTTTACTCTTTCGCGGAACAGTCTTTCCCTGTTCTTCCAGGCAGTGTACATTCCACCGGAAAAAGGTTAAGGATCTGCGAACAGAGGAATCCTTCAACACCGGGCATCATAAAAAGCACGTTTGAATGTGTCCGAGGAAATAAAACTTTCAAAATACAAGCACACGGACGGTGGTGTACGAACCGAGACCACCGCCATCTCGACCCACCACCGACGTTCAAACGATCGTCAAACATGATTTACATCATAAAACAGCCCGAGAGTGTGTACGTGGCCATCGCTTTAAGCAGCCACTTTGAGCAGCGCAGAGCCACCGACTTCCGTATCCGTAAAATAAGATCCGTTTTGGGCTTGCCTTTTCCCTGCCCGAAGAAGACTGGTGCACGTGATGATGCTGCTGCGGGGAAAATCGTTCCACTGGGAGCCAAACGTCGCAAATCGTACCGTACAGTTCATCACACACACACCTCCAGCTTCTGCCAGTGTTTTTGGGGAGTTTTGTTTTTCTCGGTTTGGCTTGAACACGATTTGAATTGTGGATTTCCATTTGTTTGAATTTTTATGCTCCTTCACGATTGCCTTTGACTGCCACGGATGATTTGGTCTTGATCGTATCGTGGTGTTGTGATTTTATTTAAACTGGAGTTGTATTTTATCAACGCCCAGTAGTGAGGAGGGCGCCGGGAAGAAAAAGAAGCAAGCATCAAACGACTTGTGAATTTGTAGAATTGCTATAAATGTTTAAATTCTGCATAAAGTTGTCTGACGGATTAAAGAGTAGAAGCATAATAGGGAAAAGAATATATAAGCAAGCTAAACGAATATGCTATGATTTTTGCAAACGCTACATACGATTTCGTATGGAGCGTTTGCAAAAATCATAGGTAACTTTGCATTATCAAGTGAGAAACACTGTAAGCAAGCTAAAAGAATATGCTGAAGATAAAAAAATTGGTAAATATGAACAAATCAAGTTAAAAAAAGAGTGAAGAAGCGGCAAAGCAACGCTAGAAGGCTAAAAAGGAAGTAAACGAAAGAAAAAAGAACACTACAACACCGATCATTATAATAACACCGTTGTCAGCGCGTGTGCATCTTTCGTCCTTTATCCGGATGAAAATGAAACCCTCTGCACACTGCAGGAAGCACGGATTGGATGAGCGGCAAACACAATCATAAAAATTGCTGCTTAATCTTTATATCGCTGTTTTATCATACCGATACCGACGGGGTTTTACTCTTTCGCGGAACAGTCTTTCCCTGTTCTTCCAGGCAGTGTACATTCCACCGGAAAAAGGTTAAGGATCTGCGAACAGAGGAATCCTTCAACACCGGGCATCATAAAAAGCACGTTTGAATGTGTCCGAGGAAATAAAACTTTCAAAATACAAGCACACGGACGGTGGTGTACGAACCGAGACCACCGCCATCTCGACCCACCACCGACGTTCAAACGATCGTCAAACATGATTTACATCATAAAACAGCCCGAGAGTGTGTACGTGGCCATCGCTTTAAGCAGCCACTTTGAGCAGCGCAGAGCCACCGACTTCCGTATCCGTAAAATAAGATCCGTTTTGGGCTTGCCTTTTCCCTGCCCGAAGAAGACTGGTGCGCGTGATGATGCTGCTGCGGGGAAAATCGTTCCACTGGGAGCCAAACGTCGCAAATCGTACCGTACAGTTCATCACACACACACCTCCAGCTTCTGCCAGTGTTTTTGGGGAGTTTTGTTTTTCTCGGTTTGGCTTGAACACGATTTGAATTGTGGATTTCCATTTGTTTGAATTTTTATGCTCCTTCACGATTGCCTTTGACTGCCACGGATGATTTGGTCTTGATCGTATCGTGGTGTTGTGATTTTATTTAAACTGGAGTTGTATTTTATCAACGCCCAGTAGTGAGGAGGGCGCCGGGAAGAAAAAGAAGCAAGCATCAAACGACTTGTGAATTTGTAGAATTGCTATAAATGTTTAAATTCTGCATAAAGTTGTCTGACGGATTAAAGAGTAGAAGCATAATAGGGAAAAGAATATATAAGCAAGCTAAACGAATATGCTGAAGAAAAAAAAATGTTAAATATGAACAAAACAAGTTAAAAAGTGAGTAAAGAAATGAGTAACCAAAGAAAAGTCGGAATACAAATTAATAAAATGGTCCTTATAGTATTACAAAAAATATTAAAAAGAATTCCGTAAACAAGAACAAAGATATTATTGTGGCATAAAAATGAGATAAAAAAAATGAAAATGTTAAATATGAAGCACGGAAAAAGACAAAAAATATGAACAAATACAATAAAATACTAACTAAACTTTAAAAAATTAGTTAAGTAAAGAAAGTCATAGATTTCATTCTAATAAAAAGAAATTCCATCTTCGAAACGTTAAATAATTGATACCTTTAAAGAAGTGAAAAAAGGAAATTAAACTAAAATTTTAAAACATTGAAAAATTTAAGAAAATTTTATATAAATTTAAAATTAAAAAAGATAAATATAACGAGCGAATAATAATCCTTCACTAAATCAAAGAAGTCGTACAAAGAGCTAACACAATCAATAAGAAAACTAAATTAAAATTTGAAATAAAACAATAAAAGAAATCAAAGGTTTCACAAAATGAAATGCACGATTTTAGTAACGAAAAGCAATTCATTCAAGAAAATGTTGAATAAAATACAAACTTTCACCCCAGGACTTCCCATCCTCAACCACCAACAGGATCTCCTCCGTGGTGTAAGAATTAATAATTTAAAACACATCCATAAATTCAAACCAATTCAAAGCCTGCCACCATTTTACCGTCAGCGCATGCAGGCACGTACCGATGCGAAATGATTTTTGGGGCGCTGTTCATGGTGGACTACAGCCGGTGGCGTGAAAACTCGCCAGAAGTTTCCCGCTCCTATCGAAACTGGCCAACGGACAAGGATGATCACGAAGACGACGACGACGGTAGAGAGATATTTCGGGTCCCAAGCAGTTCAGGCACCTCGAAAGGAGGCACGCGTTAAACAGAAATCATTGCCCGATTTTGGCTCGATTTGCCTGTATCCGTTTTTCCTTTCGTTCTTGCCTTCAGCACACCAATGGTCCAGGCTAACAAACGACCGCAACGGAAGACGTTGCTGCACGCTTTTCCACTTGCCACAAAAGAAAAGGGACCGTACCAAATGAATCAAGAAATAAATAAATGCCGGGTCATTCCTGGGCACAAAATCAAACTTTTGCCCAGCGCTCGCAAGAATGCCGCAAAATGTGAAAAAGTTCGGCCGGGCCCAGGACGAGAGAGCTTAAAGGAAAAACGTGTCCTGCTACCTTTATCTCTCCACCGACGATGCACCATTCGTGCGCGCACACACCGATGATGATGTTGATGGTGTCGTACACTTTTCTTTCTTCAATTTTTTTTCTTTTTTGGTTGAGTTTTCGCATCACGCATTCACCTCGAAGGCAACAATTTCGTGCACTTCATGCACCACGAACGTGCGAAATGCAAAACTGCCCGTAGGGGGTTAACAGCCATAACTGGGAAAAGGTGAGACACATTTCTGTGCTTTTCCCTAAAGCCAGTCCGTCCCGGTCGCCCTCCGAACTTGCGACATCTTCGATTATTCGAGGAAGTGTGCGACGAATGGCCGCTGTTTCGATGACCTATGACTTTTATTTTATGCTTTTTCGTGCACTTACTCCCCACGGGCGTGCACGGAAGATCTCATTCGCATGAACTTATAATACGCTTACGACCTTTTTTTTGCGCTCGAGAAAAAGAAAACAAGATGCCGGCCTGCAGAAGGTGGTGGGTAACACACACACACACAAAGATGAGAGGTCAATGTGGCCAAGTCGTTCCGGTGAAGCCAGAACCGAAATTGAGGAAATATTTCTTTGCCTCGACACAGGGCTGCAGCAGCAGCCGTATCGTTTTCCACTTCGATTTCGTTGCTTTTTTTTATTCGCTGGCAAAACAACTTGACTTGACAGTGTTGACACCCTGCAGCACCTCTCAAATAACCTACCCCTAGCTACGCTGGGACCGGAATATTGGGAGTGTCATTTCGTTTAGCATTTTTTTTAAATAATGGCTTTTATCGTAAATTTTCGATGCATGCTTTAACAGCAGATGCAGCCGTGTTGCGCCAGTAGCGCTATTTTTAATTTAACGATCACTGTGGTTCCTCGCGCCGTTGGAGACTTTTTTCGGGCACATGCACACTCGTATCGTTTTGGACGGACATAAAAGCAAATTGAGCATCCATGCGGAGGTATCCTTGATGAAAACTATAAATCACACGTATTTTTGGAAAATTTATAAGGATAACTAGAATAGACTGACATCCGGAGGTCTTTAACTTGTCGACGGCATTCTTCTCCATATTTAAGCAATGCTGTTCGGTTAAATTGAATAAGTGTTGTTATGTTATTAAGTGTTGTTAAGTCACCAAGCGACAAATCTTGGAGAAGATGGCAACTACACTCCTATCATCTCTTCATTTGATTTTAAAGCCGCATACGATAGCATAGTCAGGGTAAAACTATATGACGCGATGAGCTTATTTGGAATCCCGGCCAAGCTTACCAGGCTTGTACGTATGACAATGACCAACATCACATGCCAGGTGAAGGTGGATGGAAAACTCTCAAGACCCTTTGCTACCACCACCAAGAGTAGCCCTACCTTTGCTACCTACCACCAAGGGGCCAGGGATACAGGTTTGCTTGCCTACTATTCAATCTGGCGATAGAGAGGGCCACCCGAGACTCGGAGGCGGAACCTTCGAGAACCATCTTCTACAAGTCAGACCAAATCTTGGCATACACTGATGACATAGACATCATTGGTTTGAGGCTCTCCTATGTAACAGAAGCTTACCAAAGGATCAAGCATGCGGTACTGAACCTCGGGTTGGAGATCAACGAGGCAAAAACCATCATGATGGTGGCACCACCAGCGGCCCTGCTAACAAACACTGATTTACGCAGGGGTGATGTACAGATAGGCGATCGCACCTTCTAATTCGCTCAAAACTTCACCTACCCGAGGTCAAAAATGAACACTGATACCTGTCGCGACGGACGAAGCTGCGACTGTACAGAACCTTTATAGTCCTAGTACTCACATACGCCTCAGAAACATGGACTCTGTCCAAAACTGACGAAACCCTCATAACCGCGTTCGAGAGGAAGATGTTCAGAAGGATCAACCCCGTATGTGTGGAAGGAAATTTGGAGAGCTCTAAGAACTGCGTAATGATCTCATCATCATACAGAGAAGTAGACACGCTAGGCTCCATTGGACTGGTCATGTCATGAGAATGACACCGGACGACCCATCCCCGTAAAGTCCTTTTAGGCCGTCCAGGCGTGGTAGGCCCAAACTGAGATGGAGTGATGGCGTTGATGCGTCCGCAGACGACGGCGCTAGACCGTGAGCGGTATCGAGGATTGTTGCAGCAGGCCAAGACCGCGAAGCGGTTCTAGCGCCTGATAGGTAAGTAAGTAAGTAAGTTGTTATTAAGATATGTTGATATTTTTGACAGTTTGTGTTTATCTTCCTGAGAATGATAAAAATAATTTAATATAAACAAACAATAATGGTCAGTTACAGGATAAAAGTATATCAACCATACTGCAAAGATATTTCAATTAAAACTGCGACAATTGTTTAATTAAAGTGGATATTGTGTCCAACGTAAAGCCTATTGTGTATCACGAATTGCACGTTATTTTAGAAACTTGGACGCTTCTTACTTGCTCTGATATATACTAAATTGTATGCATTATTTAGTAAAATGCGCAACAAACATAATAAACAACGTTTTTAATTAACCGAAAAAGCATGAAAATACACATCCCAAAGATCACTGAACTTCCCCGTTTTCATTCATGCATTACAAAAAAGCTTAACGGTAAATTAGGAAAACTTTCCAGCCATTTGAGAGTTCGTCCCATCTTTACCGGGCTTTGTCATCCGTCTTTCAGCGGGTTCCCCCCCACCTGAAGGAACTACGACGTTTCGGTGAAACGTTGATGGCTGGGCTTTGGTAAATGGTGTAGCCCAAAAGCATCATCTTTCCCACACACACACACACACACTCATGAGGGGCACATACAAACATCACACGCGCAAAGTTTGTCCAAATAATTTGCAAATAAAGCACAACAATAAATCCTCCCGGCCTTTTTCTTATTTATTTGGTATGCTCCGCTGTATTCCCCTGTTCGTCTTATTGTCAAAACGGGCGGATGGGGATGGGGAGGTGGAAGAGCCACGAAAACCCCAACCCCTAACCTCCGAAAGTCTTTGACAAACTAACTCCAGAAAACCATCCAGACCATCCAGACCCAACCATGTGTGTGCGTGAATGACATAAGAAGGAAGCACGGAGCTCAGAACTCTCGTATGTCGGGAGTTTCCCATTAAAGGTGCTTGCTTTTTGGTGGTTTCTGGGGCATGAGGTGTCAGGCAGGTGGTCCATACATAACTTCACGCTCCCCCCAAAAACTTAAGTGAAACTAACCCAGCGAAAGTTCAAGATGCTTGACGCTAATGGCGAATGCTTGAGCTTCCCTGCTTATTGCACACCAAATGGGAAAGTGTTGGCTTCGTCAAATCTTTCTCGAGCATACCACCCCGGGTGGCAGCACCGGTCGTAGTGTGACTGGATTAAAAATCATTTGAAAATTGCTCGTCGGTTGGATGGGGTTTGTTGTAGATTTTTGATGCAGCGATAGCAGAAGCAACATTATCTAACCAGAGAACGAGACACATAGGACGCTCTGCCAACACAAAATCATAGGATAATGGAAAAGTTTGGACTATTTTTAGAAGGTTCCATTCCTTCCGGATTTTTCTCCCTTCAATATGCTTTGCGGCATCTTTCAGGAGCAAGTTGTTCAAACTGCATACGAAATCGGATTCATATTTAGGCACGTTATGCCTTAGAAATTCGTTCAATAGATCAGATATCTAATATTTAAGATTTTGAAGGAAACGCGAATTCTCAATCGGGTCTGGAATTCTTCTCTTTGGTGTACTGGAGTTACCTAATAAACCTCCACCATCCAACGGCAAATGCAGCCATACTTTCCTCAACCGATTCCGGCGATGCTCATTTCAGCAAAGTGAGTCGAAAAAAAAATCTATTAGAAACACCTCCACCAGACCTTACCCGGCAGCAACGGCAGGAAACACAAATGGAAACCATTAGCGAGAAAACGTTACTGTGCGTCAATCGTCGAGCCAAGAACGCACACACACACACCAAATCAACCAAACAGCAAGCAAATACCGCAAATGTTTGCGCTGCAGAAATCACTAAGACAAACCCCACGGCTACAGATGGTTTCCGGATGTGGAGAGGGTGGATGGACGTCGAAAGTCCAAGACAGAAGGAAATAAGAAATGAAGCAGAAGGAGCCCAACCGAGCACCAGGTTGAAGATCCGCGCGTCATGTTTCGTCTTGTTTGTGCGGTGATTTAGTCGTTAGGTTGATTGATATTATTAGTTTGTTGCACTGGGGGGCTTTGGTCGGTCGCGTTGGTCGCAGTAAAGTCGGTGCGCACACACACACACACGCACATGCACACTGTGTTTTAGTAGTGCCCGGTTTGATGATTCGGTTGTTTTTGTACGGTTCGGTCACTTAGTTTTCGCCGGGCCGTCGATTCGAGTTGGCGCAATTTATGCAACGATTATGATGCCGGGAGCCGCCTGGTTTTTTTTTAGCACGTTATTGCCTATATTTCATGAATATTGTTCTCTTCCTGCTGTAAGATAGCGGGAGTTATTTAATTAAACTGCGCACAACCGCGAACCTCATTTGGCTCATTGGTTTGTGTGTCATTAGTGAAATAGGTTGGTAAATTTGTTATGCTTACGGTAATGGTATGAACTGGCGGAGAAAGATTTAATTGATTGACGCTTTTTATACGCACTTTAACGCTGGTAGCCATCGGTAGGTCAAAGAGTGTAATTGGTAATGCACGGTACTTTAACGCGCTCGGGACTGAGTTCAAATCTTGACTAGAGCTAGCTTTTTTCATACGAAGAACTGATTTAAATCAGTAGCTGATGGTTTAGACAAGACATTGTGCATGGTCGAACATATGTTCGAATAGCAGAAGAAGAATAAAAAGAATCCCAAAAATAATAAGAAAATATGTACGTTAACAATTCCCATTTACTGGATATCATCATTCGCTCACGCTTTTTCCGGGATTAAATTTAATTTTTCACACACACTTTCTTATTATTATAAAATAAAAAGGAAACAAACCCTTTCCACTAACACAAAGGCCCCCCATTCAACTTGCTTCTCTTTGATCAGAAAATACCAATAGTTGCGCTTGTGTTTACAAATTCCCGGTCGGCGCACGCCCGTCTGTTGCACGGAATCCTATTGGTTGGCTTGGCAATTGGCTGGCGGTGCATTTGTTGTTGCACACCGGTGACGCACCATGCATTCCGGCAACTCTGAGTGTGCATCGTGGCGCGCGCGCGAGACACGGAGAGGCTCATGTAAACATACTTGAACTTGCCGCGCCACGGTTCACACGCGACCGTCTGGAGCTGCAGCACCCCCCCAGACGAACACGCGACGAAGAAGCCCTACGGCTAGCTAAACACCTAACCACCGTCCTTCTCTCTCACTCTCTCTCTCGCTTTTACTCACTCTTCGTGATGGCAATGACCAAGGACAAAGAATTCGAACCGAAGGTTGTGTGTCGGAAGCTGGTATAAGTGCGTTCGTGTATGTGTTTCAGTCGGATGGAAGCAAAAATTGGAAACCATCGAAGTGCAAGTGCATGGAAAATCGATGGCAAAATAAAGGAACTGCACTAGATTACACACGCAAAAGGAAACCGACCCGAGTGCCGAGTTTTGGTTTATCCTATTAGACGATAGGTATAACAAATATATAACCAGACCAGAAAGGCCAATAAATCAAAATAGTTTATTTTAAATTTTTTAACACTCTTTTTACTGACTCTCCTCAAGGAAATGTTTCACACTGGGAGCATCATCACACAATTAATTATCCTGTTTCATGTTTCATATTTTACACAAATGACCAGGCGTCTCCATCGTGTGCCATAAACAGGCGAAAAAGGACCTTTCCCACAAATTGGTTTCAAACACACACACGAAGAAAAATCACCTTCCTCACACTGGAGCATATGCGATCGCAGCCTGTATGCAGCAGAAGCAAGCAAAAGTAAATTATGGTACACACCGACTTTTGGGACGAGAAATTCTTCTGTCCGTTCGAAAACTCTCTTCCTTCCACGCTACCCTGCCCAATGCTGCTTAACTGCAGCACGAGTGAATCTGTGTACTCTTAATGTCCGATAATAAAGTACACCCATAAAAGCCAAATTGAGCAACGCACCCGTTTTTCACACCACACCATATCAAAGTGAAGCAGCAAAAAAAAAAACAAAGAGGTACCAGAACTCAAGAGTTGCGAGAAACTGCGGCGAGAGGCGATGGGGTTTGAGAAAAAGCAGGCACGAAGGAAATGAGACCGCTTGAAGTTCCTTCCCCCGGAGATTGAGGGAACTTTTTGGCGTGCGACGAAAAGCGCAAGAAAAGCCACCGAACTTCTTGTATTGATGAGCGAAAACGGGACGAGATACACTGGGAGGTTCTGTGTCGAGAACGAGACGAAAGAAAGCACAACACAGTAGTTACAGGCAACGATCAAAGTATGGCAAAAAAGTGTTTTCCAAAAAAAAAAAGAAAAGAATGGAAAAAAGGCTTCCGAGAGCGAAACTTGGGATCCCAAAAAGCTCGGCAAAACTTATTTCCCGGCTACCCTTTTTTCGTGACAGGCTGGGAGGGTTGCGGGGAGTGTTTGGAAGAAGAGGGAGGAGGCATCAAAGAGCAAGAAGGATGGGTTCATGAATAAAGCAGACACATTTCGCTGTAGTGCGACACATGGACGCCTCACATACATATACACACACACACACGGCTTTTAACCTGTTCGAGAAGCATCCGAGCGGTTAGAAAAAAAAACGGAGATCCGATTTACCAAAAGAAAAGGTTTATTTAAGAAAGGCCACAAAAACAAAAGGCACAAACGGGATATCTTCTCGGATGTCCGGGCGCGAGCGCGCGTTGCTCTAAACGCGGATGAAAGACGTGATAAAACGTGGCAAAATATTGCGCCGCTTATATTTCCGCTTCTCGTTGGCGCAAAATTTTCCCTTTCGTTTCGTTTCTACTTCTGCGTTCTCGCACTCACCCCCCTGGCGGGACGACCCGTCATTACACCCCATGGTGGGTGGGTTCATCGCAACATTGTCACACACTACCCGTCCAGTCGTTCTCTTTTGCTCCCAAAACGAGAAACTCCCAGCAGCACAAAAATTGGACGACGGTACACGGTGGTATTTTCACCGGGAATGGGGAGCCGCCGCAATAAGCCAGTTTGGAAAACGGATGAGCTGAGGAAAACAAAAACAAAAGCGAGCGCATGTCGGCCGAAAATCACAGTGCTTGCCGCCGTACTTTAAATATTTTATTTTATTTATCTTTCAACACAGCAAGGGCGTAAAAGAGGCACCACCGCCACACGCACACACACATTTGACCACCATCGGTTTTCCACCGATCGATCCGTGTTTTCGGACCCAAGCCCAGTTGTAACACAGTGTTGTGTGCAATTTTTACAACATTTCTTGCTCGCTTTCTCCGTCAGACCACAAGGGGGCCTTTCACAGCTGATAAACCTGACGTTTGAGCTTTTTTATCTGCTGTTGAAAGGGGGACGACGAGCCTTTACCTTTCTTCTGTGTTTTTTTTTTTATTGTTTGAGCTTCCTACAATCTCATGTAACCACGTGGTTTGTGTGGTGATGGTAATATGTTTTTATCTGTCGAAGCTTACTGTCTTGTTTCGATTAAGAGGCAAATTTCGTGCGTCGGGGTTTTCGGGGTTTGCCATTTTTTTTTTTTTTTTGGTAGGCAGCAGCATAATAATGACGACAAAATGTCGAAATGCTGATTGTGCTTATTGGATCAATGGATGTTTTATTTCTGGGGTTTTTGCTGGTACGAATTTTAATCATTTGTAACTTCAGGATTAAGAGAACATTTGTAATGGGAAGTTTATTTTAGATTTAATTTAGATTTATTTAATTAGATTTTAAAATAATATTTAAAACTGAACAGCCTTTTAATAGAAATAAAAATCAATTCGAAACATTGGAAGTTAAAGTGACCACATAGTCCACAAAATAACATTAAAACAACCAAAAATTTTAATATTGTTAAAATTAAATTCAAAATAATCCATTAGAAAATAATATCTAAACCCGAAAAGTTACTCAAAAATGTGTATACTATCGAATTATTACTTAAAACTATAACGCTTAAATATAATTAAAAATTAAAAAATAATTTAAAACCAAAATCAAATAAATGTTTCGGTTTCACAATACTTGAAATAATTGTAACTTGAAATAATTGAAGACATCTCACAAACTAAAGTTTTAAAACAATAGAATAAAATCGCAAGGCACAATAAATAGATTTAAACAATAATCCATCATATTTTTATGATAAACCGCGCAAAAAACATTCAATTACATGCTTAAAAAGTAAATAATATACCACAACGATACTACCTCGCACTGAGCTTATCACTTGTATGCTCGAAAAGCATGTAGAATATTTCAAAAAATCAAATATTCTAAATAACAAATACATCTAGTTAAAAAATCCAAAAAAAAAATATAATTTATATTTTTTAGGATGGAAAAACTATCAATTACCAACATATAACCATTTCGAACCTGTGACTCACACAAACTACACAAAATAAAGAAAAACCTGTAGCTGGTAAATATTGCAAAACAAATGAAATATGAGAAGGCCGCGCCACCACCACTAAAACCCCACGGAAAATTCATAAAGCGGATAATGAACTCGAAGAGAATCGCACCCATAAGCAGAATGGGAGCGCGCTCCCATCAGAAGAATAATTAATTTTCCATTTCCAAACCCCTTCCCAGTTGCTTTCCACCCCCCCCCCTTGAATATTTAGAACCTATCGTATACCCACCTCTTTTACGCTCTCGCTCCACAATCACACACTGATAGAACCGGTGGTAGAGAGGTGATAACCTAAAGCGATCCTCCCGGCGGGCTGCACCGTATGTGTGTGTGTCTGTGTACACGTATTACCCTCTATGCCCTCGGGCATCTTCCGCTTAACGTAAATCAACCTCGAGTAAGCAGGCGACTGGCTTCGAATTTGAACGACTTCCCGCGCGTTCATTACACTCTCTTTCTCTATCTCGCACTTCAGGATGATAAATCGAACAAAGGCACGGATGCGAACGCCAATCCCACACATACACACGCGGGACCTTTTTATCCCGGCGAGAGCATTAGAAGAAACAGCAAATGATTATAAAAAAAACGAATTAAACGCAAAAGCGTTGCCGAGTTTTGCCGTGAGCGACCGGGCGTCTCCATTTCCGGTGGATGTTGCTGTTGCGAGCTGCATCGAAATGTCCCGCAGACACGCCATCGCTCGAATCAATGGTGGTTGAGCTTTTTTCAGACACACACACACACACACACACACACACACACACACACACACACACAGACACACGCTTTATTATGTGGCGCACGCATACGCACACGCGAGAAAGCAAAACAACGCACACCAACAAACCGTCCTCTTTCATTCAAAATCCTCTGGAACGGTTGCCGTCTATCCTGGGGATGTAGCGTTTCGTCTCGCGCGTTCTACGCTACCGCAAAGGATAAAGCCGCGTACGTTCGTTAAGAACGTTTGCGAGTACGACACGGTACGGTTTGTAGCGTAAAACTAGCCGAAGCGTAACCGGTTCGCGAAGATCTAGACGAGAGCGAGAGATAGATAGGCCTAAAGAACGGGCACAACAACACACCGTCCGTCCGTGCCATTTAGTCATATGTGTTAATGCGAGCAATTATTTCTCCATCATTCATGCCAGGGTTGCTGCAGAAAAGCAGAGGACGATTTCTCGCACAGCGTCATTTACGGTGGCAGTCGATGTAGAGTAATTAAGAGTAGATCTCTCGGCTCGTGTGCCCCCGGTCCGCCCGGGGGCCGGGGAGAAGTTATTGATTCATGGAAAACTGTATATGCAACGTATGCTTTCGATGGAAAACCATATTTCATGCATTATTCAGCGCTTTTGCTTGCGTGTCATTAAAACGATTGTGGATGTCTACCTTCCTCTATCAAAGAAACTGGGAAATTTTAGTTTTATTTCCTATCTTCTACCATCTGCACTAATCCAAAATAGTTGCTCCAGAAAAATCGATTAAGCCTACAGGCAAACAGCAAACGTTACATAACGAGACTCACGGGACGGAACACCAGCAGCAAACAAAAATCCTGCAAGACAGAAGAGAGGAAAAAACATCCAAAACAAAAACACCCAGAACAGTCAACCTCCGGAGAGATATTCTTACAAGGCACGCACGACGGTTCTCAATCAGAAACATAAAACCCATACACACATCCGCATTCAGCCGCGAAACAACAACAAAAAACAATCGCTCCAGAGACGCCCGGCGGCATAATCAAGGGAACGGAATCGAAATCGCACCCAGACGCTGTCAGGAAAAATGAACAGTTTTGCACTCCCCACACACGGGGGAGGGAAGCAGCATATGGTGGTGTGGTAGTGAAACCGGAGGAAAAGGAAAAGTTTACGCAAGCAGAAACTCCTTGTGAAGGGGGAGAGCCGGAGCCGGAATCGTCGACGTCATCGACGTCGTCACCCGTCGTCGTCGTCGTCGTTCAGGCACGAGAAAAAGGGAAATGACCTTTCACAAAACGCCATCCGTCATGCTGTCGTGGGGAGCACAGAAGCTTTAGAGGACTTTTTGTGTGAGTGAGTGTGCGTGTGTGCGGTTGTTGAAGGTGTGTAAGTGTAGGGCATACGCATCTGAAGGGATTTGGGAAGCGGGAGCATATAAACGCACGCAGGATATTGGTGAATGCAACACAAGGAAATGAACCACTCTAGAAGGGGGTTGAGACAGAGACGCGATAGAGGCGTTGTGCATCAGACATCGCTAATGATGCTTCAGAATGGAGCCTGATTTTTTTTTTCTAAGCAGAATAAAGGTGCGTTACATCATGCAGACACAAACTATGCAAGAATTTAAAAAAGCAGGGCTTTGCAAGTGGACTGTTTGAATATCCAGGAGGCCCAAGAGATCAACAGGAGGAATTCTGGGAAAAGTTGCACAAATTGCGATGCTCTTGAAGTTGAGTTGATTTGGGACTCTTGTAATAATAAATTACTCTTCAAACTTATCCTGAACCTTTAAATCACCAAACTTGATGCATTACGAACGATTAAAGACGTCTATCGGATGCCTTAGAAGTAAGAACTTTCAAGACAAGATATTGTCTATTCCTTTAAGTGTTGTTTACACCTTGGTAATCGCAGTATGATTCTAGGATTGTTGTAAAAGTAACCTTGTAGGAACACAGTCAGTATGTTAGTTTCTTCTTAGGGTTAGAGAACCTAAAATCTGTCAATAGGAAACGGCATTAGACAACGACGAAGTTCGGCGAATGTTTTTGCGTTTGTTGGATTGATTCGTTTGTTTCAAGAACTCCAATATATGAACGAACATCAAATCATCTAATAAACATAATTTGGGGGAAACACGTTGGAGAAATAGTCAAAAACGATCAAACAGATGATTAGCTAATCCTGTTAGACTTGTGTAGGTCAACTCCATATATCGTTCTTGTAGTTTTATGTTATTCGATAGACTTTAAAGCATAGCCTAAGCTACAGCAGCCTTCGTTACACCGAATCGATTACGAACTATTTAACTTAAATAAAGCTCTTTAATTACTTTTAAAGAAGATGCCTTGGGTATTTCCCAGAAAGTACAATGATCCCTTTCCTTCCCAAGCTTCTAACTCATCAACGTGAAAAATGTGTGTGTGTGTGGGAGAACTTTCTCTTCCAATAAAGCACACACACACACACACAAAGGGGTGAACTGTGAAACAAAATTACGGAAACGCGCCTCAACTTTCGCCAATACCTTCGGCGAGTTCGGACAGCATTCGAGGATCGCCGAAGAAAGAAAGAATTGAGCTTGGAGAGCTATGAGCCCCAAAAAAAAAACAAAACGAACCCTCCCTCAAGCGAACTCCCCAGCGACGAACGAAAGAAATTACACCAGTGGAAATCTAAAATGTGATTAGGGATTTTTTCGGGTAATGAAAGTAAACGCGTATGGAGTATCAGGTCTGCCAACGATCTTCTTCGATACACTTTCCTTGGAGAGTGTAGAGAACCGACAACCAGCAGTGATGGAAAATGCAAAAAATAACACAAAATTAAGGAAAGACAAGCTCGGAAAAGACTCACGCACACACACACACCGAAACCAACAAGGCAATCCACAGGACAGCGATGGCGACCCTCGTCAGGGGAATTCAACAGAGCTTTTAGTTTCTTTATTGATGTCCTTGCCCAGCGGCGGCGCCAACAAACGTTCCCGGCTGGGCCAAAATATGTATGCATAGTGGGGGAGGAAGGTGTATGTTTGTGCGCTTAATGATTTAAGGACATCTCCCATCTTCCTTCTTCCGAGAGGCGGCGGTTTTTGCTTTTTCCGAAACTTTCCCAAATTTATCCCAACATGCGAGAGACGCGACGGACGAGATTAGGCGTGGGGGTAAAAAAAAAAGAAAATGCGTTCGTCTGTCCGGGGATCACACACACTACAGCCAAAAAAGAAAGGAGATTTCCCAATCAAATGAAAATGAAATGAATGACTGCAGCAGCAATCGGTTTGACAGGCTTGGGATGCGGCGAACGGCGGCTCTGCCTGGACACAGGTCTCACTGGGCGCTCACAAACAAATTTGCCTCGGGTTTTTGCCTTGATTGGTGGTTTTATTTCTGTACTGGATTGGGGGGTTTCGGGAACTTCATATTAGTGGTTCTTTCTTTGTGGTGTGACTATGGCTGTTTTGTGGAGTTACAAATCTTCAAACTTCTAAGTTAGCTTCTAGATTAAGACGGAAAAAACACCCATAACGTATTCTAGACTAAGAAATGCAGCGTGACGAATAATATGCGTCATTCTAGTTGTGATATTAAATTTTTCCTATATTAAAACTCTTTAACGATTTAGAGAATACAGCTTCAAGCTATGGCACGTGATGCCTTGTAATAAGGCCCGCAGAGACTTATCAATTAGTTTTATACAAAAAGAGATCTGTTTTTTGTTGATACTGTACAAAAAATTGAGGAAAGTTCAGTTGCAAACAGAGATATGCTAGATTATAACAATTAGAGGGATACCGCGTACAAGATATTCTCCATAATATTACAATGACGCACTAGAACTATTTGGAAACTATTCGAGAGAGTTTCGAAATGGAAAATGAACTATTGATCAGATCTTCACCAAGATGACAGAGCATCAGCTTCAACTTGACGCAATAAGCTCTTTGTTGAAAATTCTGATCAACTAGAACTTAAGGTAAAGGTGAATTGCACATCTTCAAGGTTCTACCGGGAGATGGACTGTTTTGTCTTCTCTTCAAGCGTTGGTGCTCGACAGAGAAAAGAGCTATCCGAAACTGGATAACTAGAAGTGGAAACTTCAAGACATTTTCTTAAAAAAAATATATTTCAAGATCCAAGAATGAACAAACATTGGGGATGTAGAGATAGGTGACCTCCTCAACTCTTCATCAAATCTTCGTCCGAATCTTCGCCTATCTTGAGTAATACTTCAAACATGTTGACATGGATATTGAATTACGAGCAAGTCAGTAGTATTTCTGAATCTCTGAAAATTCTTATCTCCAATCTGAAAAAATTGCTCTTTATAAACGTTCTAAGTTCATCAAATGACCACAAAAGAGAAATGAGGATTTGAGGATTCTTGATTTAGAGGATCAAGTGTACAAAATAGCTTAAACCTCTTCTTTTTGGTCTGCTCAGTGTTGCTTGCGCAGCGCTCCGTTCAAAGTCAATCTGTTTCAAAGAAACTACGCTACTAGAGAGCCGTTGACGGACTTAGAGGCGAGTTTAGTCTCCTCAAAATATTTTGGCAACACACTTTAAGGAAAGCTCTTGTTCAAGCTCTTTTCAAATAACTCATCTCATAATAAGTAACTTAGTAAGACTTAGTCTGCGTTGGATCAGCAAAACAAAACCCCCGACAAAGCATTTACATAACTTCACCCTTTTTCCTGCTTCAGCAATACAGCTGCAACCGCTACTATATTACCATTGGCTCAATAAATAAACATCAAGCAAGTCCGTTACCTGCGGTCTGCGAACCCCAGGATCGGTGTCAATTAAAAGTAATGTTTTCTTCTGCACGAGGAAACGGAACGGGAAAACATTTACCGTGTATATCATTCAACTAAAAGCACCATGATTAATTGGTCTTCCGCACGAAATATTAATAGCTAAATGGGAATAGACTATGAGGCGCACAGACACTCTCAGTTGCACTCACGCCAATGGGGAGCAGTGCATCGAGCGAGCAGGCAAAGGCAAGCAAACTAACTAGCTGTCTATGTTAACAAGCACAAAATGAAGCAAATTTAATTCAATTTTTTTGCTTAATTTAATAATGTTTTCGCTCTTACTAATATAGAATTTAAGACACAATCGCCTGCAATATTCGAACGACATTACTGTGGGTGATTTCTGGATTTAAAAAATTCGTTAGATTAACAGTTTGCACACAGAAGTATGCAATGCGATACATCCGAATCCATATTAGATTGTGTTTCACCGTTCGAAGCAGATTTTACGTTTTTTTTTTCTCTCTCCTCAGTACACACTACATGATTAATAGCATCTCACATGATTCGAAGCGTAGATTACAACAATGTTTATGTTCAATGCATTCCTTACCCGTTGCTTTACAGATGGCCCCCCACCTTCGTACATCACATTGCAGATGAGGCTGCAACTTCCCATTTTATGCATTTTCCAACCCTTCGCCGAAGTGTGGAGTGTTTCCCATGCAGAAGGAACTTGTTGTGTTTTGCTTATATGCGTGCGTGTACAAACGCACGTAATCAATCATATGCCGCCCTGACAGTGGCGTCTGTTATCGGTCAGATTTAACCAGAAACTTACCCTCGTTTTTCTCTCGCACTTTTTTTTTACCGATTTTCCGATGTTGTTCCCCTCGAATGCTTCCACCATTGTTTTGTGGTTTGCACCGCACCACAATAAGAGAGTGTTAATTGGGATAAAGCGCGGGAAGCAAGATACTTCCTCTTCGCATGATCGCTCGTGTGGTTGCTGCACTCAATCTTACTCGATCTCGGCAAGCTTCTTTCGGTTTGAGCTAAATAAGCTTACTTTTATTCAATTATTATTACGGGGGGGCAAATTAACGATCGAATCGTGATTTACATTTTAAATCAATACTATTGCACTAACACTTTTAAATCAATTTACCAACCAACGTTCGGTCACGATATCAATTAACCGTCCAATGCGCCACTATGCTGCAAACAATCAACTTAACACAAAAAGCACAACATTATAAAACGCACGGCAAGTTAAATCGCATTTTATGTTTCCAATGTTTCTTCGCACTCGAACGCAAAACACATTCCGCATTCAATTAAATCGCAAAAAAAAAGTGCAGCTCTAACCAGCCTCCAGAACCGGCTGAACTTCAAATCACAACCAGACGTAAACAAGCGCTAACATACAGTCGCACGCACACACAGATTCTCGAAGCACGACTAATAATTGTTTCAATTAGTTTGCCATATAATTTGATACGTTATGGGGATACCTCTCATTACTCTCTCTTTGCACCCCCGGCCGAGTGTGGTTGTGTCGACCGGTGCAAATACAAGCGCCACCACAGGTACAACACACACACACACGCCACAAAGGGAAACGATTGTTGCACATGAGTGCGGTGGTGTGTGTGTGTACCGACAAAAGAACAGGGAATAATTAAAATAGCATCGCAAATTAAAATACTACCCTACCAGTGGATCAAAAACACAGTGGCCCAGGTGGGAATGGCGGTGTGATGGTGCGTTGCCTTATGAAAACAAATAAACAAACAGTTAACGCCGGGATTTGGGGAAGATCGAGGGGGGGGGGGATGTTGGGAGCAATCCAGAAGGGGAATGATATTTGAACAAACAACAGTGGCGGGCGTGCGAGCGATACGCAAACGGTCGCTTTGTTTTGTTGTCTCTTCCCTGTGTTTCAAAGTCACCAAGCTTCGAGTTGTTTTGTTTTTCATGTGGTGCAAAATAACAAAAAAAAAACACGTAATAAATAGTATATTGCATTGATTTCAAACCTGAAACACGAACCGGTAAAGAAGATAACACTAAAATAAATTATGAATGAATGCACCAATTGCACCACATTTTCGAGTGCATTTTGCAAATTGACATCGGTGTTGTTGCCTTTGTGGGCCTCTTTTTATGAGATTTTTGAGGATTAATGGAGATCTAATGTAAAAAGAAACCGACCGATATGTATTGTTTTTCTCAAACGGAAAACTCTCACAAACGATCCATGACAAATCATTACGAACAGGAACTCTGTATTATGGTTTCTCGTGTTAGTGGTCGACTCGTGACAATCGAAATAAACTAACGATAGCGCAGTAGGTCAAACAGAACTATACGCTATAATTATTATAAAGGAGGGTCCACATCTAAGGCATAACATAACATAACAGTGCTCGAATATGCATTTTGACAGATAAATCTGCCGCAACAAGTGTGGACGCACCACCTCTCGCTCTTACCGATTGTGCGTGTTATGTGTTATGATTTTTAAAGTACGAGGGCTGACAATAAAGTAAGGTCTCCAATTTTTTTTTTTCATAGAAAATGACATTTATTTATAAAAAGCGATACACCGTTGGAAAGGCCAAGGTCTTGGCTACTTTTCTACATAATCGCCATTTTTTTCCAACACCTTGCGCAT
>KZ061569.1:584762-622882 GCA_002091835.1 Anopheles maculatus | reverse complement strand
CGCCTGCAATATTCGAACGACATTACTGTGGGTGATTTCTGGATTTAAAAAATTCGTTAGATTAACAGTTTGCACACAGAAGTATGCAATGCGATACATCCGAATCCATATTAGATTGTGTTTCACCGTTCGAAGCAGATTTTACGTTTTTTTTTTCTCTCTCCTCAGTACACACTACATGATTAATAGCATCTCACATGATTCGAAGCGTAGATTACAACAATGTTTATGTTCAATGCATTCCTTACCCGTTGCTTTACAGACGGCCCCCCACCGTCGTATATCACATTGCAGATGAGGCTGCAACTTCCCATTTAATGCATTTTCCAACCCTTCGCAGGAGTTTCCCATGCAGAAGGAACTTGTTGTGTTTTGCTTATATGCGTGCGTGTACAAACGCACGTAATCAATCATATGCCGCCCTGACAGTGGCGTCTGTTATCGGTCAGATTTAACCAGAAACTTACCCTCGTTTTTCGCTCGTACTTTTTTTTTTACCGATTTTCCGATGTTGTTCCCCTCGAATGCTTCCACCATTGTTTTGTGGTTTGCACCGCACCACAATAAGAGAGTGTTAATTGGGATAAAGCGCGGGAAGCAAGATACTTCCTCTTCGCATGATCGCTCGTGTGGTTGCTGCACTCAATCTTACTCGATCTCGGCAAGCTTCTTTCGGTTTGAGCTAAATAAGCTTACTTTTATTCAATTATTATTACGGGGGGGCAAATTAACGATCGAATCGTGATTTACATTTTAAATCAATACTATTGCACTAACACTTTTAAATCAATTTACCAACCAACGTTCGGTCACGATATCAATTAACCGTCCAATGCGCCACTATGCTGCAAACAATCAACTTAACACAAAAAGCACAACATTATAAAACGCACGGCAAGTTAAATCGCATTTTATGTTTCCAATGTTTCTTCGCACTCGAACGCAAAACACATTCCGCATTCAATTAAATCGCAAAAAAAAAGTGCAGCTCTAACCAGCCTCCAGAACCGGCTGAACTTCAAATCACAACCAGACGTAAACAAGCGCTAACATACAGTCGCACGCACACACAGATTCTCGAAGCACGACTAATAATTGTTTCAATTAGTTTGCCATATAATTTGATACGTTATGGGGATACCTCTCATTACTCTCTCTTTGCACCCCCGGCCGAGTGTGGTTGTGTCGACCGGTGCAAATACAAGCGCCACCACAGGTACAACACACACACACACGCCACAAAGGGAAACGATTGTTGCACATGAGTGCGGTGGTGTGTGTGTGTACCGACAAAAGAACAGGGAATAATTAAAATAGCATCGCAAATTAAAATACTACCCTACCAGTGGATCAAAAACACAGTGGCCCAGGTGGGAATGGCGGTGTGATGGTGCGTTGCCTTATGAAAACAAATAAACAAACAGTTAACGCCGGGATTTGGGGAAGATCGAGGGGGGGGGGGATGTTGGGAGCAATCCAGAAGGGGAATGATATTTGAACAAACAACAGTGGCGGGCGTGCGAGCGATACGCAAACGGTCGCTTTGTTTTGTTGTCTCTTCCCTGTGTTTCAAAGTCACCAAGCTTCGAGTTGTTTTGTTTTTCATGTGGTGCAAAATAACAAAAAAAAAACACGTAATAAATAGTATATTGCATTGATTTCAAACCTGAAACACGAACCGGTAAAGAAGATAACACTAAAATAAATTATGAATGAATGCACCAATTGCACCACATTTTCGAGTGCATTTTGCAAATTGACATCGGTGTTGTTGCCTTTGTGGGCCTCTTTTTATGAGATTTTTGAGGATTAATGGAGATCTAATGTAAAAAGAAACCGACCGATATGTATTGTTTTTCTCAAACGGAAAACTCTCACAAACGATCCATGACAAATCATTACGAACAGGAACTCTGTATTATGGTTTCTCGTGTTAGTGATCGACTCGTGACAATCGAAATAAACTAACGATAGCGCAGTAGGTCAAACAGAACTATACGCTATAATTATTATAAAGGAGGGTCCACATCTAAGGCATAACATAACATAACAGTGCTCGAATATGCATTTTGACAGATAAATCTGCCGCAACAAGTGTGGACGCACCACCTCTCGCTCTTACCGATTGTGCGTGTTATGTGTTATGATTTTTAAAGTGTTATGTTGATAAAGGCGCCAACACTTAGTTTGCTATCTGAAAAACTGAATAGGAACGGGAAAACACAAAAAGAAAAGTGCTAGACTGCTCGAATCCGAAATAAATTCGAGCATAACATTTGTTATGCACTAACAAAACGCGACAGTTCTGGGTTTGTGTTTTGTTGTGGTATACGGGGCTGATTTGTTATGTTATACGCGTATACCATAACAACTGTTCTACAGTGTGGACCGAGCTTTACTGGTGAGTGTGACGATCATTAGGCAGCGGAATATTATTGCAAATCGTCGAAATATAAGTAATAAATGGCCAAAAGGTGACCGTGGAACCAATAAATGCAGAATTTCACCAATTCGATAAATAAAAAGGCGCAGCACAGAACCTCTTTGCTTCCAATATTTTTTTTTGTACATAATATAAAGCTTAATACGTTTATTTCCCAATTGACAATGCGGCAACGGGCCATAGTACAGTTAATTAAAATAAATAATTATGATTATAGAAGCACTAGTGCTAGAAGCCGTATAGTGCTATTTATAGTTCTCAACTAACAGATATAAATCAGTAGCTGGTTGGGAGCTCAGCTGCACATGGAGCGATCGGAGAAATAAAGTTCGACACAACGACTTAAAATTTAATATTTCTCTCAATTTTGGATCAAATGAGCTGCTGAGGACTGTTTGACAAAGTTTTGTTTTCTATTTATCGTTCAAAAATGATTTGTTGCAGCCATTAAACCACCTTTTAAACAACAACAAAAATGTTAAATTAATACCTCATTTTAGAGACTTTTACTCTAACAATCGAGTTCAACAATAGGCATGAATATTTACGCTATAATCATTAAAAGCGCACATTATGATTGTTATAGTATAAGCATGATGACTACTAAAATTATAAACTAAGATCTTTATAGCATAATTCCCACACTATTGCACCATCAATCCACCCACAGTCTTCTATAAAAATGCAAGCGAAATTCCAACCTCACAGGTTGTGTTTTCCCATCTCGCTGCTCTACTGTGCAAGAGAAAAACATCAATCGCCAACCCAGTCGAAATGGAATGTCCGGGGAGTTTTAGCTGGGGGGTGGAAAACGCACTCAGCTCGATCTTACCACCCAAGAGAGCCCGCCAGTGAAGAAACAACAGTTCATTTGCTGTGCGGAGGTGCAAGTATTTTACTTTTCTTCTGTTTTATTTTACCTCACAACCACACGCCAACGCTATTTGTGTTCATGATTGGTTTCGATTGATGGCTGGTAGTACGGCTAACAAGGAAATGAGCAACCTTCCTGCCGAAACTACCAGCCATCCACCAGCGCTCACACACAGGGATGCAGAAGACGGATGAAGGCAACCAGCTGAAGCTTAATTGATTTGCATCAGCGTTGCATCGACGGTGGTCGTTAAACCTTGGAGGGGATATTGTC
Organism: Anopheles maculatus; assembly: GCA_002091835.1. NCBI lineage: Eukaryota > Metazoa > Arthropoda > Insecta > Diptera > Culicidae > Anopheles > Anopheles maculatus. The sequence continues at coordinate 619,292 of KZ061569.1, read as the reverse complement.
GATTAATGGGGGAACGCTCACCGGGGGAGGGTTTGAATGGGACCAAGGAATGGAATGCACAAGCAATCGTAATCGTAATTGGTTTGAGATTAATTAGACGCTATTAGTATTAATCTTCCAAACGACCCCCATCCCGCAAAGCGATCTTTTCTTACGGGCGGGCAAAGAAAGTAGCAAGCTTGGCGTTATTTATAGTAGAAATTCGTTCGCTTTTCGTTCTTATTTCGTTAAAAAAATTAGCAACAAAGAAGGAAAAAGGTACATGTCAAGTGGTGCAAACTTGTAGTTTAAAATAAACAAAGCCGTTGAATACAAAACACTAATTTACACATCAAACAGAGCAACCTACTCACCTCGAAATTGAGGTAGAGAAAAAGGAAGATTTATTCGCGTAACGTACACTCAACTCAGACCATCCAACCAATTTGTCATACTTCTTGTCTGGCAAGACAAGTGGAACCGATCCTTGAACATATGCCCACAAACACAAACTTGCCGCAGTTGGAGCGGATTACCTTCGAGCGTGATGACTTTCGCGTCGTACATTGTATAACGAGGTCGCCGAGGAAAATATGATAAAATATTACACCTCCCCTTAGAGTCAACTTATTTCCGAAAACCCAACCTCCCAGACCAATGAAATCTAATTTAATGAAAAGTAAATGTTTAAAATAATCACTTTCCAATTATTACCAACTTGCGGACGGGTAAAACAGCTATCGAGAGAGCGAGAGAGACTCTCCGGGAAGAATAATTCACCGTGTAATCCATCATCGTTGCGCAGACTTTGCGCAAACATTGTGGCGACCCCAATTCGTCGTCGTCGTCGTTTGTCGCCGTTGTACCTTAAAATAAACAAAGCCGTTGAATACAAAACACTAATTTACACATCAAACAGAGCAACCTACTCACCTCGAAATTGAGGTAGAGAAAAAGGAAGATTTATTCGCGTAACGTACACTCAACTCAGACCATCCAACCAATTTGTCATACTTCTTGTCTGGCAAGACAAGTGGAACCGATCCTTGAACATATGCCCACAAACACAAACTTGCCGCAGTTGGAGCGGATTACCTTCGAGCGTGATGACTTTCGCGTCGTACATTGTATAACGAGGTCGCCGAGGAAAATATGATAAAATATTACACCTCCCCTTAGAGTCAACTTATTTCCGAAAACCCAACCTCCCAGACCAATGAAATCTAATTTAATGAAAAGTAAATGTTTAAAATAATCACTTTCCAATTATTACCAACTTGCGGACGGGTAAAACAGCTATCGAGAGAGCGAGAGAGACTCTCCGGGAAGAATAATTCACCGTGTAATCCATCATCGTTGCGCAGACTTTGCGCAAACATTGTGGCGACCCCAATTCGTCGTCGTCGTCGTTTGTCGCCGTTGTACCGTTTTTCAAGGTGCATAAACAATCCATCACCCATCGTGTCTCGATGCTATTGACGACCGAAATGACGTGTTCAATATCTCCTACCGGCTCAAATGCCGGTGGTGAACCGGGTGAGAAGGAGGAGTGTGTGTTCGTTTGTCTCTGTGTCTGGGAATGGGATTAATGAGGAAGTTAGTCTGCGGGAGGTTTGAATTTTATAAGAAAAATTATCAACACTTAAAGTATTGATTAAAGAAGATGGGAAATGCACCATACTAGGGCATTGCGAAATTAATATTAAACAACAAACAATCTTCTTGATGTAAGTAGTTAAACGAACGTTATTCTTTACTTTAAGGCTTTGTAGCTACTACTACGCCAAGTAATTTTATAGCAAAATATGAAAGATTTGTTTTATAGCAAGCGATTCTACAAACAACTTAAACAATTTAAGATCTTCTTGGTGTAAGTAGATAAACGAACTTCAAAAGCTAGGCTTTATAGCTACTAATTGGTCAAACAATTTTATAGTAAAATATGATTGATTTAGTTTATACCAAGCGATTCTATAAACAGAATTCAAAGTTACTCGGATACTAGTAGATGCTATAAACCTAAAACTAACAAACTATTAAGAAGAATTACTTTTTAGAAAAATTGATCTTATTTATGCCATAAAAAAGTATTGTAGAACAGAAATTTGTGGATAAAATGATTTTTTACTTTTTATAGCAAGTGATCTTATCAAGGACTGTTTAATGTTTAAGATATATTAGGCCTGGGTGCGATAAAAAATCTTAACACAGTTATCATAACAGTTATCTTGATAATTTGTTTATAAACTATTTATTTAGTGGCTTAGATATTACTTGATACAACAGTTGAATAATACGAAATAGTTTATTCAGCTTGTACCGCACTAAATCAAATATGTTTTACCTACATACAACCAATGTTCCCAGTATGAAGAACTCATTCCAGTTGAAACAAAAAAAAATATGAATTTCAATAAAGATCATTATTCACTCAAATGCCTTCACGCTGGGAACAGAGACTCGAGGTCCATCTCACAACTGTATCAACCCTCGTGTCTCGGCGCTGCTCGTCTAACGCAACGCGCACAGACAAATGTGTTGAAACATGCCACATTTTCCTATTACCATCAGAAGCATCTAAACCCCCAGCACCCGATTCCCGTTTTCCACCTCGCCGAGTTCAGCTGCAGCCGTACAGTCTGCGCGCATAGCTCGACACACCGTCTACATAACAAATGTAACGCTCGGAAAGCCGGTCTAGGCGCGATCGTCACCGCACAGCAGACACACAGCAACCAAGCTAGACACGGCACACGGCAAAGACAACGGCAACGACGGGGCAATAACAAAAAGACACAGTCGAGACCCTTAGCATCGAGACTAACGCGCGAAACAGCGACAACAAGAAGACAGACAAACAAACCCCCTCTGAACGGAAAGGGGTATGTATAGCAGACCAGACAGCTGCCGTCTGCCGAAAACCTGTTTCCCATTTAGACGATCAACAACCTCCCGCCGGCTTTTCCACGTCCGTGTCTGTCTGGCATCACTGGCGATCACTTTCTAGACACATACACACACACAGACAGTCATCCGCCCCAAAACCTGAAACGACGGTGCAAACTTCTTGCAAGCATTTGCATTTTTTCGGGCTGCGACGATTGCGATCGATTTATGAACTAGACGACACAGCACGGTGCGCCACAACGCACAACACGTCCCTCGTCGCTCGTTCGGAATGAGAAATAACGCACCGTCGGAATTTGGAAACGAAGGGAAAAAGTGCAGCGCGGACAGACATTTACACCATGGGAAAGTTGTTTGACCGATTTTAGGTCAATTAAAGCGTGATCAAGCTTCTGCCAAGAGTTCTCAAATTTTTGAAGAATCGATGTGAAAGTATCGGCCAAGAATATGTGATCGTTTGCTATTCCTTGAGGTGGATCAGCAAATTTTAAACCCCATTGTTTTCACAACTACAGCTACTAACACAAAAAAACAATTACTCACGATCGTCTCAATTGCATACATGTTGAGACCCTTCCCAACCGACCATTAGTTAACCCGGTTGAAGCTCTACTGCTATCGGCTGCTTCCGTTTAGCCGACCCCGCACATTGCATTTACACGCACATGTCCATGCATCCGACACGTGCGTTCTTGGTGCGGCAACAAGATGCAATCGATGTCTCGGTGCCCGCCGTCACTACACAGATCCGCAAGATAGAACAGCGCGTGTGGGGTGTGCGTGTGTCTGCCACACTTGGACACAGGCGGGATCGCGGGAGGATCGCACCAGAAACTGGGTCATTGCAGTTCATTCGTCCCGGTTGTACGTTGTTGGCTGTTTTTTTTTTTCGGTTGCTGCTTCCATGCTGCACCGTCTGATCATCTACTACCGATGATCGTGTACAACACTATTTCCATATGAGGAGAGAAAATACGAGGTGTGAAGCTGGCTATGTGAGATGAATGAATAATTGTGCTTGGCGCTTCTTTGGTCGGACTTTGCATTCCATATTCGGGGTCAGATACGATCGTATCGTGAAGATATTTAAATAATACATATTATCTGAGTTATCTACTAATCGAGTCAATCAGAACTGGAGATCCAAAATTGTATTCAAATGTCTGTTTGTTATTGTGCATGCATGAGTTCGTAATATCATACGTCAGAAAGGTCCCACCATGAAGAGCGACGCTTTAATTGGAGCTCTTAAACTGAGTTGTGGAGTGCATTATAAAAAAAACGACAATAGTTATTTGCTTAACAGAAACACACCTACCAGAAGATTGTCAATATTCAACCAAAACGTCAGTAATTCACGAGATTATTGACATCACAACTTATTTCTGGAATGCAAGTTAATAATGATAGCAATCGTATGGACTAATAACTTGGATAAAGTATTACTAAGTATTTCCTCTTAAACTAGTATTTGAAATAGAACTCTACACTTAGAACTCTTAAACTACTATTTGCTAACACATCCATGAACGAGCGGACGAGAAATTTTGCAAAATTATTGTTGACTGTGGCATATCATGTAGACAAACAGTATGTGCAGCTGAGGTAAAGCAATTCTGGTGACTTTTGGAAGGGCGATTATACTAAACGATCCGCAATACCCTCAACTTATACCAAGCAACAAAAATCACTGTTGATAAAAGGATTAAGAATCACACGATACTAGGAACGAATTAGCGTTACATTGCATAAAAAGCAACCCCCTTTATGTTCCTTTCCGGTGAAGAAATTTGATCACTATCAGCGACTATACCACCAATCTGACGTGGACTGGAAACTGGACTGCTCCGTATTCGCATTCCTTGCAGCCACAAGCAAAAATGTGATAAGATATCACCTCCCTTATCGTTCGCTACAAGCAGTAGGGTAAAATTTGATAGAAGTAATCAAAAAAAGAAACGCAAAAGTAATCTCTCTCACGCTTCTCTAGCAACATTGGAGGAACGCACACGATCACCAACTTCGTGTACGAGAGACCTATACCCGAGTACCAGCAGAACAAATGAATCGAGCGTAGTATTTACACTCTACACAACAATGTAACGCTGCAAAAGCTCTATCTAGCGGCAAAAACAAGCTGCCATTCTAAGAGGACCCCCCCGGGTGAAGTGAGCCCGCTCGGAAAGCCGGTCTAGGCGCGATCGTCACCGCACAGCAGACACACAGCAACCAAGCTAGACACGGCACACGGCAAAGACAACGGCACACGGGGCAATAACAAAAAGACACAGTCGAGACCCTTAGCATCGAGACTAACGCGCGAAACAGCGACAACAAGAAGACAGACAAACAAACCCCCTCTGAACGGAAAGGGGTATGTATAGCAGACCAGACAGCTGCCGTCTGCCGAAAACCTGTTTCCCATTTAGACGATCAACAACCTCCCGCCGGCTTTTCCACGTCCGTGTCTGTCTGGCATCACTGGCGATCACTCTAGACACATACACACACACATAGACAGTCAACCGCCCCAAAACCTGAAACGACGGTGCAAACTTCTTGCAAGCATTTGCATTTTTTCGGGCTGCGACGATTGCGATCGATTTATGAACTAGACGACACAGCACGGTGCGCCACAACGCACAACACGTCCCTCGTCGCTCGTTCGGAATGAGAAATAACGCACCGTCGGAATTTGGGAACGGAGGGGGAGGGGAGGGCGAAAAAGTGCAGCGCGGGCAGACATTTACACCATGGGAAAGTTGTTTGACCGATTTTAGGTCAATTAAAGCGTGATCAAGCTTCTGCCAAGAGTTCTCAAATTTTTGAAGAATCGATGTGAAAGTATCGGCCAAGAATATGTGATCGTTTGCTATTCCTTGAGGTGGATCAGCAAATTTTAAACCCCATTGTTTTCACAACTACAGCTACTAACACAAAAAAACAATTACTCACGATCGTCTCAATTGCATACATGTTGAGACCCTTCCCAACCGACCATTAGTTAACCCGGTTGAAGCTCTACTGCTATCGGCTGCTTCCGTTTAGCCGACCCCGCACATTGCATTTACACGCACATGTCCATGCATCCGACACGTGCGTTCTTGGTGCGGCAACAAGATGCAATCGATGTCTCGGTGCCCGCCGTCACTACAAAGATCCGCAAGATAGAACAGCGCGTGTGGGGTGTGCGTGTGTCTGCCACACTTGGACACAGGCGGGATCGCGGGAGGATCGCACCAGAAACTGGGTCATTGCAGTTCATTCGTCCCGGTTGTACGTTGTTGGCTGTTTTTTTTTTCGGTTGCTGCTCTCTTGCTGCACCGTCTGATCATCTACTACCGATGATCGTGTACAACACTATTTCCATATGAGGAGAGAAAATACGAGGTGTGAAGCTGGCTATGTGAGATGAATGAATAATTGTGCTTGTCGCTTCTTTGGTCGAACTTTGCATTCCATATTCGGGGCCAGATATGATCGTATTGTGAAGATATTTAAATAATACATATTATCTGAGTTATCTTCTAATCGGGCCAATCGGAACTGCAGATCCAAAATTGTATTCAAATGTCTGTTTGTTATTGTGCATGCATGAGTTCGTAATATCATACGTCAGGAAGGTCCCACCATGAAGAGCGACGCTTTAATTGGAGCTCTTAAACTGAGCTCTTAAACCGGGGCGACCCGGTGGTAGATGCGACAGCGGCGCCAGTCTTCACACGGCAGGACCGGGGTTCAAGTCTTAGCTGGGCCGTTCCCCCATAGTGAGGACTGACTATCCAACTATAAGTCTAGTAAGCTAGAAATAACAGGCATGACCTAAGAGGTCGTAAGGCCAAGAAAGAAGAAGAAAAAACTGAGTTGTGGAGTACATTATAAAAAATACGACTATAAAATATTATTTGCTTAACAGAAACACACCTACAAGAATGTGGTCAGTATTAAACCAAAACATCAGTAATTCAAGAGATTATTGAATAGGCAGTAACATCACAAACCACACTTATTTCTGGAAAATGAGTTAATTATGATAGCAATCGTATGGACTAATAACTTCGATAAAATATTACTACATTTCCAAGTATTTTTCGATGGTTCCCTCTTAAACTACAATTTGAACTAGAACTCTACAATTAGAACTCTTGAACTACTATTTGCTAATTCTTCCATGAACGAGCGGACGAGAAATTTTGCAAAATTATTTTTGACTGTGGCATATTATGTAGACAAACAGTATGTGCAGCTGAGGGAAAGCAATTCTGGTGACTTTTGGAAGGGCGATTATACTAAACGATCCGCAATACCCTCAACTTATACCAAGCACAAAAATCACTGTTGATAAAAGGATTAAGAATCACACGATACTAGGAACGAATTAGCGTTACATTGCATAAAAAGCAACCCCCTTTATGTTCCTTTCCGGTGAAGAAATTTGATCACTATCAAGCGACTATACCACCAATCTGACGTGGACTGGAAACTGGACTGCTCCGTATTCGCATTCCTTGCAGCCACAAGTAAAAATGTGATAAGATATCACCTCCCTTATCGTTCGCTACAAGCGGTAGGGTAAAATTTGATAGAAGTAATCAAAAAAAAGGAACGCAAAAGTAATCTCTCTCACGCTTCTCTAGCAACATTGGAGGAACGCACACGATCACCAACTTCGTGTACGAGAGACCTATACCCGAGTACCAGCAGAACAAATGAATCGAGCGTAGTATTTACACTCTACACAACAATGTAACGCTGCAAAAGCTCTATCTCGTGGTAAAAACAAGCTGCCATTCTAAGAGGACCCCCCCGGGTGAAGTGAGCCTCACTTACGGTTACGCGAACCTCGCACACAATTTGTTGATGACCACAGGTGGACGGAACCGAAAAAAAAATTGTGCATGTCACCTAATGATGAGCAACGTCAAACAGTAAACAACCACCGCAGCGACTGATTGACAGCTGAGCCACACTTTTGCCACTGGAATCCACAGCCGTAAACGTAACGCACGCAACACACCACCACCATTTCTTCCATGTGGAGAAACAGATACACAATGTGCGTGTGCGTGTGGACGCCCATGGACGCACAGCAAGCCCGTCATCGCTAAAAATATCGTCTGGCGACGCAAAGGCGGATTAGAACGGGCGTGTGAAAAAGCGGAAAGATATGCTCCGGTTCCGGCGATTGTTCGGCGAGGCAAGGCAAGTGAAATCGAAACCGATTCCAATTCCGGTCCGCACGTCTTCGATTGATTAGGAAACAGGGTGATTAGCATCGGGTCATTATTTATTTGGCGCTTGGCGATAAAAACGGCCCGCTCGGCAAAAGGCGACAGAGAAACGATCCGCTTTTCGCGCTGGTTAGGATGGTGGTTGACGTTTTACATTTTATCGGTTGCTGATTATGTGAATTAGCTTATCGAACGGGGAGGGAAAATTGGAGTGCTGATCGGAACTGGGTCGATTTGCACGACCTTCCCTTCGTAAATCGTTGTGTGCAGAGAACGTATCTCGTAATAACATATTTTAGATGAATACCATAAATAGTACTGGTGTAAATATTTAATCAGCATAATTACTGCCGGGCAAATAAAATGGACGGAAGGATGATTTAAACTAAGCGGGGATTAAATTTTCAAAACCAGAGTGCCTTACGTAGAACGGGATAGAATGTTTGGATATGGATAGTGCAAGTCATAGATAATCAGCAATTAAGCAATGCCCGCACAATGACCAAAGAGATAACCAGGTATTAATTTAGAGTTTACTATTTCTAATATTTTCTTTACTAATACTTTCTCTAATACTTCTTTCTAATACTTATATCCGTTTAAGATGGGTAAAACATAGCCATAGTCAAGTTACAGAAAGCTTGAAATAGCAGGCCAAGATCTACTGAGGTTGTAGAGCCAGAGAAGAAGAAAAATAGATCTATATCCTCGAGCGATCTTGCCATTACTGCCTTTCTTTGAAGGTTTTCATTTAAGAATACACTTTTTACCTGACACACTCAGAAAAAACAAAGCATATTATAAAACTGGAGTCCACGATGACTTCATCCGATATTTTGTACGTGCTTTGGCAGTGTTCTACTGCAGGAATTCGACTAGTTCACCATGAATAATTTGCTAACTTATTACCAGAACCGACCAGCATTGACAAGGTAAATTCTTCATTCTGATGGACTAGAATTATGCATCTCAGTTTTCTGATTAAAACCACCACAGACCCTACTGTCAGAGTACGCAATAACTCAATTAGTTTCCCAGTCACGGTTAGATATTAGATATTTTCCACAAAATGTAGACATGGCGAAAAAAAATTCACAGTTCGAATTTCAAACTGACAACAATTCTACGGATAAGTTTTATTAGTAGAAAGTATCGGATGTGATCACCCGACTGAAACGCGAGGCCGATAGGATTGGATTGAGGATCAATGCGACAAAGACAAAGTACCTGCTTGCCGGAGGCTCTGACCGTGATAGAGCACGACTCGGAAGCAGAGTATTGGTTGACGGTGACGATCTCAAGGTAGTAGAGGAGTTTTACTACCTTGGCACGATCGTAACTTCGGACAACAACGTAAGCAGCGAAATCCGAAGGCGCATTGTTCAGGGGAAACGTGCATACTACAGGCTCCACAAACTCCTGAGATCCGGAAGACTCCAACAACGCACGAAATGTGCCATATATCGCACTCTGATACGGCCGGTAGTCCTCTACGGGCACGAGTCCTGGACTATGCTGGCGAAGGACGCCAATGCACTCGCCATTTTCGAACGGCGGGTGCTACGGACTATCTTTGGCGGTGTGTGCGAGCAGGGCGTGTGGAGAAGGAGAATGAACCACGAGCTAGCTGAGCTGTTTGACGATGCAGACATCCTGACGGTTGTCAAAGCCGGAAGGATACGCTGGTTGGGCCACGTGATGAGGATGCCGGACTCATGCCCTGCCAGGAAAGTGCTCGTCAGCGACCCGTTCGGCACGAGACGCAGAAGAGCACAGCGAGCTCGTTGGCTGGATCAAGTGGAGTCAAACCTGAGGGATATCGGATGCAGCCGGGGATGGAGGAGTGCAGCCATGGACCGAGTTTCCTGGAAACGGATTGGACACCAGGCCATGTCTATTAGACGTGCTCCCTAGGAGCAGGCCACGAAAGAAGAAGAGAGTATCTGATGTGATTGATGTCTGATGTCTCCTCTTTATGAAGTGGACATGTAATTAGCCTAGAATGGTTCAGTTCAATGCATTAAATAAGGCAGTCTTGCGCGCGAATTAGTTTTACAAAAGGAGCATGCGGCACTGAAACCTCGGGTTGGAGATCAACGAGGCAAAAACCAAAATGATGGTGGCACCACCAGCGGCCCTGCTAACAAACATTGATTTATGCAGGGATGATGTACATATAGGTGATCGTACCGCACCTTCTAATTCGTCCAAAACTTCACACGTCTTTCTTCTTTCTTGTCCTAACGACCTCTTCTTAGATCATGCCTGCTGCCATTTTTGGCTTACTAGACTCATTGTTGCCGCATAGTTGGATAGTCAGTCCTCACTATGGGGGGACGGCCGAGATGAGACGTAAACCCCGGTCGTGCCGTGTGAAGACTGGCACCGCTGTCGCATCTACCATCGGTCTGCCTCCAAAAACTTCACCTATCTGAGGTCAAAAATGAACACCGATACCTGTCGCGACGGACGAAGCTGTGAGTGTATAGAACCTTTATAGTTCCAGCACTCACATACGTCTCTGAGACATGGACTCTGTCCAAAACTGACGAAACCCTCATAACCGCGTTCGAGAGAAAGATGCTCAGAAGGATTTTTGACCCCGTATGTGTGGAAGGAAATTTGAATTGCTCTAAGAACGGCGCAATGGTCTCTTCATCATCCAAAGAAGTAGACACACTAGGCTCCATTGGACTGGTCATGTCATGAGAATGACACCGGACGACCCAACTCCGTAAAGTCTTTTAAACCATCCACAAGGACAGAGAAGGTGTGGTAGACCCAAGTTGAGATGGATTGATGGCGTAGATGCGTCCGCCATAACGGCCGGGATATTTACTTGATAGTTTACTTGATCGTTCGATCTAACTGCCCGATAGCCTGTTGCCCGTCTTTTATACAATAGAAACAGTTTCAAATCCTTTGGAATAATCCTTCAAATAATTTAGAGATTACAGACATTGAAGACTTTCAAAAGCCTTACATGATCTTGGAACCCCAATTAAAACGCCCAACAATCTTGAGAACAAACTGTATCCATCCCGGATATCGAAGACAATAAGCCACATCTTAAAAAACCTGTTGTCTCGACTAGAACCTCTCCAGAATTCCTCCGAAAGTGTTTACACCTACCTTTGGCAAAGCTCCGATCGCTGATACTGGGCAGCAACAGTAGGATCATGGCGGCGGACGAAAGCACTGACCACTGCTGATGCTGTTGCTGTAGCCGCCGGCCACTCTTCTGCCTTCTTGTACCACCGTCCCGTCCCACCAACCCGCCGTCGGCGGTAATGTTCCACATCGTCGTCGAACCGGCACGGGTGGCGGCGGTTCTACGTTTTTCCACTTTACGATCAATCACGATCGTGGTCGTTGGTGTCGTCGGCGTGCTAATGCTGCCGACCTGCGTCATTGGGCATTCGCTCCGGTTCACGGTTGCTGCTGGGGCTTTGCACGGTTTTGCCGGCGGCCATCGGCGCCGACCGGAAACGAACCACGGCAGTAACGGTGGAGGCGGCGAAGACGTTTCGAACTCGCGATCGTAACAGCACGGCCAATTTTTGCTCATCAGAAAAGATTAGCACTTTTATTTATTTTTATTCGCCTTCTTGCCGTTCCACTTCGCGCCCTCCATCTATCGCCGTTCCTTCCGGGCGAGATGAGTTTTTTTTTCTGTTTCCCCTTTTTTCGTGCGTTGGAGTGTAGCGAACTTATTTATTACCGGCTTTTTTTTGCTGTTGCTGATCTTACAAGATTTGTTATGCCTTTTTTTTGGTTGCACTCTGTAAAGCAACACTTCTTCGATCGCTTCCAGAACACTTCTTCTTTTTAGTTGCGTATTTTGGAAATTAGTATAGCAACATCATGATCAATTTGCTCGCCCTGCTTTGCCCAGACTGCTTCCGCGTGTGGGCAAATCTATCCAACTAATTATATCTCACTTTACAAAATGCGGGCACACAAACACACACGTACACGCTCACATTCGAACACACTACACTACGCGGTCAAACATCTCACTCACTGTGAACATTAAATATACGCCTTCCTACACATTTCTGTCGAACGGTGAAGAAAATAAAATTTTGCAATTTTTATTTAATTACAAAGGAAAAGGAACAATCTTCTCAAACAGGATGTGCGTATTATTAATCACATTATTCACTTCCTACAACCATGGGATGAGCAGTTTCAGCTCACCGATTGAATTCTTCTCACTATTAGAGCCCTTAATCTGCAAAGCCATCAAAGTTGCCACGAACAAACGCATGGAAAATTGGGAGCAGCTGAACATATTTGGTTCTATTTCTTTCTTCTCGTGTTTTAGCAACCACACATACACACACACAAGAAACAGATTCATCAGATTCATCCCGAAAAAAAAGGATATAGACAGGCTGAGGCTTGTGAGTTGATTACGTGGTTCTGGTTACGATGATCGGATATTATTATTTGCTCACTGTGCTACGTGTGTCTCACGGCGCAAAAAAAAAGGATTTTCACGGCCCACTTCGATTAATATTCCACCTTTTGATTTACTACACGCACGCACACAGAGACGCCTATCGTTACTTAATATGTCGTGTCGTTAGTATTCTCTAAATAATTTTATTCCCTTCAATTCAATTTGATCTAGAACAACTTCCCCAAAATATTTCTCTATTTTTATTTTACACGTAAACATCTTTCCCCAAAAACCGGGTTTATGAACAGCAAATAATTTGGTTTGGTGGTCTTCGCCGTCCTCGCATTCTCGCGGGCAGCAAAACACTAACACGCCGCCATCAGGGCCAGCCTTCTGTATCCTTCCAAACACCAGCAACACCGCGACTGTTGTGGACGGAAGGTAAAGAAAAACTTCCCTAGAACCGGAGCCGCTTGTTTCGTGTGCCGTGTTCCGGTGTTCCGAAAATTTCATTCACACCTTTCCGTTTTCGGTTGTCCACTGGTTTTGGAGCGGCACACGCACGTAAAGGCAGCAACGGCAACAGCAGACGAACGACTCAACACTAACACACATGCGCGAAAAACCCCGTACGCTGAACGCGGTGTATCCTTTTGCCTTCACTGAAGGAATGGTGGGGGGGATACCGGGTTGCTTTGCGTTTGTGTTTGTGTATGCGTGCTGGATGTGCTAAAATTGAAGGGGTGGGGAGCCACAGAAAGAGAGAGAGACACACACACACTAGTAAACAAACAGGAGTAAAACGGAAAAAGGCAGCATCAGAAAAATGGGGATAAATTAGGGACCAAAAAAACGCCGGGTTTACGGAAGCTTTTTCCCACCATTACGCATACCGAGTGAAAGCGATTTGTTAAAGGAAAAATTAACTGCTTAAAGGAAGAAAAATTTGCTTGCTTTTCAATAAACTGAGTTTATTGTTTCCCTGGGCCAAAAATTGCTTTATTATTTACCCCCCAAAAACACACGAAAAAAACCCCTTTAGCGTACACACACACACTGAAACTGGTGGGCGCACACACACACACACACAATCACGAGTGCGCGCCCAACCGTAACACAAAATACAGAGGGGGGAAGGCTAACGCACCGAAGAAAATTATCCAAATTCGTGGCGCAACATGAAAGATGAGGGACCGGAAAAATGGGGTAGGTTTTCCATCGCATAAGAAAAAAAAACAACAAGCGCGTTTTTGCTGGCCCTCCCCACACACACACACACATACAGTGTACAACAAAACGGGAAACGCGGAATGTCAAGTGGTATGCGTGCGTACAACATTCCATCTCTGCCGCTGCTGCCCATAGGGTCCTACAATCTTCCTCTTTTGCTAGTGTGTTTGTGGCCATATTTTCTGCACACAATTTCGAGCTACGTTTTTGTTCGCCTGGCCGATGCCGAATTTCCTTCCGAAAAAAAGAAAAAGAACAAAAAAACAGAAAAGCGAATGAAACTTGCTCATGGAAAAGTGCTCTCGAGCGCGGCTATTTCTTGAGGACTGTTTGCTGCCTGCCGAAAAGAATTCTATCCTGTGCGTTTGATCGTAGGAAGCTATGAATTTAGTTGCTAATTTGCTGTAGGTTACTTTGAGAGCCTCTAATTAAGCGCTTTCTTGTATTGAATAAACATTTGGCATTTGGAACACTAGTTTAATTCTAAACCAGTTAACTTTGGAAAGAGAATAAGCTTTCTCAACACACATCATCATCATTCGCACGGGCGGCAACACAAACAACACCGGGTTAGCCGAGGAAATATGCAATCTTCCGCAAGATGGGCACACGCAGCGCACACCAAACACACACACTCACACACGGCACGGACACGACGGTCAACGGAAGTACGACCCTTGCGGAATGATTTGCCGAAAAAAAAAAAGAACGCAACGAATTCTTTAACCCGCGCACACAATTTTTCTCCAAAAAAAAAACACACACACACACGCAAAACCGCACACAATACGAAACCAAACACCGCTGCGCTGCACACACTGACTAACCTCGGAACAATCAAACGCACCACACACTATCTTCACCATATCATCATCAGCAAGCGTTGGGCAACATTCAGATTTGCCCTCCAAATTCCGGGGGAAATCGTGTGCGCTGCTGCTTCACGCGGATAAAAGCGCAGTTTCCACTTTTGCACAACAAAAACACACTTTCCACCGCGAACTACGGATTTTCCCTTGACATTTCGCGAAACACAGCAGTAATGGGATAAAAGGAAGGACGTTCCCCGATTATTTCTTCCGCACCAAAAAAAAAAAAGATGGAAACCTTCTTTGCGTTTGCTCCTCTTTTTTTACTGCTGGGGTTTCGCTAATATGCGCTATTGTGTGCTGCGATTCTTTCGCTGGATTCTCTGTAAACGCGATTTTGCACACAATCACCACAAACCTCTCTGCCACTGATGGAAAAGAATTGTTGTTTCACTGCTACGCCATGCACCATGCACAGTCCAACCGCACGCAACAACGAATCGGAAAACAATAGAAAAAATGCCTCCCAATTTCACCGAAAGGGGCGAATTTGTGTGTCCGCTGTGTATGTGTGTGTGTGTTTTTTAATATTTGTGCTGAGTTTTGTGTTTTTTTATTCCTATTTTCCGTGTCGAACTGTCAAATCGTCATCAAGTTCGAAAATAAGCGAGATGGAGATATGCCCCTAGAAGGAGAGGCAGACCTGTTTGATATTCGAATACGATTTTATATTTGTTTTTGTACGTTTCGTTGAAAAATAACTAATTCACTTGTTTTAAAATAATTTTTGCTGCATCTTATGATACTTGTTTTAGTTTGTTGTGCACAAAACTTTTACAAATTAGATCCAAACAAAACGCCGATGGAGTACAGTACTAAACCTTGCCATATAAACAAAACCCCTCATTGTCGAACGAACAAAAAAAGAAAATAAAAAGAATCACGCGAACCCCAAGAAGGAGTGGAAACAGACAGTCGACCGTACACTGCTCTTTGCCGGAAAGGAAAATTCGTTTTTCATTTCCTCAAACAGCGTGACTCAGTTGGGTTTTCGTTTTTCGTGGTTGGTACACTTTCCATTACTTGCTCTCGTACTGTACGATTTTATCAAAGCTGTACAGCTTCTCATTCAAAATTTCTTTCCGTTTTTGTCTGCGCCCTGCTTTGTAGTGTGCTAGCAGCGGAGTAAATCGTTCAAGATGATGTCCTTACCGGGAACGTTCGCATGCGACGAGTACGGGCGACCGTTTATTGTGCTCCGTGACCAGGAGAACCAGAAGCGGCTGACCGGCAACGAAGCCATTAAGGTAAGTTTTGTATCAGATGTTGTGTGCCTCTTCCACAAGTGATTCATCCCGTGACCGAATCTTGCCGAATGAAACATGCTGTTGTCTGGAACAAAATGTCATTTTTCATGCCGTTTTTTCGTGCTACATCCAATTTTTGCGTCTCATAACAGAAAATACAAACGGAAATATTGAGCAAACGATCGATTTGACCGTAAAATTCCACTTTCGGCACACAGCCGGAATCGCAACGAAACCTAACCTCACTTTGTTTTCTCCGTTCAACCTACGCACACAGAGTCACATCTTGGCAGCGAAGCAGATTGCCTCCATCATCCGGTCGTCGCTCGGTCCGAAGGGATTGGACAAGATGATGGTTAGCGGCGACGGTGACGTCATGGTCACGAACGATGGTGCCACCATCATGAAGGAGATGGATGTGGACCACGAAATCGGCAAGCTGATGGTGCAGCTCAGTCAGTCACAGGACGATGAAATCGGTGATGGTACCACGGGTGTAGTTGTGTTGGCTGGCGCTTTACTCGAACAGGCCGAATCGCTGCTCGATCGTGGCATCCACCCGATCCGTATTGCGGACGGTTTTGAGCTTGCGGCACAGTGCGCCATCAAGCATCTGGACACGATCGCTCAACCTTTCCCGGTGTCGCGCGACAACAAGGAACCGCTGGTCCGCGTTGCCATGACAACGCTCGGCAGCAAGATCGTAAACAAGTGTCACCGGCAGATGGCAGAGATTGCGGTCGATGCCGTGCTGACGGTGGCCGATCTCGAGAAGAAGGACGTTAACTTCGAGCTGATCAAGCTGGAATGTAAGGTAGGCGGTCGGATGGAGGACACGTGCCTGGTGAAGGGTGTAGTGGTGGACAAAACGATGAGCCACTCGCAGATGCCGACTGTGCTGACGGACGTGAAGCTGGCCATTCTCACCTGCCCGTTCGAGCCGCCAAAGCCGAAAACCAAGCATATGCTTGATGTAACGTCCGCCGACGATTACCGCAAGTTGCGCGAGTACGAGCAGGAGAAGTTCTTGGAGATGGTGAAGTATGTGAAGGATGCCGGCGCCACATTGGCCATCTGCCAGTGGGGTTTCGATGATGAGGCGAACCATCTGCTGCTGCAGCAGCAACTGCCCGCGGTTCGCTGGGTTGGTGGACCGGAAATGGAACTGATTGCGATCGCTACCGGTGGCCGGATTGTGCCGCGCTTCGAAGAACTCACGCCGGATAAGCTCGGATCGGCCGGTGTGGTGCGCGAGCTAAGCTTCGGTACGACCAAAAACAAGATGCTGGTGATTGAGGACTGCAAGCAAACGCGTGCCGTCACGGTACTGATCCGTGGTGGCAACCGGATGATTACCGAGGAAGCAAAACGTTCCATCCTCGACGCTCTCTGTGTGGTGCGTTCGTTGATCCGCGACTCGCGTATCGTGTACGGTGGCGGTGCGGCAGAAATTAGCTGCTCGCTTGCGGTGGCTCGCGAAGCCGACCAACTGTCCACCCTGGAACAGTACGCGTTCCGTGCATTTAGTGTTGCGCTCGAGGCGATCCCGCTGGCACTGGCAGAAAACAGTGGCCTTTCGCCGATTGAAACGCTGGCCGAGCTGAAGGCACGCCAGGGAACGGAGAACAGCTCCACGTTCGGTGTGGACTGCATGCTGACGGGCAATTCCGACATGAAGGAGCATCACGTGATCGAGTCGCTGCACTCGAAGAAACAGCAGATCGTACTCGCTACCCAGCTCGTGAAGATGATTCTGAAGATCGATGATGTGCGAACTCCATCCGATCGGTAAGGGACCGGACGATGAGATTCCTTATGTATTCGCAAATGCACAGGCGCACGCATCCTTATGCTAAACGTATGATAGGTTCTTTCATTTTTCGCTAACACGCAACCGCATCCGGGGGGGGAGGATCACAGAGAACAAGTGTCTTCTTTTCTTTGCCTTTTTTTTGGTTACCTTTTTTTTCATCAGTACTCTCCCCCCATGGTGTTAAATCACACATACACACACACATCTAACTGCTCGTAGACGTCGATCTTGGATATTGATGAAATGACTTAACACTTAAGCGCTTTCTGAATGCTCGTTTAATCAATAAACGGAAATGTTTCCATACCAACATAGAGCTGGAGTATAGTATGAACTTATTTATGAGAATGTTGTCCGCCGGTGAGAAGTATCGGTAACACTCTTATGGCAAGTACAACCCCACAGGGACCTGACGAAATAAATCCGCTTCCAAATAGTAGAGTTCTTCACTAGATATGGCGCCACAACTCCTTAAACGATGTAATCCAGTAGACATAGCTTGCATCGTCCTGTGATCCGGTACCATTCAGATATACCCATCCTATCAAAGCCTTATTAGTCTTATACGCTACATACATATCGGAGGCTTTCTTAAAATTGGACAGAATCATTGCCTCTGCTGCATATACTTGTTGGACGAAGTCTATGCGGACTCCTCAAGGCCCGTGAAGGCCTACCCTAACCGATATTGTTAACATTGCCCTAGATCATATTTGAAATCGTTATGCAGTGCTGAAATCAACATAAGTAGAAGATCCTTTTTCCTCGTGTATTGAACCTTCTAATATGGCTCATATGACTATTCAATTTTTTATATCAATTTAGCATCAAGAATTTTCGAAAATTCAGAAGAAATCACAAATAGAATGTCCTATTAAATCCGTCGAAGATGTCCGCATAGTCGTCATTTGTGCAACAACTGCTGTCATTCAACGTCATCGCGTGCTCGTACAAAAGGTTGGTTGGGAATGAAAAAAGGAGTTCAACAAAAGTCGTAAGCAATCACACAATTCAAGTGTTTTTGTAAGCATCATATCTGCATAATGTGCAAGTCTTTGTTATTAACATTAACTTGAGCCTAATTAGTGGTCAATACAGCCAAATCTCGTTCGAAAATAGCTTTTATTCACGAAATAAGCTACGAGCACAATTGTCAGTGTGACAGTTTACGTACGTCAATTGTCCGGTACTGGATGTACCTCCCGTCTGCTCGTAATTTAGGTGAAAGTCGACAGAAAAAGAAACGAAACCACTTTTTTCTGCCCCTTCTCGTGTGGTGTTTGCGTGGACGATTGCCAAAAAACTCGGTGTCTCGTCGGTTTGCTGCAAAAAGCTCGCTTTTAGCGCAACCATCCAGTTGTCCCCGGGACCGGGATACGCGTGTCGCGGTTTTAGCGGAGCCATTTGTACGGTGTGCCAGTGTTGCAGTGCTTCAAACGCTCCGCAACGAGCAGAAGAGGTGGAATTCTCTCGGTCATCATCACCACCATCATCATCGTCGTCGTCGTCGTCATCCGGTCATCTCGCATCTGGTGTGTAAGTGTGCGAATTGCATAGCTGGTACATAGGTGCGAATCATATAAGCGATGTGTAAAACTTCTTGAACGGAAGGAGTCTCAAAGGTGTTTCCAGCTTGATTCATCATCCCGTCGATGTTCGGTGGTCGATCGGGCGTAGACAGTAGTGTGAAGTGACGGAAGGGAAGTGGGCCAACCACTCTGGTTGGGGAAAGCTTTCCGTAGAAGAATGCTACCGATCTAAAGCAAAAAAGGGTACGAAACCATACTCCAAATTAAGACAGTTCTCATCGTACCGCGATTCCGTAGGCAGAGTTGCCGTGCTGACGTGTGTGTTGGTATGCGCGCATGTGCGTCTGTGTTGGTGTGTCGCGGTGCTGCTGCTGTTGGTGCTGTCAAAGCCTACTTGCGTGTCCAGCAGAGCACACACAGTGTGTGTGTGTGTATATACGGTTACGCTCAGAATGTTTGTTTCCATAAGCCTTCCACAAAACATTACCACCCCACCAGTCAGTCATCGTGCCACAAAAGGATCAATGAAGCATTCCGAATGTTGACCTCGGGGCTGGGAAGTGGTTCACTCATTCGAAGGAGAAGAAAAATCCGCTTTCCCTTAACACGAAGGGTGTAAAATAACCTCCTGCCCATCAGAAGCATTCTGTTTGCAAGCTGAAACTGTCTTGCCGTGTTGAAAAAAAGCGCTTCAGGGTGCATTATCCTCCCAACCGATATTAACGCTGTAAACCGACCCCCATTCATTGCAACAAGATGTGCATATAACGTGTTTCAAATACATACCTCACAACGGCAAAGGATTAGTGCGAAACTTGCGGTGTGTGCGTGCGTTTGTGTCCATCATTATTCGTCGTATTTGTAGTTGTGTGCGAAACAAAGCGAACAAGTGTAGCGTGTGACGAAAAGGATGACACAGGTGCCGATCTTCTTTCGTTTTTTTTTTGGGGTGGTTTCGGTCATGAAAGCGCTAATGAAAATTAAGTGACGCACCACCAACTTCACCAGCAAACGGAGGAATTCTCGAGAAAAATTGTTTTCCCTGTCGACATAAAAGCACCGGAGTCAAATCCCCGTTCAGCTACGAGTAAAACGAAATCAAGGAAGCCTGAAATGGTAGGCCTAGATCTCTCGGAGTTTTGTATTGTGAAAAAAAGAAGAAACCATCTGTTTTTATGTGTGTGTGTGTGTTACGGTGGAGTTCCGGAAAGCTTCCTCATATTCAGTGCAAATGTGCAGTGTAATTTACGGTTTGTGTGGCCCTTTTTGCACCGCTCTTGTGACGTGCGAAACGTGTCACCTTCTTCGAGCGGGTTACAACAATACACCCGGACGAACGACGCTGGACGACATAAGCTGCTGACACACGGGCTACTGGGTGGGGGGAGAGGGTTTCCAATTCCAGTAGCAACGGCAGCAGCTGCCTGACGTCATTTGACGCCAGTGGACGGAGTGGAGAACTTTCGAGTGTAAAATAAATATAATTTTGGGAAAGGAAGAGCTTCCGAATGAGGGCATGCAATGGTCAACGAATCAACGTGTATATGAGCAGAAAAACAGATGGCATCGTATGAGTACATCGTTATTTTACGTTGCTTAATATCTCGTCCTTAACTTGAATGTTCACCTGGCCGAAATTGTTGTTTCGCGGTGTATTCACGCCTATATTCCGCTAAATTGTACAGCATTTTCTTCGTTCCGCAATTTGGGTCCAAAGATAATGTTCACGCCTAACGGCTAGGCTATCCGCATTCATTTACCGAGCCGAAGAAGGATCTGCATGAATGTAAGATGAACTATTCGGAATTAGCATTAGGAATAAATAAATGTACTCACTCACAATTAAACCTTCAGCTAGTACACGTCTTCGCTATTTCGTTACACACCTAAGAACCATTTGTGATAGTTCTTCCGATTATCCTGCGATTCAACAGATAAGAACTTTCGTCCAGATGGGCTTGACAAGATGAGCTTTATTATACAAAATTTTCTGCAGTACCGGTGCCCGTGGTGGGTGCGTCGTCGATAGAAGACGCTTCCTTTATAAATCAGTAGCATCCAATAAATTTGTAGAGCGAACCTCTCTCGAAGGACCTTATCGAGTCATTATGTAGACAGAACAGAAGAACATCTGATCGTCAATCGTCAGAAAGAGCTAATAGGCTTGACCCCTAAAAATTTGCACTAAGAGCGCCTAAGAAAAAGTGGACATACTAGTGGAGCAACTTCTTGAAGCGAGGATTCGATTAAAATAAACTTATCTACAACTAGATAACCAGATTATAACATATCTTCAATAGGGAACACAAGCATCATAGACAAACAAATCACAAGGAACAGAAACTAATAAAACTTCCAACGTACCCGGGTTTCAATTATTCGTGAAGCGTTCTCGTGCTGAGAACGGAGAAAATGTTCCATTGCATTTAAAGCTCTCGTTCACAAATTGATTTGCTTTTCATTGCTGTCGTTAAATTTCAATCAAAGACATTCATGCCCAACCAGCGCAACGCCACGCCAATTAAAGCTGTTTCAGGGTTGATTAAAAGAGGTTCCTTTGGGAGAAACTACGACCAAAGCCGTAACAATTAATGTGTGTCGCGCTGTAAGCAGAAATGATTAGAATATTATCTCGTGATTGTTAAAAATCTTCGGTGAGCAATTTTTCTAATTGATCTTACTTGTATCTGTATTGTTTTTTCTTTAGTGAGCAAAAGTTCAGTGTAATCGTGTTAGTAACCTGCACCGGCCTACTTGGAAACGTTAGCACCAAGCAAAACAAAACCCCTCATTCATGTGAGCGTCTTGGCCGAGTGATACACTTTCGGTTCGTTTCGGTTCATCGTTCATCGCTCCGGAATCACTCACTTCCGGTGGCAAGTGTCCAGCTAGTTGGTGTGTTTGTTGCGGTATCACAGTGCCTCCGTTTCCTGCGTTTTTATTATTTATTTCCTACGTACTGTATCTGTGTACGCGGGTGTGGTGTGTGTGTGTGTGTGTGTGTGAGTGAAAGTGAGTAAACGAAATAACGGGTCAGAGATATATAAATCGAGAAGAAATCCTTCGGAATCATCCCGGCCGCCATCGGCTCCCCCATCTGCTGGCCCCCTTCCTCGCAAGGCTGGCCAGAGACGCGAGAAGTCGTCGTTCAGTGCAAACCTACGGGGCATTAATCATCGTGCGGAAAGTTAGAGTCGGCTGCTGTAGGGCCCAAGTGCCAGGATGAATGCCTCCGATCATGGGTAAGTAGAGCAGTTGGTGGGTGGTTTATGCTGCCGTGGATTGGATTTCGTTTTAATTCCCACCACTTGGCAAGCGACCTTTTGGACGATGTGATTTAGTGGCGGCGGTCCAGATTCGAGGTACCAAGATGTATTCGAATAATTGCGATTTCCTATAGACGTTGTGCAGAATTACAGCATTTACAGCAAGACATATAGGTTCTATATTATAGTTTTCTAATTAATAGCCAAATGCCCAACCCAAAAAAAGCCCCCAATGTTCTACAGTAGAAATATGCTTACCTTGCTGTTGCTAACTTCCAATACCCTTGACGCACAAAACTGTTCACGCTTGATTGCGTCAAAATGTTCTGTGTTTGCACACACACATTGTTGGCTTCCGCACTGGAGCGCACAACGATGGTTTTAATCCATCCATTGAAGCTTGTCAAACAACTGTCCATTATGGTAATTTTTACGTTACGTGCCTTGAGGGGATAGGGAATAAAGTTTCATTCTGTGTAAAAATAGCTATTGCATGAATGTTGAGACCGTTTTTTAGTAGTGAAGATGCCATGATAAATATGATGGGACTAACTTAAAGTTATATATAAATTCGCGTATTAATTTGTTTTCTTAACTATTCAATACGTTTCTTAAAACTGAGACTTGAAACGGTGGGACTAATTTGAAGTAGTATACTACGAGCTAGATCCTCATAGATGGGCTCCTCGCTAGATGGGTCTATTGCAGAATGGTATATTATAAGCTAATGAAATATTATTTTCAAAATCAAATTTGCAATCACCATTTTACTAGATATTTGTCATAAAAAACAGATCATTCATCGATTAAAACGATTGGTGGGACTAGTCCTGAATAGTGTATTATGAGCTGCTGGAATTTTGCTGTTCTAAATATATTCTAAGCTGGGAACCCATAGCTAGTATCATGTAACAAATATGTTACAAGGTGAAAATAAGTCTGTAGCAATAGAACCTATTATTCTCCTCAATGAACCACAGTCCTTGGCCGTAGAATGTCTCGTCGAGGTCACTTAATTACACTGACAGCAAACGGCGGCGTCATATAATGCAATCTCCAACAGTAGCTTTAACTGCTGCTGGAGCTGCACTGTTACACTATCACTGCAACTGCAAGGTATTGTCCGTGTGATAGATCTATCCGTATGCAATTTCCTCCCATGAATGTTATTGTGTTTGTCTGTACCACCAAACCCCAACTCTCAACACCGTCCCTTGCCACAATTCGATACGGAGCTGGAACGTTTTCTGTGGCATACGAGTAGCACAGCTAAGTCGGGGGGTTGTTTTGTCAGCTTAAGTAGGCATTAACAGATGCACTACCGGTTTTTATTGCCCGTTTGTGTGCTGTGCCTCGGAGGCTTTTATTCTCCACACCGGAACATCGGCCCGGATGGAAGCTGATTAAATGCAGCTGTGTGAGACACGGTACAGAGGTGGTGGATTAAACGAATCCACAAACATTGTTTTCCTCTTCACTTTGCGTTTTTGGATATTTACCGCAACTGTTCACAACTGGATTGCGCGCCCTCTCGCTGTGTGTTTGTGTATGTTTGCACACAGTTGCGGGAAACACCCTTGAGCGGGAGATACACTAAGAGTATTCCTAAAAAAAAAACGGCATGTTCTGGTTTGAGCCGAGAGCGCCTTATCTGGTGCGCGCGTACGTGAGAATCGTCGTGTGACAGACACAGTGGGGGCAGTTGGCATTACCAAGATAAAGCGATTACTTAATCATATACGACAAGTGTGATTTATTGCGTAGTTTATCTAGAAGCTTTTGTTTGCTCATTGCTACCAGGGTTGCAATAAGTTTGATTTTATTTGCATTCTAAAGGCGCCCGGTATTGGATTTGTTTGATTTTATAGATAAAGTATTTTGAATGACTTCAATGACCACTCCTTAAACGAAATTCCACTTGTGATGTTTCCAGCACGTCGCGTCACGTCAAACGCATCAAGTTTGCGACGCTTGTGGAAGCCCCAAGAAGAATGATTCATCCAATGTTTGTGGAGCTGTATTTGTAGCAAGTAAAGTCAATATTTTCCCTTCATTCCTCATTCGGGCACAACCTTTTTCTTAGCTCTTAATACTTTAATAATCACAAACATCTTCCCTGCATAATCAACTAGATAAAGCTTTTAATGCAGTGTCCACATAAAGTTTAGCAGAAGGCTCTCGTCTCTTCTACCTGCCACACAATAATATGGCCAAAAATTTAATATTTAAAGTTAATAAAACAAACTCCAAACCCGCCCTGGAATGATGCTCCAATTGTCCGACGGGTTGATGTCCGGCACGAACGATCTTCCAGCTCCAAAAAAAAAGGAGGAACGTGTGCCGTCCTGCTGGTCGAAAATGAATTGACACCAAATTCTACCGAAATAGTAGAGGTGGAGCTGTGGGCAACACGCCAGCTGGCCTGATGTTGAGGCCCCCCCTGCTCATAATCTTCATCATCATCAAATATTGCTCCCCCGTAGAGAAGGAGCCAAGGATTGCTGGTGTTTTTTGTTCACCAAAACCGCATCATCATCATCATCGTCGTCACCCGTTTCGTCGTCACACCTTGATTTTACGTGCCGTACGTGACATGGACTGGATTGGGACGATCCGGTCAGGATTCGTGATTAAAATTTCCTCTGCTCGTGTGCTTGTCTTCAACTGTTCCTTTGCCTCTCTCTCTCACTCGCTCTAAGGACACGGAGCGCAAATGGTAGACCTAGGAAAGTCCTCAAGTCTAGTGTGAGGTTCATTGGAGCAGTATGATGGCCTCGTGACCTAAAGGGATTACTAGAACGTTAGGTTTGGTAGGACGCCACGTCAAAGGTGTCCCAGTGGAAAATAATCTTAGATCAACTTGCGGGTAGAGATTGTGTTTTGGGGTCGGTCCTCGTGCAGTCTAAGTGTGCTGCTGTAGGGGAAAAGGACACAATCCCTTGGTAGATTGTAATACACACTTCTGGTAGAGCGATGGAGCGATGGAGCATCACCTAAAATGTTCCCTCGGGATCGTTTCATAAGTGACACATTTTACTCGTAACAGACTTTTTTTATTTTTGGAGATTTTTTGGAGAATAGTGGAGCACTGGTCTAAGTGTCAATACTCGTATTTGGAGTATATTTTAGAGGTATAAAATCTATACTTGAACGGATTTGTATCTCATCGATAATTCGTTGCCGTAAGGGGTTCAGTTTAGGGCCACAGTACATATGTTCCAATTGACTTTAAAGTCTTGGTCGGTCTTCCGTGACCTTCCGCGTTATTAGCGCCTTTCGGTGTTGCGTGGAGCAATCATTTTTTCTATCCAAATTTGATGTTATTTCTCAATGTCCACTGAAATGCCGCTTTGTTGTACAAGATTTATCACGCTTGACTGCCAGTGAACATGGATATTGTTGTCACCCCGGCGTTCAAGGTGTTTTGGTTGTTGGTACATTTTTGTAACCTTTATTTACCATTCCGTTCGTGCGTATCCAACACCAATTTTCCTCGGATCAACTTCCGCGATTCCTCAAGTACGGCGCATATCGTGTTTCACTATGAGCATTATTTATTTTCCTTCTCGGGGACGCGAAGCTTACACGAAGAGCATGGGACGAATAGTGATCATGCTTTGGTGGAAAGAAATATCCGAAGAAATCGAGATTCCACTTGAACACCTCAAACCAATCGATCTTGCGCCACAACTACCATGACATCGACACGGGTTATGATTATCGTTGGGGGGAGTATTATGCTTATGCCGACCCGTCGTTGCTTCACACGAGGATAATGGGTTTTTGTTAGACGGGAGAGTGTATGATGCATGACAGAACGATTAGCAGCAATACACGCGCTTGATTCGTCGTAAGCATCGACTACGCCGACAATTTCCATAAAGTCTTCGATTGCCACAGGTGTAATGCTTTAAGTTTCTTGCTAACATGTGACTAGAACAGCTCAGGGTCACTTAGAGGCGACACCAACTCTGAAGTTGTTGCTTAATTCTGCCATCTAAGATCTGTCAAAATAAGATCATTTGTGCCCTATCAGTAGTCCAACCAAACTATTCACTGTATTGAGAGAATCATCTCCTCCAAACACCATGCCAAAATTACTCTCCACACCCATTAGTAAAGCCAAACGTCAGAAATAAACCTGTCGACGACGGTGGTGGCTTAATGATGGCAGATGGATGATGCTGAAAATAATGATACCTTGCCCCCGAGCTGCAAAATAGTTTCACCTGGTGTTAATTGCCTAATTATTTCTCCCGGCAAACCAATATCCGTACCATATCGTTAAAGAGAAAGCCTTGACATTCGAACTTACTATTAACTTATCACGTTTCGGCGTTGTCGCGTGACTTCGATGTCTCATATTGATGCCATACGGTGCTTTTTAAAGCAAGGGATTCTACTTGTACTTAAATCAGAATTGAAATGATTGCCTTCCGAAATCATTTACTTTTCCCTGTTTGATATTTTGTTACATAAATACTCATTTAAATTGTGTTTTCTTTTCTCTCTGTTTCTCTCTCTCTCTCTCCGAAGGTTCAATCCAGCGTTTAATATGGCCACCATACGACAAGCCATCAACGAAACGATAGAACGAGGTGAGTAAACACTGTTACGCATGAATGAATCCAAACGAACGAACGACAATGGTCAACCAGAGTCTCGTTCCACCATACGGAAAGAAGGACTCCCTTCTTGGATGGGATTGTTTTAAATGTAGCATGTCTATGCCATGTAGAGAAGAGTGTAATTTTATTTTAGTTTTATTTTTGGGTGCGGTTTCCAGTTTATAGGCGAACGTAACTCACCTAGAGCTTTTCCCATTAAACCGAGGAATGAACATTGCAGGGTTTACCAGGTCAGCATAACAAGCGTGTCTCTAATCAACTGCAAAAGAGAAGATTTTGACAGCTCCCTTATAAAATCTGTCAAAAATCTACTTTTTAGTAGTTGGTAAGAGGGTTCGTTGCCTATTTGCTTGCTTGGCATATACAATGGCTCTACAACTTCAAGAGATCTTGTCCTACCATTACTGACTTCCCTTTGGTCCATGTGTAAGGTATCTTTGCACCCAAAATAGTGACAAATGTTTAATTAAAATGGACAATACTGTTTTGATCTGGTGAACCCTGCATCCACCCGGTATGTGAAAGAAATTCCCTGTGGAACGTGTGCCCAACCACCGGAAGTTCGTTGTACCGAGTCAGACGCACAAACCGTTCAGCGTGCCGGCCATTTTTACTTCCGATGATGCTATCGATTGAAACTAATTAATATTCCCCAGCAAGAGTGCGTGCACGGAAGCACGACAGACGCTGCTACTGCTGGTTCTTTGAAGGGTTTTGATACACGTCACGTTCTTTGGAATTGATTAGAGTTCTATTATTAGAAAACATTTTGAAGATTGGTTCGTTTCTTTCTTTTGGATATCAAATTCCCCACCACCGAATAACGTCGCCAATACTGTTGACTGTAAGCCGGTTAATCGATAATGAACAATGTTTCTAATGCACGTTGTTTTCTAATCTTCCTTCCAGTACGGATTCCAACGCCAACCCGCCTGCGAGATCTCATCCGACAGATCCGTGCCGCCCGGACGGCGGCCGAAGAGCGTGCCGTGGTGAACCGCGAGTGCGCCTACATCCGTAGCACATTCCGCGAGGAGGATTCGGTGTGGCGATGTCGCAACATTGCCAAGCTGCTGTACATACACATGCTCGGCTATCCGGCCCATTTCGGGCAGCTCGAGTGCCTCAAGCTGACGGCCAGCCCGCGCTTCACCGACAAGCGTATCGGCTATCTCGGTGCGATGCTGCTGCTGGACGAACGGCAGGACGTACATCTGCTGATTACCAACTGTCTCAAGAAGTAAGCGAAAATACCGGAAAGGACGAGTGTGTCCAGTATCGAATCTCCCCCCACTAATGCCGTGTCCGTTTCTGTTTCCACCCATCCCAACACAGTGACCTCAACAGTCCGACACAGTTCGTGGTGGGGCTGGCACTCTGTACGCTCGGTGCGATTGCTTCGCCGGAAATGGCCCGGGACTTGGCGGGCGAGGTGGAAAAGCTAATGCGCTCACCGAACGCATACATCCGGAAAAAGGCTGCCCTGTGTGCGTTCCGGATCATCAAGCGGGTGCCAGAGTTGATGGAAATATTCCTTCCGGCCACTCGGTCGTTGCTGAACGAGAAAAATCACGGTAATGGAAACGTATTTGTCTACCAGCTCGGTAACAATCGGTAGAAGTAGATCATTGGATGCAGGGGAGGCTCGTTTTTAAATCCTTATAAAGCAGGAAGTGTTTGAAAAAGCTAGCTTTTAGTCGTATGCAAAAGTGGAACTAGGCTGAAAGCGTGACGTAACTGCCGTACCAGCAGCAATTTACGGTTGTGAAAAGCGACACCAATAATTAACAGCATACGTACGTACTTTCGTACGGCGGGACGATAATAAGTTTGCCTGGATCTCTTGATGGTGGTGTAAAATGTGGCTGACTGACATCGCCGGCCATCTCCGGACCCGGCATCCAGACGGGATGTAATTTATGCTGATATATTCATTAGGGTACGGTTGGCAAAATTAGCCGCCGCATGCATCAGTTCAGCAGCCAGCGAGCGAACCAGCCAGCATTCAAGCTGGCCAACGCAATAATCAATACCCACAACAGTGCACAGTGCACACAGTTCTAGTGGGTAGTAGTAGCAGCAGACGGAAGCCATGCGAGAGTGAGAAGATAGCTGTTGTTTACTGTTGCCGAGACATACTGCTGCCGGGCTAATTAAGACAAGTGAAACCTTTTGCGGCGAGCGTCGTGGCACATCCATTTGAGTCATCGTTGTAAACATTAATTCGATATTTTAAGCATAAAATGTATGAGAACGTTGTTCGGTAACATGCTTTCATCCTTTATCGGCAGGTATACTCATCGCGGGCGTTACCCTCATCACGGAGATGTGCGAAAAGAGTTCCGATACCTTGAATCACTTTAAGAAGGTAAGCAAGGTTTTGCAAAAACGAAACACCACCATTATCTGCAGCTCCCACAAAAAAAACAACACTTCATCGTCATTTTTACACACAGTTTATCGAAAGGCAAGAAGGAAAGAGCGGCATCTTTTCTCACTATTTATCAGTTTTACTGCACTGGCGAGAAGGAATTCCACATTAAATTGTTCGATACCTTTTACAATTGGAGCACCTTTTTACTCGTCAAGCCCTTGGGTTAAGGAGATTACGTTTTGTGGTTTTTTTTTTGTCATAAAAGGTTTTGCTATTTGTTTATGTTTTTTCTTAATTATTTTTAACCTGGTTGTTTTGTATTTTATTGCTTAATCCTTGTTAACATCTAGGGGTCTATTAGATTAGTGATGTTAGTGCAGGCTAGATGATTATTTAATATTGCTACTCTTTTTTCTTCAAATTCTTAAGAAGTTGTGTCTTTTTATCTTGTTTTACCGTAAGTTGTTTGTTTAGTCATTTTACTTGTTAGTGCATATTTTGCAAAACAACGTTAGAATTAGTACAACTTACTATTTTGTAAGCGAATCGACGTGTAGCAAGTAGATGTTTAGATTGTATGAATATACAAAACACTCTTTTACAACGATCTTATATAAAAAACAACTACTTAACTAGATAGTATTAATGCCATTAATTTTATTTGTATTTTGGGCTAGAGTTTACACTAAATGCTATCAAGTGCATTTTACTGCTAACAAAAGCTTGTTTTTTTTTCAACAAAACACTAACATTAAATCATTTTTTTAAATATAGATTAGCAACAGTTTAGTGTGGTAGTTATAGTCATTTTTAACATATTTTTTTTATAAATTTTGTTTTTTTTAAAGTAAGCACTCTGATACACCGTGTCTATAGCAAAACACCATAGTGGAGTAGTGTTAGATAGTAATCAAAAACGATGTTTCGTTTTCTTACTTTTTGTATTTTTAAGTGGCTTGTTTTTGGGTTTTTTTTTGTTCCTCTGTTTGTTGTGTGCTTTCGTTTTTGAAATTCTTCCACGCTCTTGGGCAAAACTGGATTTAAAATGAATTGGCATTTTCTTTGTTTTTCCCGAAATAAAAACACACAATACTATTTGGAACTTGGTGACATCTGTCACTTTTTTATTTTGGAGTTAATTAAAGTACTAAGCGCGCTCCTTCATGCGTAGTATCCTGCTCTCTATATGTAAGGCCATCCGTCGCGCTAGATGATAGAATTCATCAATTTGGCTGTATCCATCGTAATGAACGAACCTTCTTTTTGCAAAAAACAAAACATAGCCCAGTAATATCGCCATCTTTACTACGTATTTTAACCGTTTTCTTGCTGTTAATTTTCCCCTTTCGAACCACATTGCTCATTGCTTGCCAGGATAGTGGAAATCAAGAGGTAATGCCCCACATACTAACTTTTCCATTGCTATATTCTCTCTCTCTCTCTCTGTCTGTCTTGACTTCATTATCTATCTTTCCGTCTTCCTTGGAGTTAGCTTAGTTTCATTTCGAAAATAGCCCATACTCAGCCCCATCTTTCTTATATGGCAGGACACTGATAGTTCTTGCTCGATTTACCTTGCTTTGCTTTTTTGTCCTGTTTCGTTTCCGAACGTGTGAAAGATGCATTTTGTGATGGTACATTTGTTCTTTGCTGTGTATTATGTACAATACTTTATCTGTTAATAGAATTTTCTTTCCTATTTGTACGGTTTGCTAATACTGTTCGCAAAGCACCAGCTGTTGTATATGCTTTTCTATGTACATTGATGTTATTTATTGACTATTATTAAATCAACTGTTGCTATTTGCGTGTTTCGTAAGTGTCGCTCATTACTTTCACAGTAAAAAAACAACTTTTTTGGTGTGACACAATCGCTTAAAACCTATGTTTCTCGTTCTAAGTTCATTTGCTTTGTCATTGTTTTCATGTTATTTTTTTTGGGCACGAAAGAAAGTTGCGAAACTTTCTCACCAACTAACCAACCACCTTTCGTTCCAACACACAACAGAACATTCGTTGGGGGGTGGATGTTTGTGTCCTTGTACTACTTCTTGTTTGTTATCCTTGTTTGGTGTTATTTATCGTTTCTTGCTGGAAAAGGCTTTTTCCACCATAAAAAGTTTGTTTGGTAGCGAGGGTTTCGGTGCTTTTGATTCAATTGTTTAATGTTGGGTAAATCTGATTCAGATTCATGAATCTGAATGAATCTTTGAACTGAATGAATGACTCTGAATCTCTATTAAAAAGATTCATGAATCCCCAAAGATTCAGAAATCCTGAAAGATTGATGATTCCGTAAATTGAAATTGAATTGATAAAACGAGTGGCGGATCAACCTAGGTGCGGATTCATATGTCAGGATTCATGAATCTTTGGGGATTCATGAAGCTTTGGGACTCATGAATTGAATGACTCTTCACTAAAGATTCATTTGAATGACTCTTTTGATAAGATTCATTAAGCACAACACTACAATTGTTGGTCGGTTGTTTGTCGATGACCAAAGACAGAGTTCATTTGTGGGCTTTAAACTTTCTCATGCATTTGTCTGATTTATGTGAGTATACATTGGTTTATGTACTAACAGGAGCTTTTGATAAGCTTAATTTAACTAAATTATGTCACGTCCTTCGGGTGCAACAGCCCTCTCGCTCCAAGCTTGAAACATAAACTATCAAAGCGTTTTATCTTTTTCTCTAGATACGTTATCACTATCGATGGCATGGCCATTTAAATTCAGATTAGCAAATCAACCGATTGAATTGGTGTTTGCGCACCTTTCGCTCGCTCAATAATCGCCCCAGACACACGATAGGCTCGCGTCAATCAATCAAACCGATGTTATGCATCCCTATCCCTACCGCCATTACTGCTACTTGAGCTTCCGGTTCACCGTCTTCTGCTCAATTGCATGCCAATTCTCACCAATGCTTTCTCAACAAGCATAAGCATGCTATGGCCGTGTGCAGCAGTATCGTTTCGTTGTGCGCTTCTAATATGGGCTGCGCTGTGAATGCGCTTAAAATATTCATCATTTTCCACAACGCTATGCTCTAAAGCGTGTGTCTGTCCCGAGTTCCAGTCTCCAAACCTTCAAACCAATGTCCATCCGATATGTCCCTGTCTGTCTGTCTGCCTTGCTCCTTTCGCCGGTCAATGTTGCTTGGCAAACTGTTTCGCCCATTTTTTTATCCTCCCGTCTGTCTGTTTGTTTTTCCTTCTGTTGCCGTTCCACGATCGTTTGCATCCTGATGGAGCAAATGGTCAAAGCGTTTTTTTGCTTGCTTTAAGTTGAATTTTGGTGTTATTTTGTGTGACTTGATTTTAAATGCGATGGACGATTGCCCGTTCCTCGTTCGCGCTGCAGCTTCCACTGTTGCACTGTGCAATGATGGTACGGTTTCTAGTGCATCTCTTTCGTGTATGATTTATTCATGTTTCTTCATACCTTCCTGCTAAAGCTAATGCTGCTCGTCCCATTATGCTGCATCGCTATTCTGCATTTATTTGTGTGCAAGCTAATTTTTGGCTTCAAGCCCGAATACATCCTGGGAGTGTATTGATGTTTCTATTAGATGTAGCTTGAATGTTTCTTTCTCCCATCCTTCATCAATTAGGATTTTTATTTTATAACGCAACATAATTAAACCGTATGTATGATGCATTTTTCTGAGTGTTTCTGAAAAGAAATACATTTTTAGTTAAAAAATCCATTTCTCGAACCCGTTTTGCATAACTCAGCTGTATGATTGGGAAAAACGAATATTCGATGCCCAATCCAGTACTCTATCTGCTGTATGAATACGGATTACCTTTTTCCCTTATATTGAAACGTACGTGGAAATTGGAATATGTAAATAATATAGCTGCTGCTCGCGGAACGAATCCTTGCGCCGCCGCGTACACGTGTGTGCTATAAAAATTCATTACCCCAAAACATCAGAACGTCTTCGCCATTCGCCGTGGCGCAACCAAGCTACGAACACTCCACATATATTGTTCCCACATTCGTTCGTTCGTTGTTGCGCTCGTGATTCCGTGACACTCCGTCCAACTGTATGTGCGCTCTGTGCCCTTGTGCGACTGCATCTGGAAGCCTTCCCTAAAACAAAGGACCTGAAGGATGACAGTAAAAGAAAATAATTGCACTATAGTTTCAGTACGAAACGACAGACGGTGGGGTGGATACGTTGCTCCGTCTATCGTCGTCTGTCGGCTTCACCTGACTCTTATACAGTGGCTCAAAGTCAATGTGGTACAGCTACGTTCGGACCAAGTATCTATCTGCATTCAATCGCTCTTCTTATTTCCTAGACTAAAATTAAATTTAAACGTTAAAGATTACCAGATATTGATCCCACAAAATTGTTTGTCAAATCGGAACTAACTTTATTTGATTTGCTGATCTTATTCTATTAATAAATTGCTTGTTACCTCTGCTTATGCTACAATTTTTAATGCCTTTTCATCATCCCAATGCATTGATTTCTCTGTTATTATCTCCTACTGATTTTATACGGCTTTATTAATCTGTTAGCTAGTAATACTACTTAATCTTCTCTACTTACTAACTGGACATGCTCTATGTTTACTTCCTAAGACAATTTAGAACCGTTTCCTTGTAATTTATTATTCGATTTTCAACTTCTTCTATCAGTGTCGTATAATATCCTAATATTATTCCACAACACTGAATAAAAAGAAAGCTAAACTGAAGTTCTCCAGCTACGAAAAATATAAAGTAAAAACTAAAGCAAATTATAGAATCCCACTTTGACTTTGACTCACTGTTTCTAGCAGCAGAAGCAGTACAAACAATCACACACCTCGCTAAAACTCACAAAAGTCGATCCATCTTTTGTCTGCTGGTGGCAGTATGAGGGCACACAAACACATAGCTAAAAAAAAGCGACTAAAAAGCGCAATTCTGCTCCCACTTCTTTACCGTTTTGTCCCTCTTTTCTAGATGACTCGATGCTCCTTCTTCCTGTGCCATTGCCCATTGACACTAACGCTATTCTCTGTTGTTTTTCTATGTGCCTTTCTTTCCCT
>KZ061569.1:553046-584731 GCA_002091835.1 Anopheles maculatus | reverse complement strand
CCTATGATACGTGGCCGGTACTGGCAGATTGTGCCGAATCTGGTACGAATCCTGAAAAATCTGATCCTGGCCGGATACTCGCCGGAGCATGACGTGAGCGGCGTTAGTGATCCATTCCTGCAGGTATGCTGTTTGAAGGAGACTATTAAAAGCAAAAGATTCAGATTGCAATAAGTTTTCTCTGCTGTTTTTTGTGCCCGGGTTTGTAGGTAAAAATTCTTCGTCTGCTAAGAATTCTCGGTCACAACGATCCGGATGCATCGGAGGCAATGAACGACATACTGGCGCAGGTGGCAACCAATACGGAGACGAGCAAAAACGTTGGCAACACCATCCTTTACGAGACGGTGCTTTCCATTATGGATATCAAGTAAGAGTTTTTGTTCAATTTTCCTTTTTCTCTCTTCATTTAACTTATTTGGTTCTTTTTCCTTTCCAAACAGATCCGAAGGTGGCCTTCGTGTGCTGGCCGTTAACATTCTCGGTCGGTTCTTGCTAAACAGCGACAAAAACATTCGTTACGTTGCGCTGAACACACTGCTGCGGACGGTTCACGCTGACATCTCGGCTGTGCAGCGTCACCGAAGCACGATACTGGAGTGTCTCAAGGATCCGGACGTTTCGATTAGGAGGCGCGCGATGGAGCTATCGTTTGCGTTGATTAATTCCCAGAACATACGGGCAATGTCGAAGGAGTTGCTCGTGTTTCTGGAGAAAGCGGATCCAGAGTTTAAGGCACAGTGCAGCAGCCGTATGGTGCATGTGGCGGAACGGTACGCAACCTCGATTCGTTGGCGGTTAGATACGCTACTAAGCGTACTGATAGCGGTAGGTGGACATCGTTCGTCGGTCATCAAGGGTCTTTTCTTTTCTAATAATAATTGTATCCCTCCCAGGCTGGTAACTACGTGCGGGACGATGTGGTTTCGTCAACGATCCATCTAATTCTCAACAGTCCACCGGAAGAGCAAGCATACATTGGGTTGCGACTGTGGAGCTCGGTACACAATGTGGCCAACTCGGAAGAGAAACAACCGCTGCTGCAGGTGGCTGTCTGGACGATCGGAGAGTACGGCGATCTGTTGCTCAGCTCCGAACGGATCGAAGGTAGGTGACGCCGGGACAAAGCCTCTGGGACTCATCGAAGGCCTGGTGCCGCTTGTGTAAACAGCCAAAATGGCGCATCGTTTAGCACGTGTTGTTTGTAGCTGAGCAAATCCTTTGTAGTGCCGATTCCTGTAGCATATTTGTTTTGTGTTTTCTCTCTCTCTCTCTCCCCCGGGTGTTGCTCTCCGTACTGCTTGCTATATCTCATCACCATCCCTCGCGCGCACACACACGCCTTGTCCGTATTTAAACACACAAAGATGTTGAAATTCCTGCAGAACATCAGCTGGTCGACATCTATCAGCGGCTGCTCTGGTCTACCTCGGTGTCGACAACGACGAAACAGTACGCGCTGGTATCGCTGGCCAAGCTAAGCACTCGTATCCGATCGAAGGAAGAGTAAGTTAGAATTTAGATGTAAAAGAAAAACACAATCTTAACTAAACTATTCACGCACTTTCAGGGAGACGCGCGTGAAACAAATGATTGAAGCGTTCGGATCCCATCTGAACATCGATCTACAGCAGCGAGGCGTTGAATTTGCTCAGCTGTTCCGTGATTACAGCCATCTGCGGCCGGCATTGCTAGAAAAGATGCCCAAAATACAGAAAACGCTTCCAAACGGTACCGATGTGGAAGGTGGTAGCGGTGGATTCGACGATCCGGCGCCGACTATCGATCTGATCGAGGGTGGTGATGATGGTGATTCATCGCTGATGATAAACACGACCGGTGGCGGCAGTATGGTTGGGAAAATTGGATCCGATTCGGTAAGAAATTGATCGGTTTTCTCTTTAATGAAAGCCCTTCTAAAGATGTTATGATATTGTTTTCGTTTTTAGCGAGCACTGCTTGATCTACTTGGCGGTGGAGACGATCCGATCGATGGTCTTGGTCTAGTGCCGACCGCCGATGTACTGATTTCCGGCAGCACAACCACCACCACCAACGGTAAACCGGCTGTACCCACCACCACCACCACCACCGGCAACAATCAGGATCTGCTCGATCTGCTCGGTAGTCTCGATATGCCGGCAAGTACACCGCCGGCCGCAGTGAATTCGTCGGTCGGTACCACCACGCCACTCGGCGGTATTGGGCTCGATCTGAACAGTCTGAATGACAATAGCATTAAAAATGGTACCAGCGGACCACCACCGAACCTGCTGGCCAACTCTTCCTCCTTCGGTGGGCTCGATAATCTGCTAAATTCCAATCTCTCGCCAACGATGCCACCGGTGCTGTCGGGTTTGAGATCGCCGTTGGCCGGACTGAGCAACCTCACCAGTCCTACGTCACCGACGGCACTCGTCAGCAACAGCAGCACCACCAACGGTAGTAGCAGTCTGTTCAGTGACTTCTCGGCGGCAGTTATTAACAATAATGATGTAAGCACTTTAGATATTGATTTTGTCAGAGAGTTGTTACGAAGATTAATCTCTTACCATCATTTTAGGAACATGCCAAGCTTCTGACGGCGCTAGACAAGAATGGCATCCTTGTACAGCTGTCGGCGAAACATACGGGCGGTGCATTACAGATTCTCATGACGGCGACCAACAATTCGCTTACCACCCTCGAACAGTATCTATTCCAGGTGCGCTTAATACTGTCTTTTTTCCCCCCATTTTAAGGACATTCTTTGCTTATCGTACCATTTTCTACTACTTTCTGGTTTTGTTTCTCAAAGGCGGCCGTTCCGAGAAGTTTCTCCTTGCAGATGCTTTCCCCATCGGGTTCCACGTTACCGCCCGGTGGAACGATAACGCAGGAAATGCGCGTTACTAGTACAGCGAAGGTAACGTTTTGAGCTAGTGGCTGTGCTAGTACACGAAAAATCGGTTTTCCTAACATTAACTTTTAATCTGCCAGGCTACGCTAAGGATGCGCCTACGAATATCGTACCAATCGGATGGTAATCCGGTACAGGAACAAACCGAAGTGTCCGGCTTCCCGGAGGAAGCTACCGAATGAGACCTAAATGGGAACGGGCCGTCGGCATCCTCCGGCACCCAGCAGCAGCACACACAACGTTCGTCGGCAGGCAGGCCGCTACTATTACTGCCCGCGAGCGTTTGAAGGCAAACCAAGTATTCTCTCTCCATTTTTTTTTGCAGTGCGCGCAGCAGTTGCCAAAACCGTACCCGACCGTCACACGTTCTTTCACGCTTTCAAGAGCTTAATTTATGTGTTACTGTGTGTTATTTGCTATGCCTATGCGCGATCGATTGAGTTGTATTAGAACTGCAATAGCTTTACCCAAAAGGAAAGAAGCTTTTTATCTCACATTGTCCACACACTCTTCCATCGATCGAAGCTTTTGTTTAAGGTTAAGTTTTCGACGCAATACAACCTTTTTTTTTATTTTAAATACGATGGAAAGAAACAAAACTACATAAAGCTTCTTTTTATTTAAAGTACTCCTTACGCGTTTAACGATGTAAAAGGACGGGGGAAAAAAAAGACCAACCAAACTACTTTCCACCTTCTACTTCCGGGTGTTCCGGGTCCTTTTTTGTTTTTTTTATCCTGCTCGCTTCTATCCCATATTTATAGAAAGCAATCTAGAAGCAAACGAGAACGAAGATGTTAAAGCCGATTGCTCAACGCGTGTGTTTGGGTGAGAGAGAGATGACGTTCGTTCCGGAGCGTGAATGTAGTGTAACTGCGGCAGGGAATGAAAAACTAAACAGTAATTTAATTCTCTCCTGCACTTTTGTTTGCTTCTTTTTTTTTTGGTAAAAACCTTCCTAACATATTAAAATGCTTTCCTTAATCGGACACAAGAATAATCTAAACAGCTGCAACATAGCTAGAGAGAAGAGAGGAGAGAGCTTTTTATCTCACATTGTCCACACACTCTTCCATCGATCGAAGCTTTTGTTTAAGGTTAAGTTTTCGACGCAATACAACCTTTTTTTTTATTTTAAATACGATGGAAAGAAACAAAACTACATAAAGCTTCTTTTTATTTAAAGTACTCCTTACGCGTTTAACGATGTAAAAGGACGGGGGAAAAAAAAGACCAACCAAACTACTTTCCACCTTCTACTTCCGGGTGTTCCGGGTCCTTTTTTGTTTTTTTTATCCTGCTCGCTTCTATCCCATATTTATAGAAAGCAATCTAGAAGCAAACGAGAACGAAGATGTTAAAGCCGATTGCTCAACGCGTGTGTTTGGGTGAGAGAGAGATGACGTTCGTTCCGGAGCGTGAATGTAGTGTAACTGCGGCAGGGAATGAAAAACTAAACAGTAATTTAATTCTCTCCTGCACTTTTGTTTGCTTCTTTTTTTTTTGGTAAAAACCTTCCTAACATATTAAAATGCTTTCCTTAATCGGACACAAGAATAATCTAAACAGCTGCAACATAGCTAGAGAGAAGAGAGGAGAGAAAGAATGATAGAACTGTTGTTTGTGTGTAAATGTGTGCGTGTGTGTGTGTGTGTGAATGTGAATTTCCAGCAGTATAAGTGCGACCGAATGTGTGTGTGCGTGTGTCTCTGTGTGAGTGTTTTGCGCGTTTGTATATACCAACATTTGCTGTGCATATTATAGAAAACGGATAGAAAAGAAGATAATTGTACGGAAAGTAAGGTTATGTTCATGTTATTATTCTACTAAACAAATACCGTTCCACCGGCGCGTGGCGCGCTGTGGAATGGTGCGGGAATTTAGTGTTTAGTAGGTGAAAGAGTAAACAAAAGACATTTAAAACAAACGCCTCTCATCTTAGCTTACGTTAGAATTGCTCTTGTGGGATGTTAGAATGAGATGTGAACATGAAACTTGTATGAATTTGAGGTTATAAAAGTGTTGTGTTGACATCAGATACTAACAAAACAAAGTCGCAATAAATAAACACACACTAACAAGAAACAAGCCCGAAGAACGGAACGGAAAGAGACAAAATGGCATACGAAGGAACTTATTCATATAAACTAAGCTTTAGAACGCAAAAGGCGAAAAATAGTGTGCAGTGAATATAAGGAAAGCAGTTAACCTAGCAAAATGCGTGAGGAGCAGATTTAGGGAACAGTCACACTATTATATATATGAATTATCACACATCAAAAGCAGCTTAAACAAATACCCGGGGATGAGAAAGGCTCAAGGGAAAAGATGTTGAACGTAGCATCTACTTGTTGGCGGTGTCGCTGCTGTGTTCTTCGAGTGTGTTATACGTGCTTGAACCCGATCTTCCAACACATGGAAAAAGAAAACCATTCATACTACTTCCCCGTTCCTAGTGTTCCGCTTCACATGCTGGACGTCAAATGTTCCATTCGTGTGTGAGTGTGTGCGTGTGTCGATGCCATCCTTTTACCCAAAAGGGAAGATGGAGTTAACGGAAGAGATTGTGTGTTGTGTCGCGAATGATATTTGAAAGGTAAAAAAAAAGCATGAAGAGTGTGGCCACGCCACCGATCTGGTGTTGTTTTCCGTCCAAAAAGAAGAACAAAAAAAACCAAGAACAGAATGAGAATTAAAAGAAATAGTGGCGCGAAGTAAAGATAGATAGGAAGAGAGCAAGAGCGAGAGGAACGATTAGAAGATGATGAAATGCAAGAATCACCACACTCTCTGTCTCTTCATCTTTCCTTAACAAACTTCTTTCGTCTCTTGTGTGTAAGACATTTGGAAAAATATAATCATAAGAACTAGTAATTGTTTCCTTTCTTTTTTTTTGTTTTTCTTTTGTTTTTCTCGCCTCTTCTATGTTCTTGTGTGATTTTGTACATGTTTTGCACTTAAATTTATCCTTTTTTTATGCTTTTCTTTTCTTACGCTAAAACTAATCTCATTTGATGAGTTACAGAAATAAGGGAAAAGTACTTAAACGAAAATGGAACAAAAGCTGGCCAAGAAGAACTCCCAAGAGAGAGAGAGAGAGAGAAAAAGCAAAGAGCAATAAGAGCAAGCAGGAAACAAAAAAGGTAATGTTGCATATAAAACTATCCTGTGGGTATTTCTTTTTGAGGTTATGGTTCCTCACGCATCCACCCGACCTTCTTCCTTCCGTGGTTGTACTATATACATAAAGAGCCGAGGGAAACGTGTGTAAAATAGAATGCAAACCCTTACCTTACTTAGTAGCAGCAAGAATCGCGCGCCCGTAACATATATTGTAGCTATTATTATAATACTATTGGGATATAAATTACACCGTATTAACGTGTGTTGTTAATGAATGAAGTAAAAGTTGTAAACTAAGGGGCGGGAAAAGTAGGTAAAATAAGATAAAGTGAGAGTGAGAGATAAAACCGCATTCTTACTTATCAACCGACGAGCGCGCTTCTATTTTTTTTCGTTTTCCCTCATCTTGCTACGTCACACGGTGTATTGTTGTGTAGTTTGTACGTGGTGGCAGTAAAGGAAAATGTTAGGAAAACAGGAGCAACACACATTACACGACACGACAACACTAATTATAATATTCTCCCACGAAGCAAGAGGAAGAGATGCGAGCGAAAACGGAAAAACAAAAACCCGGAAAAGAAATCTAGCATACAAGAAATGAAAAGAAACATAAGGCGATAACATTGCAAAGATGGTGAAAAATATAAATAAATGTATGATACACTATTGTAAGCCTGTTTAGAACAAATTTTCCCGGTGGAAAGGAAGAAAGAAATTGGAACGCTACGCTTCTAGTGGGACACAACTCGGAGTTGTGTAGTATGAGCTAGAATGCACTATGGGACGATCTAGGAAGAGGTCTCGGTCAAAATGTCATAGTGGTTTTCAATTATTTTGATTTGCTATTAATTTTTTGTTGATATCTAACGGGTTTTGTGCCACATAAGAAGAAACTTGTTCTTTTTATGATTATATTTAAAGCAAGAATTTTTTTCCCCAAAAAACGAAACACGCTCTTGTATTGAATCGGATTCCATTTATTCAATCATTTTTCCGGTTTTTGTCACATATTCGCAATAAGAAGATGAATTTTAAAAACTAGATAAAACCGCTTAATATCATTCTGTTTTTTTTTGCTTTAAACGCGTGTGGTGTTTTGACTGGGTTGTTTTTCCGCCCTTTCCTCGATAAATACGATCGTAAGTTCGCACCTTATCAGCTGATAGTTAAACCTACCCTTGAAATAGTTTCCGTACTATTTTTATTTCTTTGCCACATTCGTTACAATGATCACTATTTAAAAATTCGCTTTAAAAAACGCATTAAAACGCATCTGATATCTCGCTACGGGAACGGGAACTGTATCGAGTGCTTGAGATTCTACCATTTGCTTCATTTTCCTTTCTAAAAGCCTTTATTTGATCTGTATTTTGATTATGTAAGTGTGTGTGTGTGTACGTGTGCTTTTTGTTTTTGCTCAGAAATTTAAAAATCACTACAAAATTGTGTGCTGTACTGCTTCCTTGTTTTTGCTATCAAGCTTTTTCTCTAATTACTTGAATATTTTTTTGTGTTTATAAAAATAATCCCCCACGGACACACCGGGACTGCGGTAAATGTCTATCGAGTTAATATATCATCGTCGTTTGTTTGGCGATTTAATAGGGGGGAAAGGAAATCGATTCGAATCGATTACAACACTACACGATTAAACGTTTTAATCACGCGCAATTTAAAACTGCGTGTGTAAGTGGAGTACGCTCAATCAAGCGATAATTCGTCACGAACTAAGCAACAAACTCTACACAGAGAACGAGGCAAATAAATTATTCAACAACAAATTTAAATAAAAAAAAACAGATGTAAACCTCCCCCTGTAGTGGGGTGGGTAACGAATGCGGAATGCGAATGCACCATAGTTTAAAACCGGTTTTTCGCATCTAAAGAACTCACAAAGAACGGAAACGAGCTAACGAACGAAGAAGCTTTGCTTGCTTGTTGGTGTGAAATCAGGACACTCGCCCTGCAGGATCGAACTTTCGACACGCAGTGTTCTATTCATCACAATGTAGTTGTTTACCTTATAACATAATTGTCCTCGATTACCGTCGTCCATTTAGCGATCGTCCGTTCCTATCTCTGACTTCCCGTTCGATAAAATCGCTTCTCTACGGCCACCAGCCTTCCATCCGAAGTCATCCCCATGCCCTAGCTCTCTAGTACGGTGAGCCGGTATGGGTACTTGCTTGGAAAACCTTAGGCCTCGAAGAATCAGTTCTCGTACTCCTGGTAGTCGAACGTGTACCGTGGCTGGAACTCTTCGGTTAGCCGTTCCGGTTCCGTTACCGGCAGATGGCACACCTTGTTGTGACAGATGTAGGCCGTCGGCATGTTCTTGACCATTTTAAAGTTGTCGAGCGATTTGCGCCGTCGTACAATGTGTGCCGGTTGATCGATCTTGAGCTGAACGGTGATCATACCGGGTACGTAGAATTCGCGTACCGCATCGACTAGTGCGGTCGCTTCGGGACTTTCGGGACCGACAACGATGAGCGTGTTTCGGCCCTGTTCCTCGAGCAGGGCGGCCGACATCATCTCCGGCAGGACGTACCCGAAGTGTGCCGTGTGTGCGAAATAGTCGAATAGGGTGCGTGCTTTCTCCTTCAGCCGTTCTTCCTCGAAGTAATCGCTGAGCAGGAGAAGATTGTGTGCGGCGACACTGTTACCGCACGGTTCTGCACCGTCATGATCTGGAAAGGTTTATACAACGTATTCTAAAGTGATTGTCTTTACTCAGCGTTAAAGCGTTAATGGAGCGTTAATTAAGTCCCAACCTCAGTTTGACAATATCCTTACGCCTTTGAAACTGTTAGAATTCTGAGGTTTATAAGTGAAATCTTTAAAAATAGGAGCTTTAAGTTGACATGGCTTCATCGTCAGGTGTTGGAAGAGCACGTGACGTCTGCTTATAGAAATTGAACAACAGACCATTATCGGAACAAACGCTGATCAGATGGTTAGATCAGAAGAGCAAACCCTTTTATAAGATCTCACCTACTTATCAGGCGCTACAACCTCTTCGCGGACTTGGTCTGCTGCAACAATCCTCGATACGGCTCACGGTCTAGTGCCGTCGTCGGCCAATTCAATATACCGGCTGTTCTGGCGGACGCATTAACGCCATCACTTCATCGCAGTTTGGGCCTACCACGCCTCCTCCGTCCATGAGGACGGCCTAAAAGGATTTTACGGACTGATAAGATGGTTTCTTCAGTTTTGGACAGAGTCCATGTCTCAGAGGCGTATGTGAGTCTTTCTTGGCCTAACGACCTCTTAGGTTATGCCTGCCAGTTTTGGCTTACTAGGCTTATTGTTACCGCAAAGTTGGGTAGTCAGTCCTCACTATGGGGGAACGGCCCAGATGAAACTTGAAACCCCGGTCCTGCCGTGTGAAGACCGGCGCCGTTGTCGCATCTACCACCGGGCCGCCCGGTGTCGCCTATGTGAGTACTGGGACTATAAAGGAGATCTCACCAGCATGGCTGAATATCTCCAGAAACCAACGTAAACATTAAAGCAACTTACGGATCTCAAACGCAAAAATGTGGCTATATCAGAGAATATCTTGGTGCTAGTTGCTGCTAAAATCCAGAAGGGACTAAGTTGCCCTGGGAGTCCCTGGGCTCAATTCCCAAAGACAAGAAATGTTGGATAAAGGATCTCGGTTAACTTCTTCTTCTTTCTTGGCCTAACGACCTCTTAGGTCATGCCTGCCATTTCTGGCTTACTAGACTTATTGTTACCGCATAGTTGGATAGTCAGTCCTCACTATGGGGGAACGACCCAGATGAGACTTGAATCCCGGTCCTGCCGTGTGAAGACCGGCGCCGCTGTCGCATCTACCACCGAGCCGCCCCGGTTAACGGTCTCGGTTAACGTAATCTTGATAAAAGTACCTCGTTCAAGGAGCTTATCCTGAGAAAAGTCCTAGCCAACCAATAGGGACTTAAAAGACGTCCTTTCCTAAGCAATGCCGATTACTTGTACGGATGAACCTCATTCAGGCACACTGTCCGGAGATTCCGGAGCTAAGAGAGACACCAGAGCACGTGATGTGTGAGTGCCCTCGCTTCATCGCCGAAAGACGTCGTCAATAGTATGACCCTGTTAATGATTTGGGAATGTTTGGCGAAAGGCTCGAGGAGGTTTTAGTCGATAAAAAACCGGCCGTACCCAATCGGTGGTCCCTATGAAGATCTCCTCCTCGGACAGCAAAAAAAAGGCAGTACCGACTATCCAGCTATTTGTTAATAAAGTCAAGTAACTCAGACCAAGGCCAGTAGAGGCAGACCAAGACATCTGGAGGTTATA
Organism: Anopheles maculatus; assembly: GCA_002091835.1. Taxonomy (NCBI): domain Eukaryota; kingdom Metazoa; phylum Arthropoda; class Insecta; order Diptera; family Culicidae; genus Anopheles; species Anopheles maculatus. The sequence continues at coordinate 574,395 of KZ061569.1, read as the reverse complement.
GTTCAAAATAAGAAGTACTTGCGACCTTCACATCAACTAATCTCTTACCTTCCTTCAACCGAACAGCCACATTCGGAGAGTTTGCCTCCGAGTAGAAGTAGGCACCATGCTTCGGATCCCAGAACAGCTCGTCCTGGATGTCCTGCAGCTCCTTGGCCCAGTGCAGTGCGTGCTCGTCCAGCGAAGCAACGTAGTAATCGATCAGGCCCTTAATCAGAAACGCATAATCGTCGATGAATCCGTAGATCGGTCGTTCCCTGTCAATAAAAATTAAAACCCCATTTGCGATAATTTTAAGTAGAGCTTAAGCTCAAGAGAATCATGGAACTTACGATGCCAACGTTTCCTCTGCACCACCGTAACACGATCGTAGCAACTTTCTCGCCTGCACATCGTACAGATTGGCACGGATAAACTTCACCAGCTCTGCAGCCGTTGCCAGATATTCGCTTCTGCCCGGTGCATCCTTCACGCAAGCGAGCTGTGCCAACCCGGAAAGTACGAGCCCATTCCAGGCGCAAAGAATTTTCGTATCCAGATGTGGCCGTGGTCGTTTATCGCGCACCTCGTGCAGCAGCTCATTGGCCGTCTTTAGGATGCGTCCCACAATTTCTACCGTCGTTTTGCATTTTTCTGCCGTTTCCCGTACCGATCCATACACGATCAGGATGTTCTTGCCCAGCAAATGACCGTGCGGGTCGCTCGTCGGTTTCACGTTGCCCTCTTCTTTCACATCGTAATGTCCGGTGTACACCGCCACCGGATCGGCACCCGCAAGATCGCCGAATTTCTCCACGTTCGCTTGCAACAGCTCTTCGATCTCGTCGTACGTCCACGCGTAGAAGGCACCCTCGATCTTTTCCTCACTGTCCGCCGTTGGTAGGGAATCGGCATCCTCGCCACTGTAAAATCCTCCAGTCGGGTGACGCAGATCCTTGCAGAGATAGCGATAAATGGCGTCAGCGACGGCAAGGTAAGATGGCTTCCGTGTCAATCGGTAACCGTTTGCGTACAGCAACAGCAACTGTCCTTGATCGTACAGCATCTTTTCGAAGTGTGGCACGTGCCACTTCTTATCGACCGAGTACCGGGCAAAGCCTCCAAACACGTGATCGTGTATACCACCGGCCGCCATCTTGTCCAGCGTGTTTAGCACCACTCCCAGCACCTTGTGTTTCGGTTCTTGCACGTGCAGATGGAACATAAGGTTAAGCTTGGATGCTTCCGGAAATTTGGGTGCACCGAGCGATCCACCCCAAACTGGATCGTAATTGCGTTGATACATATTGACCGCTTCCTTAAACCTCGCCTCCAGTGTTTGCACATTCGTTGCGTCTTCCACCTCATCCGCTCGCTTATGATCCACATTGCGCCGGATCGCCTCAATCACGGACCGACCCGTTGTAGTAAGCTCTTCCTTATCCGTCGACCACTTACTAGCTAGCTTCGTCAGTACCGTCGTAAACCCGGGCATACCCCAACGATCGTTCGGTGGGAAATAGGTCCCCCCGGTCACCGGAGCCAAATCCGGTGTCAACCATACCGACATTGGCCATCCGCCGGACCCGTTTATCAGCAGCACAAACATCATGTACAGCTTATCGATATCGGGCCGTTCTTCCCGGTCCACCTTGATGTTGATAAAGTGTTCATTCATAATTTTGGCCACCTGCTCGTTTTCGAACGATTCCTTCTCCATCACGTGGCACCAATGGCAGGTGCTGTAGCCCACCGAGAGGAAGATAAGCTTATTTTCGGCCCGTGCCCGCTGAATCGCTTCCTCACCCCACGGGTACCATTCGACGGGATTGTGCGCATGCTGCAGCAGATAGGGAGACTTTTCCTGCTTCAATCGGTTGGTAAACTTTGGCTCACTGGTTGTACCGCTCGAGTTGGCTTCCATGCCGGTGCTGCCTGACGGTCCTTTTGAATGCGAGGAACTAGAAGAACTGGCGACCGAGTGTTGCATAATGTACAGGAGGCCGTGTACAGGTGTTCCATGGATTCGTTCCAATCACGGGGTATGGTTGAGATAACAAAAAAAAAAAACGTACAACAGAGTAGTTGTGCTATTAGTTATGAAAAATCGATAACTACACGTCAATCAGCGTCAGGTGTTGCGGTACCAGGCTATACAGAATCTTACCGTACTTGCGTTGTCGCAGCTAGTGGATGCGATGAAGGCTGCTGCTGATGTTGAGGTGATGCCGGTGGAGAAGGAAACTGATGGAACAGCAAACCGGTGGGACTGGTTGAGAACGAGCAACAGTCAACGATTGTGGCACCCTGCGCACCAAGTTGACTGCAGCTCAAACCACCGGTACGGGGAACTTTTCGCAAATGATGGTTGGTTGTTGTGCAGCACCGCAAATAGTTCGCTAGTGGGATTCTGGCAACGCTATGCAACATAGCATAGACTCCTCGCGGTCGATTGGCCCCAGCGATTAGTTCGAGCTTCGAGGATCCAACAAGCTTTGCCAAACCAACCACCACGCAAAGTCAACAGGAGAAGGTATCGATTGTTTTGGGGGTATGCGATGCAGCAACACCAAGTATCGCACTCAATCCGATGCGGGTGTGTTACGGAATGCGCAACGAGACACTTTTTCGAGACAACCAAAGGTAAAATTCGTACGTTAAGAAGTTTGAAAGACTGTTTTAATGCCACCGGTACGAAATGAGTGCCATACGCACTGTTGTTCCGTAAAATTTGTGTAATCTTATTTGCAGATTTTGCGTTTCGGTACGATTTTCCGTGCGAATTTTGTGTGTGTTATTTTCTTGTGTTGTCAAAATGCCTCCCTCGATATGCCATATGTTTTGCGTGCGTTTATAGGGCAGTGTTGACTTGCTAGCAGATGAACTAGAACGATCGACTGGATGACAAATCAGTTATTAACGGTTCGGAAAAGATTTTTGAAAAATTAAACGTAAAATTATGATCACAATTAGTGCAAAGGAAGTAATGCTGCTGTAAGCGTTGTGGTCCAGTAAAAGGTTTCTTGTGGTTAAATTTTGAGGTAAAATAAGTAACCCAACGTGCATTTTTAAGTGCAACTTTCAACTATGCAAACTATCCCCACTTTGGAGTTAGTTGTTGGGGTTAAAGACCTATACTAACCAACATTTAAAAAGCAAAAGGTTTACCATACTCAGAAGAATATTTCGCCCCATTTCATATTCTCAAGGTCCTGCGTCAGGGCCTAGCCGAAAAGAGTCCGTGAAAGAAGCAGATTCGATCTGGTAGAGGGCACGAGGTAAGGAACGATAGGGAGGACTTTTGCAACGGACTAAAATCGCAAAGCGGATGTAACGTTGAATAAGTATTACTACAATTAAAACACATGCTCAAATTTTTCTCATATCCTCTAGTATTCTTCAATACTGTGAAACTCTTCAAATTTATTGAAAACTATGAAGAAAAAAGAAACAGAACGAACCGTTGCACAAACCAACGAGAAAAAACGACGATCTCCTTCCAGAACATGAGATGATCTTTCCTTACACATTAGAAGATCTGCATAAAAACTAGATCTTTGACTTTTTCTGTACGAAACTAGTTTTATAGTTATCGTCGACAAAAACAAGATGTTCTCCAAACCGGATCTAACGTCTGCCGGTCACGTCAGCTACCTGCCGGTTCCAGTTTTGGTCCAGCATGGGCGCTGGACCACAAAAGAACGAATTCAGAAGACTTCACCGCAGCCATCTTCCTGCATGTGATGCTGCTGAACGATGCCGTTTTTCCTTGACTTTGCACGACCGACCGTGTCGACCGAGCGCGCGGATAGAAAACTAATTAGCATAAAATATTGCACCCACCGAACCCCCAAGCGAGACCAGCACTCGCTCGTACGTTCGTGGGCTAAATTCTACCAATTTAGAAAGATCTTTGGCCACGGCCAAGGGGAAAGCCATCACCTTTGGCAATCGGCAATCGAATGTAAAAGTGTCCGATGGAGCGCCGTAGCGGACAGCTTTGAAAACTTTTGATTTCGACGATCTGCCCATGTGAAAGGTGGAGCAGTTTTACTTACGCTAGAGAGAGCGACATCGACAGAGAAAGAGAGAGAGAGAGCAGAGCAGTGAAAATGGAGGCTTTTGGGCATCTGGACCGAGATGCCCTTGGATCGGATAGATGTAGAGATTATGGTAATTTATTGGGTCCAGTGAGCTTTTTCCTTCCAAAAATAAAACCACTTTTTACCCATCGGGGTCAATGTTTGGAACACACCACAAGGACAGACAGAAGGTAACACCTTCACCGAAAAAATTGATAGAAAGTAGCATCCTCGGTAGTTCCGTGCAGGGCGTGAGGTCAATGCAATTCAAATACAAATTAGTGCCCTGCATCTAATGTCCCACTCCATCGACACTCCAGTTTTGGTCCAGCATGATAGCGCCCCCCTACACCATAAAAGAACGAATTCAGAAGACTTCACCGCAGCCATCTTCCTGCATGTGATGCTGCTGAACGATGCCGTTTTTCCTTGACTTTGCACGACCGAGCGCGCGGATAGAAAACTAATTAGCATAAAATATTGCACCCACCGAACCCCCAAGCGAGACCAGCACTCGCTCGTACGTTCGTGGGCTAAATTCTACCAATTTAGAAAGATCTTTGGCCACGGCCAAGGGGAAAGCCATCACCTTTGGCAATCGGCAATCGAATGTAAAAGTGTCTGATGGAGCGTCGTAGCGGACAGCTTTGAAAACTTTTGATTTCGACGATCTGCCCATGTGAAAGGTGGAGCAGTTTTACTTACGCTAGAGAGAGCGACATCGACAGAGAAAGAGAGAGAGAGAGCAGAGCAGTGAAAATGGAGGCTTTTGGGCATCTGGACCGAGATGCCCTTGGATCGGATAGATGTAGAGATTATGGTAATTTATTGGGTCCAGTGAGCTTTTTCCTTCCAAAAATAAAACCACTTTTTACCCATCGGGGCCAATGTTTGGAACACACCACAAGGACAGACAGAAGGTAACACCTTCACCGAAAAAATTGATAGAAAGTAGCATCCTCGGTAGTTCCGTGCAGGGCGTGAGGTCAATGCAATTCAAATACAAATTAGTGCCCTGCATCTAATGTCCCACTCCATCGACACTGATCATTAAATGAAAGCGAAGCGCCGCGGCCTACTAAGACCCGATGTCACCAATCAACAGCTTTTGTGCATCGCCGATTTGACACACCTGTCTGATGATAAGCGGAAGGAACAAAAGCTTAGTTTTGATGCTAATTTGATAATATAATTTGCATGGCGCCCGAATGTCACATAACCTCAAAGCATTCGTCGAGGAAATGAGCGACTTAAGCCGCCACCGGTAATATTTCCGGCTTATTCAACAGTTGTCTACCAATACAAAAGCAAAATGTTGCATATTAATGCATCCTGTGTTACAACATGAAGATGGCTGCTGGGTTGAATCGTCTACGAGTGTCCGCTTAGGAGGCGTTTACTGCAGCATTACAACCTGACAACCGCCCAAAGTGATGGAGCTTTTGGAAACCATCTTCTGTAGACCACAATAATGAGCTTAACCTCACTTTAGCAGCACTGCACACAGCTCAACACAAGAGCTATTGCTGGATTGCTTGGAGCAATAAAGACGGCACTGAAGACTGACATGGTGCCGTAAAAAAATCTCAAACTCTAGACCTTTTTCTAACCACCAGTTAACCATAAATAAGCGAAAAAGTTTTACTGCGTTGTAAAAACGTTTAACGAGTCATGAACGGAAACCACAAAACCCACTAAACCAACTTTGCTGGCTATATTCAGCCTAATGGAAGTACCTCAACGAGCGAGTTATTAAACATGTTCCTGTGGTCAAGTTCATTCCAGACTTTGGACAATCGGCACCGTAACGGTCGGGTTTGCGGTATGTTCTCAAGGTCCTCTTCAAATTCCAGTTCCAAATGGGCAGATGTTTGCATCGGGCAAACTTGTGCAAATATCTAACAGATCACGTAATAATATCTGCAAAGATCGTTCCGCACAAAACAGGCGACAGAGTAAATAGTGAATTAAAAAAAACACACACACATCGAAAGTTTGTTTGAACGGTGTTGTTGTTATTATTGTTTCATTTCAAGTTTTTCCCTCATCTCTTGTTGTTTTTTCTCTCTCTCTTTCTCTCTCGCAGCTAATTAAGTGTAAAAAGTCAACATTTGTAACATAATAAAAAAACAAACACGCACGCACGCACGTACACACCCTTTTCATTGGTACAAATGTACAGAAAAGGTCTTATACATTAGGGCAGTTTCGGTTGGCACCTTCGTGGAAGAATAGCCAGCTCTCGGCAGAATAGAACTTGTTTCATTCGCGTTCCGTTTGTTGGTGGTCGAATGCTTCCCTCGGACCTGTGAAGTCTGTCATCTTGGAGCATGGAAGTTGAAGCGTCCGGGGATGCGAAATGAAACTAGTAGATTTAGAAGTGCTCAGGAGAGTCCCGTAGATAGAAAGACGGTAGAAGATAGATTGCTCCATTCGTTCAGCCTCCTTAGTTCTGGCCAACCTGATCGACCTGCGACTGCAGGTTGGAGATGACCTCACGCGGAACCTGATCGCCGAGCAGCTGGAACAGATCGACACGCTGGCTGCCGGGGATGGATTCGAGTGCGGCCACCTGAATACCCTGCTGGACACCCTGGATCTGTGCGTCCTGTGGGATCAGCTGCTGAGACTGTGCCTGCCGGATAGCTTCATCGGTGAGGGCACCTCCGTCGCGCTGGGGAGCGGCCAGAGCCAGGGCAATGACGGCGAACAGGCAGATAGCAACCTTCATGATGAGACCTGCCGAATAGAGCGATCGAAGCAAGCTATGAAATTAAAACTGAAATGCTCTGAAGATCGATCGATCCAACGAACAAATATCAAACGCTTGCTGAGATTAACAAAACGTAGATGGATGGACTGGATGACGCGATCGGAGGACAGGGTTCTTCGAAAGTCTGAAGAAATCTGGTATCAAGCCCCCAAAGGCAATTCATACCGAACGCGCAGCTAATCGAACGGGTCCAGCTCGGAGGCCACGGAGTTTCGTAATCGAGCATTCGAGACACACGCTGGACACTCTTCAACTCCCTCTTCTACTCCGCGACTGTTCCTTGCCGATCATCATTAAATACAAAAAACAGAAACAACACCAAAACCAAAACCTGTGCTGCTTCCTGCGATCGTGCCGTTACGATCGTGCTACCCGCGACGTCATTTGAAGGTAAGTGAGTGTTTTTCTCGTTCCTTTCGTCGGCCGTCTGGTGGCCCACGAAACCGATTCCTTTTCCTTTCGTTCATTCGGCCCATTTTTCTCACACAACTCCCGCATCCGAACCGTTCGGCAGAACGATTAACAATTTCACTTTCGATGGCATTGAGCTTTCACGAGGGTTGTTTTTTGTTTCCTCCGGTACTTTGATTTCTGGGCGCAGATTTTGCCGAGTGTTGCGTTAGGAGCGAGTTAAGTTGTTTTTTTTTTTGCGCACTCTACCAATATCTGACCGAAGTTGCACAAAACCGTCCATTAATCAACACATGATCGTTAGCAACAACACACTGCGAGCTCACTGTTAACTTCACCTTTGGGTTTTAGCTGCCTTTACCCGGGTACAACCAACCAACCAACCACACGTTAATCCCATCTCAGTCCTCTCAGTAGCTGAAGAAGCTGAAGATCTTGTCCTCCAACGATACGTACCTGTGGAAAGTCCTAGAGAAGACCGGGCGACTGCGAGACGATTGTGACGGAGCACGGTATAGGTAACGATTAAAGTGTTGGCGCCATCGGTACGGTTGGTTTTATATCTTCGATCCCCACCATTGCCAACCACAGCCCCAGCAGCAGTAACCGTTGTGTGTGCGTTTTGGGTTGGTAATGTCCAACCGGGGAGGAGGGTAAAGAGAAAGAGACACAGAGAGAGAGAGAGCGATGGTTAATCGACCCAAACCGATGGGACGGTGCGATCCCAGTACTTCTTCCTTCGTTGTCTAGTTTGCATCTTCCTCCGGCTTGGCTGGAGTTATGTTTGTGGTTTTTTGCTTCATCCCAGTGTTCCTTCTCTATCGACCACCACTCATTTAAATGCTAATGATCGTTTGGAACGCTGTAGCTTGCCTTTGGATTTTGCTCCACAAAGGGTTTTTGTGGAATAAAATGGAGAGACATAGAGCACATCAAAATATGAGGCTTTATTTTGCCATAATCCCAGCATGAGACGTTGTCGCTGGAGGATACCCTCAAAGGCTTTACCAGACAATGAAACCAATAACCATCAATCTTTTCGGTAGCTTCGGTAAGGATTACAATACTTTCCGAGCTTCAATTGTGTGCCTTGCAACGAAAAACATCGAAAGAGACATCAGGAGCTCACTCCCGGCATGAATCATTCCGATGCGGTGCTAAATGATCACCATCGACCCGATCGATGATCGATTGAAATGGTGTTTAGGTGACAAATTCAACAAGTTGTGCGTTGCATGCATCTCTACTAAATCCTTCCTGTTTGATCGATGGTGCTTGTTTAATCAAAGCAACACGGTAGCTTCGGTCGCTTCGGTTGTCACGGTGCGGCTGGGATGACACCTTATCCGGTAACCGGTAGCTTTGATTGATGTTTCCATTAATTTCTCCTTTTGCGGTGGGAAAAAGTTACCCAACGAGTGTTTATTTTCACACAATAGTAAAGCAAATGATTATTTAAAGGCATATTAAGCATTATTGTTTGTTATAGTATCATTTAATCTTTTACAGGGTTCGTAAGTCATATTGAGAATACGGTGAAGAACCTATTTTTTGGAGGGAACATTTTTAGTACAACTGTACTAAAACCACAATCCAACCGGGTTGCTATAAAATGGGAAGTTTTGTGTTAAACTTCGATAACAGTTTTGTGAACAGAATCTTCCCAAAAGCTAGAGGATATTTGCGTTTAAAAATAAACGTTCCTCTTATCCCTAAACTATCGATTTGTTTAGAAATTCTCTTACGAAATATTGACGATAAATAACTATCTTCTCCTTCAATAAATTGGCTTCAATGACTGTTTGAGTTACAGATAAGAGAAACAAATGATTTAAGATCTTCTATGCATTTCATTATGAGTTCTTTTACAGAGTTCGTCGCCCATCTAAAGAACCCCATAAAAAAATCGCTGGAACATTTAAATGTTGCTATAAATAGGAAGCTTTTGATTGTTCTTCATTGTCGGGGTTGTGAACAGAATGAATCTGAAAGCAGCTTTTTTACTTTCGATTGAAAAACATTTAGTAGTGTTTGGCACGTTATCTGCATGGGTTAGCTATTTGATAAGAATTTCTCAACATTTACAAAATTTGTATAACTAGCAGTCATTAATGTAAATAAAAACCAGATATCTTAAGACCTCGAAACCATCTTTAAAATTTAAGAGGTCTTTAAAGTTTAAGCAAGATACATAGAAAACAAACGTAAACAAAACTAAAAGCAGCTTCCATCTTTAACATGCACACACTACATTAGGCTTAGGCGTCCATGAGCCGAGCTTAAGCTTCATTTAAATTCAATATCATTAGAGATCGCTGCGGCAAACGATTTCGATGCTTCGGACGCTTAACATTTCGAAGGCCATATTTTATATAGTACAGTAACAACTAAAATACATTTATTTTCCCTTTGCAGTATTCACTATCTTTGATTCTAACCAGTGATCATAATATCCCTTGGCAAGAGATCGTTTCACCTCGTTTGTACAGTACTAAGAAGCCAGCGATGTTTCCTTACATATCCTTACAAGAGCAATCGTATCCACACGCGCTCACATCCGTACACAATGCGCGAACCAGTGTGGGTGAGTGTGTGAGTTTCTTATCGGTTTGAAAAAAAAACAAATCCATCTCGTTGTCCGGGTGACGTTGGCGTTGGTTTCGGGATCGTTCGCCGATGGCGTCCACCATCGTTAAAGCTTGCAGCCTAGTTAACCTGAGTGTGTTCGTATGTTAGGGCGCTCGGGTGACTTAGAATCGGGCCAAGTTTTCACCGACACTGCGCTGGAGTGAAGCATACACCTGCGGCTGCTCGAATGGCACCACGATCTGGTCAATCGACACGGGCTGATCGAACGGTACGTTCTCGAGCTGGTTCACCAGCGGCACGGGCTGCAGTCCGGACACGAACTGCTCGTCCGGGCGGACGATACGCTGCTGTTGGGCACGCTGGAGCGCCTCGGGCCAGAATTGTTCGCCGAAGCTTTGTGGCCTAGCCAGTGCGACGGCCAGCACGGCAAACAGGCAAAGGGCAACCTTCATCGTCTGTAGGATACTGTAACCCGGGGGGGAAAGACACAGAGAGACACACACCAGATGGTAAGTACGGAAACACTTTGTTCACTCGGGCTCGGGCAAGTTTCGCTCCCGCTCGAGGGATCCGCAACCACGATATCTCGACCTACCTTATCCAGTGCAGTTATCCGAAACGATAGAACAGCGGTTCGCCGATAGATGGCTTTATATGAACCGATTCCCCCTCCACTCGAAATTCTTGATCGCCCAAAGCTCCATACTGATATCATTCTCCGTTTACGACCTCATCTGCAACCGTGTATGTGTGTTTGTGTGTGATATGGAGGATGAGTTCGTTGGAAGATGGTTTTCAATTTCAAATAACCAAATGGAACCACTTTTTTGTTGCTTCAAATGGTAGAGCGAGACGATCGGGCCCGCTAATTTGCATTTTTTAACGTTCCAACAATCAATTAAAAGCAAAAGAAAAAGGCATACCGCGGTGTGACAGTATGGGTGCAGGCGGACCCCACCGATACTGAAGCGCTTTTAGGGAAGATAAATTTTGCATACCGAGAGTGGGCAGAATATTCGAAAGCAGTGGACAACATCATGGACGGGCGCAAAGCGGACTATTTAGAGCGTGGTTTCGTTTGCATGTTTTTTGTGGTTTTGTTTAGTTTAGGTTCGCTTTTATTGATGAGATTTTTCAGTGAAACTCGTCCACAACACTCTTTGGGGGTTGAGATCTTCAACCTTGCTGTTTTGTTTTTTACCAGCAAAACATAATGCTTAGCTTTTCCTTGTCTTTTTAGGGAGGGGGATGTGATCATCTTGGGTAGATGAAGAAGAAGAGTAACCTGTTGTGTGGGGCTGGCTGGTTGGTTGGTTTTTTGTGAGTGTCTTTCCTTTGGCACAGACTAGTTTACAGGCACCAAAGTTTAATGGTCTGCTGAAGGTGCAAAATATCTGGACATAAAATATTCCTGTCGTTCTGGAATGTCTGGACATTGGTGGCGTGCGAGGATCGTCTTCACGAGCTTGTGCTTGTGCTTCGCTGCGAGTGTGCTTGTAGGGATCAACGTTCTTTATGCTTGTGTGGCTTGAACTTTAGCGTCCGCGGGAGCAAGAGCTTGTTTGTTTGCTACGGAAGAGTAGCGCTCACGAGTCAAGTAAACAAACATTTGTTTCGTGACATCATCTAATTCGTTTAGAATTCAAGAATAATAGAGAAGTGACGCTTGCTTCATTGAATATCGGAAGTTTATGTTGATGTTATTCAAATTCAAGCTTATCATCCAACGATCACTTATCGATCGACAGATTTCTTCTTATATACATCGGAATCAAAGCGACAAAACAGACATCCAGAGCTAATTTTGGAACCGTAGGCACAGAGCATTGACGAGTTATCCTCCATCTTTTGCTTCACCAAACAGGTTTATTATCGTTTTTGTGGTTCGAAGAAGAATGTCATAAAACCAGAAGACGAAGACAGCAACGACAAAACAGCACGGTGTCATCTTCAAGATTTTGCGAATCAAGATTCTCGATTTGGAGTATAAATAACGCATCGGCAGACTATGGCAGGATGCAATCAAAATTAAGAGGTACGTTAGGCTTGCATTTAGTCTACAAAGTTGATGCACCGAGTTGATGTCCCGAGTTCTTTCTTCGGAGCTCCCACACTCTCTCGCGGACCGGTTATTGGTTGGAATTTTATTGCACTGCACAGAACGGGCGGTTTATCTTTTTAATTGACCTTCAAAAGCTTTAAAGCGCGAGAAATGGGCACGATAAGTTTTGGGACATTACCAATGTCTCGCAAAACACTCGCAACGGTGGCATGCTCCAAATTGTTCCATTACATAACCGGTAGCCAGTGGACGAAACCCCCCGAATGGTAGTTAAAAAAGGCTACGCAATCGTGGTACAGCGAAACCGCATAAGCCAATGTTTGCGATACCTTACCTGCGTTCACAATTATCGCCGAATGGAACGGAAGCAAGTTGTGTACCCGGTCTCGGTAGGTAAATCAATCGAACATCGACGCAACGGAAGCGAAGACGCGTTTGAATGAAAGCGAAACATAATCGATCGTGCTACCATCTCGCGTACATGACCGAGCGACGTCACGATTTGCCTATTGATCGGTGCAGCCTTTGCGAATATGGCGCGTGCTGCTTTGACACATGCGACGTCCAAACCCACTCACACGCTCCCATTTTATTTTAGTTTTGTTTTTTCTCCCCCATCTTTGAACATGTATTAGTAGTTCCCTGTATTGCTTTTGCTGCTGTGTTCCCGTGTATCGATCCCGTACGTCGATCACGATCCGAAAAAGTGATAAACTGTCAACTTTCACTCTCATTTTTCCCACCCCAGCAAAGGACTGTACCTGTAGCGGGGAGAGGTTTGCTTGGCCGGGTGGGAAAGTTCGGAAGTCACGTTTTTCAAACGAGGCTGAGGCGTGAGGGTGGTAGGTGTTGTTGTCGAGTTTTCAGTTACCCTTTCGTAGGCAGACGCCAGGGCCCGATACGATACAGGGTAGGCGTCAGCAACCGACATTGGGTAGATAATTGGAATCGAATTCAGTTCGTCCTCTGACGGGAGTGAAAATATTTGATGAGCAGTGTGTTTAATGCGTTTGAACAAAGGCCATTTTTCAGGGATGAATGTGGATTGTCTATGAAGTTGACCTGCAGTCATGGAACCATTAATTTTAATAATTATACAGTTTCTTTCTAAAAACATTTAAATTTTGCTCTTAATAGTTCTACACTAATAGTTCTTCTTAATAGTTCTTCTATACAAATTACACTAACTGCAAAACTAAATGATTTCCCAAAGAGAAATGTACATAAAAATAACCCTGAAACGAAAGACTTCAGCAATATAAGCGTCGAACTCTCTTGAACGACGAAAAGCGCCTAAAAGTATGCAACACCGCAGCACGTCTCGGTAACGGCACGCTAGCGGGCGTTTCTTCAAGCGTTTTTCATTGCCCCGTGAAGCGTTTCATCAATTGTTTCCGTTATTTTGAATTTAAAAGAATTGTGAGAAACACATTGAAGTAAAAAAAAACAACTGATCTTTAACATTTTTTTCAATAGATGTCATACCTTGTCATAGAAATATTTATTCCATTCTGCATGTATCCATAGGTTTGTTGTGTCGTTTTTTTTACAATTTTGTTTGAATAATGTTAATTTCACTATCTAGCTACCCTTCCATCAACACTACAATGCTCTTAGGCTTATGTACTGCATGTAGTTCCTTAGCTTTTCCATTGATACAGTAATTACTTTCTCTTTCTCTCTCGCTATCTCTCAACAGATACATTTATTTACGCACTAATGATAATAACTATAGTTGAAATTGTAATATGTAGCGTTTGTTTTATAGCATATTATGTTTCGGAAACTAGTAAAATTTGTTTTGTTAATTTGTTTTCAGAATAAAAATGCTTCTTTCCTTTTTCTTTAACTGCCATTTCCAATTGTACTGGAAATATTCTAATGTTCTAAACGACGTATGTCTCAACTGCGCGGCCTTCATAGCGAAGGACAACAGAGATGAACAGCTCGTTCGATCGCTCCATTAACCTACCATATTCATTTCCCTTCCCAGAGAGACTACCATATTTAGATTAAGATATGACTTCTGATTTTACGCGTTCAACCCTTTTTGCTTCTAAACTTTACGATCCTTAATGCTACGAAATTCGCTTCTCTTGTCTGCCCATTGGAGGAGCTACTCGGCTAGAACGATTTTAGGGGCCGGCTTGTGTACCTTCCAACTAGCGGATGTAGTTGGGACATGGCCGTGGCGGGATGAAATTTTGATGAAACGGGACCGGCGGTTTATAAATAGCATGACATTTAATAAATACGTACTTGCTAGCGCCCTAAACACAACAGTCTCTTAAAGTGTAAAGTAAAACCGGCATGCATGGCTAAATTGGGGGAAAAAAAAAAAACAAAACATTGGAACGCTTCCAACAAACTCAACCCCAATCCTTCGTCTCACTTATCACATACCCGGCTGTTCCCACCCCTGTTTGCCTTAAACCGATACGAGATATCGGTGGTGGACACTAGTAAAATAATGCCTTAAGCTATGCTACAGTACATCGGTTGACGTACCATCCACCCATGCGGTGGACCAAAACAAGATCCTTTTAGAAGAATATCTTGCACATAAGCACTACGTATAGACGACTGATACATGGAACAACGTGTGTGTGGTGCGAGAATAAATAATTTGCACAAAGGATGTTTCCAATTTTTATACCATACAGAATTTGAACCGATCACACAAAACTGTACATAACCCCTTACTTTGCAGAGCCAAAACGGATGTCAAGAGGACACTAGCGTCCTCCGATGTTTGAGGGTTTGGAGGAAATCTACAATTTGATGGCACATCTGCAGTTGGAGCAGAAATACTACCACACACGCACACGGATGAGGAGCGTCACTGTGTTACCGGGGAGAACGTTAAACTGGCACCAGGATTTAAGCTGACTTTCGTTGCAGGACGCGCTCAGACACTGGTCAAGGTGGGCGTCTGTACACCGCCGCTCACTTCCCGTTCACTTGGTTCCAGCTGCTGTACCTTCTTCGGGATAGCTTCGTCTGCGGTGGCATTGTTTTCATCCTCGTCGTACTTCAAACTCTCCACATCGTTCTTTGGATTATGCTTAACACTGTCTGACTGGTCGTCGGTCACGTTCGTCGACATTGGAGAGTCGATATCGAGCAGAGCATTCGTCGCAGAGCCCAACTCCAACCCACCGGATATTGGTTCCTTCGCTTTACTATCGTCGTCGTCTTCGTCTGAACGATTTTCGGGCACTGACGTTTTTGCTGAGGTGGGTGCAGATGTTGACGGTGCACTACCACTACCCTCACCAGCATCTACATACTCTTCCGAGCCCATCTTCAACACTTGGAAATCACTGGGTGCACTACCGGCTCCACTTGCATCCTGATCTAGGTCTTCCTCGGAGGAGCTGCTATTGTTGACGTTTGTGCCATTGTTACGTTCCCATTCGGGGATCACCAGTGGTTCGCCGGGTGATCTCAGCTGAGGTTGTGGATCTTCCTTCAACCAAGCAGGAGAGTTTGACGTTTCTTCCTGACTTCCTGATGGCACACCAGCTTCCGTAGTAGACGACTCCGAGCTACCAACCGTGGCGGACACGGTCGTGGAGGACATATTGCTCTTCAAGTCAAATACTTCCGATAGGATCTTTTCTTGCTTAGCTGGTGCGGTTTTGCTTGGTGCGGCTGGGTGATGTTCCATTTCCATCTCCATCGCCGGTTGGTCAAGCTGCGGTAGACTAAAATCTTCCGGGATGGGTTGAAAGCCCGGGTGGATGAGTTCATGTTCGTTGTCTTCGATGTATGTTTCGTGTTGTGGCGCTAGTTCATCTGCTACGGGCACTGGGTGCCGTGGGATGTATGTGCTTCCGGCGGTGGATGTTTCTTCCGAACCCGTTCCAAGCGTTGGTCCATGTTCCTCCGAAGATGTGCTGGGTCCTTCGGTGTAGAAGTGGGTATCGTAGATCATCTCATCGCCTGAGGCTTCGGCGCTTAGAGAAACTGGGAGATCGGACATTGTGGTACTGCCCTCCTCAACACTGCTGTAGGATGTGCTGGATCCACCAATGGCGGCGGTTGTCGTGTGCTCTTCTTCCTGCAGAAGCTTCGCCGGTTCTTGAGAGTCTCCCATGTGCAGAAACTCTTCCTTGCTCACCGACAAGGGTTCTCCCTGTTGTGTATCGTTTCGTTCCGCTGAGATTGCTGCCTCCTCAGGACCTTCGGTGTAGAGTTGGGTTTCAAAAATTTCTTCCGAAGAGACACCACCTCCAGCCTGTTCCGTGGATCCAGCATGGTAAACAGTTTCGTAAGCCGCACTAGAATCCGCTTGCGTCGACAGTGTTTCCTGTTCTAAATCAGCCGAATGGTGCAGCTTTAGTTTCTTGGACGATTCACGACCACTCTCAGCAGCTGCATGAAGATTGCGCTCAGTGTACATCTCCTGATCGTACACACTATCGTCTTCTCCACGCTGTAGACCTTCGACCTCCTCCACCTGGATCACGGTGATGGGTTTCGGTTGGTTGTGATCCACAATCACAAGTTTATCGCCGATCTGGACAACTGCGGGAAGGGCGTTATCCTGCTTCGATGGCTTCATGTTACTCTCGGACACAACTTCCTCCTCTCGCGATGGTGGCCCACTAGTTGAGGGAGCTAGCGAGGGTGTTTGTGTGGTGGTGCTAACCGCGAAAGAGCTCGGAGACCAGCTGGACGAGTCGGCAAATTCCTTCACATCCATCCATTCGTCCGATTCGGATAAGGTCGATGACATCGTACCGACGGTTGATGCTTCGTTCGATTCTAGTCGATTTTCCGCCGAGGTAGCTTTGAGCGATTCTTCACTCACACTCGTATCCTTTTGCTCGCTGTTCACATCCGAACGCATTTCATCGGCGTCGGTGTGACGTACTATTTTCGTCCCATTCTCACCATCATCGTCCGGTACATTGACGTCCAGATGTTCGAGATTTACAAGCTCCTCGCTTTGGGATGAAGATGGGTGCACGGTTGTTTCGCGACTAGCTGCCAATTGTTGCTGTTGTTGTTGTTGTTGTTGTTGCTGCTGCTGCTGCTGTTGCTGCTCCTCTGCACTGGGCCGATTGTCGGTCAGACGAATCTCTTCCACCTTTGTGATTTCTTTGATCTTGATACCGAGCGGGTTATCGTTGGGCATCGACGGCGCAACGGCAGGTTGAAGTGTCGTCGTCGTATGTTGCTTTTGAAGTCCTGCCAGGTCTTCCACCTCGGCTGCATAGTTTCCCTTCACCTCGTTCGTTTCCTCGTCGTGCCGATCGGTGTTTACGGCATCCTTCGTGCCGGACTCCGTTATTTTGAAGTTTTCTGTAAAAAAAAATGGGAAAATATGAAAACATCTCAGCTTGATTCACCTATTAAACGATGCGTTGGAAGTTGCAATAGACCGGATGAGCTGGTGTCCAGTTTTGCAACTAATCTCCACTACTTACCTAGCGGTGGACAATTGTCGTACTCTGGGCAGCATCGTCCTGGGATATACTTCGGGTCACAGTCGTTTCGTTTGTAGCAGCTCACCTCACTGCACGTTATTTCGCCACCTGGGAAAAGTATTGATGTGTGAAAACGTAACCATATTAATTATTCAAATGAGTGAATACGTCACGCTAGGGTTAAAATGATGCGATGAAACGCACACCCTAGGGATATAGTGTGTGTGTTAAATATTCTTTTAACAATGACAACTTGGTCTATTTATAAAAATCCTCATGATATCTTACCCTGGCAATAACAGGCACGGCACGGAGTATTCGGGTCGAAGACTTTCTCGCCATTGGCATACGTTTTGCCATCTCGTTGACACTCTGCAAATATAAAGAACATAAAAATATAACTCATCCTGATAAGAGAGTGGAACGCACTTGGCCCTCCACGAAAACCTTGATGGCCTTTCCGATAAATCGCCCCTCCTCTCCCTCTTTCCATACGTACCACACTGATAGTCTGGACAGCATTCGCCGGTCTTCTGTATTGCACGGCAACCGTGCTTCTTCTCACATGCTATCGCCGATCGCTCAATGTAGGAACCATCGTATAGGCACATGTCACTTGCTGTTGCTGGGGTCGGTAGAGCGCAAAGGAGAGGATAAAGAGAGAGACAAAGATGGAAGGAATTTTAATGAAAGTTTTCACTTTTATTAAGCCAAATTCAGAGTGTCAATACCCTCCCCATTTTTGTCACTGTAACAGTGCAACGATGCCGGACAGCAGAGTGTGACTTACCGTTGCTGGCACTGCCACTAGGAACTTCCGAAGAAGTGTTTTCTGGTGCCGCTGGGGATGCCGCCGAGTTTTCTACGTAAATCTCTCGAATCATGCGACGCGATCGGATCACAGGTCCTGTGAGAGATAAAAATGTGCAGAATATAAGGTATGATGATTAATTGTTTGCTGTTGTTAAAGTAATTGGATGCTTGATGTAAGAGTTTGGATATTCCAATGACTAAGACTAAGAGAACTTAATTTAAAAAATGACGTTTTATCAACATGTTAGTTTTCAACACCTTTGTAATGCTTGATGCGGTTGAAAATGTACTCGCCGTGTTGTTAAACTTTATAGCGATCTGTCGATAGATATTCAGACTTTTTACTTGTTTGCTTGCCCGTATCACACATCTCTCTCACCTTTCTCACTGCAACTGTGCTTCCCAGACGACAGCCATACGAGACCTGGATGTTCGGGTCGTGTAGAGGAAATACAACTACTTCGGCTACTTATAAAGAGCTATTGTGTTACAACCTAAGCATCCCCATTAATCGACAGCAGCACGCACCAACAAGGGTGTTTAATTCACAATTCATTAGCAAAGCTAGTAACAGCAGACTGAATTAATCCAGTCAGTCTTGTGCAGGCGTGCGTTCTCCCATGTGCGTTCGATTATGCGGGCATCAAATAATGCTCACAATGGCGGCATAAAAAGGCAAAACGCGACTCGAAAATGGCCCTACTTCCGTGAAGAAGATTACTTTAGGAAAAATTGGCAAACGATTCCATCATCCCCCGTATGGAATGTATGTGTGTGTGTGATGTTGATGAATCGTACCGAGTGGTTTTCTAAGATCCGGTTAGCAGAACACTTAGGGACAGCAGAATTCTGTCGAGGTTGCTGATTGGTACTCGAGCATCTGCCCCGAAGTGTTAGACCTATAATTTTCCCTAATCACAATTACCGCCGATCGTGGTCATGATGGTTGTGTGTGTCATTGGTCAGAGCAAAAAAAAAACGGAAACCTGGCAGACATAGCTGACCGATGAAATCATAGTTCCTAGCGGGAAACGGTAGCACTTTGGAGATGAATATCTGCAGAGTCACTGAATGAGTGCCGGGACTAAAGCGGGCTAGCTGTGTGCTGTGCTTTCGTGGGGAAATGGCCAAAGGATTAGGGGCCGAGAAAACTGATCCTAACTCTATTTCGCTCATGTGTCCTGCCTAACTTCCCCCTCATTTCCCCAGTGTTTTCCCGTTCCGACTGTCCACCGGCGCGAGACGAATGTGAAACTTCAACGGTGAACGGGCTCGCACCGTCCGGGCACAGGATCCCTGTGGCCAGAATGGGGAAGAGAATAATTTCAACTCATTAAACTTGCAAATTGTGCTTGATAAATGGATATGATTTCTGTCTCGTCCGCCTACTGCTTGTGCTGCCTTGCTACCAGTGAAACTACTACTTACTCAGCGCGCGTTGGCAGCATGTTAGATGCTGCCACCGTCCATTACGACCACCATTTCGAGGTAGAGGATTTCGGGGACTGCATTTGTGCAGCAATCGTAGCGATGAAATGGCCATCCATTACCGGGGCGTCATTCGTCGTCGTCGTGGTCGTCGTTTCTATGGTGCCAGCACGATACTTAGCAGCCGAAGAAGCAGCTCACGCATGGAAAGGGGAGCGAAAAAAATGTCTTTACTGCACAGAGTACTGTGCCCGGTGGGTTGAAATTTTTCCTCCGGTTCGCTTCATCATCCGCGACAGAATCTAACCTTGCCTAATTGAACGGGGGCCACATTTTGCACGGTAAATGCACGGTATTTCAGAATTTACTGCCATCAACCGAGTGCTACCGAGTGCTCACTATGGGATTTAAATGTATAGATTGTATTTCAGGGGTAGGTTTGAGAAACTGAGGAATGTATAAAAACAAACAATAATTATTACTTGTTTCGAGCAAAGTACTGGGCGTCTCCATTCATTGTAATTTTCATTTTATTCTGAAAATTAAGTACTAACTGGAACTGAGAATAACTTAAATTGATTTTTTTACAAAAGAATCTTGAAGAAATTGCGGCTTCTTAAATATTTTCAGGTTCTGAAAACTGTGGGTTGATACACACATGATACAGGCATCAGTTTATCAATGAAGTTCAAATAAGATTTCGGAGATTGAATATAAGACCGTCATAAGACATAGATTTTCTTCGCAAACTTTGTAGATTTCCTAAACGATCCTGAGATTTGTATAACCAACCACCTTTGGCTCATAGTGCAGCAGAACGGAAACGGTTCCTCGCCCTACAGAAAAGCTCATTGGTCACACACAGTCCCGCGTGTTTTCGGCAAGGAGAAGAAGAAAAAAATAAGCACACTATGGTAAATAAATGAGCGCTGTGCCAGCAAGATCCATCCAAATGGCGCACGGATGCTGGTGGATGAATAGTTTAATTTCTAATTAAAGCAGTTGCAGCTAATGATGGACCATTTAAATAACGGCTCAAGTTTCGGGCTGTGGGTGAGCTTTTCCACGTTACAGAAGCAGCAGCAGGTGAGCAGTTAGCTCTGGCGGTGGGCAAGCGAGGCGAGAATAGATGGATGTCATGCCGGCCACAACAACATTCGCGAAAGTGCAAAATGAAACATGGGGTCGGATAGGCGCCCGCCCGTGACACGGGTTGCGTGTGGAATGGTTTTCGGGTTTTGAATTAGTGCTATTTGAGCTTGGGCGTCATTGATTCATTATCGCCGCTCTGGCGCAGTGGCTGGGCGGATGAGGGTCGTCGGTCAGCGGAAGCGTCATCGTGTCGTTCCCCTTTCCTTCGCAGTGTTCGTTGGTAGCCGACCGTTCTAGAGCAAATTGCGGTAACTGGCCACAACTCCACCTTGCCACGGGTGCCACTCGGGAGATGCTCAGGTACGGCCCGGTCAGGTACTTTCACAGGCCGAAAGTGTTCGCCACAGCACAGGAGCGAGAGAGAGAGAGAGCGCGCGCGCGCGCTTTTACGGCCGACAGGCCGGATGGTTTGGGTTGGTGCAAACTGTTTAATGAATTATTTTATTCATTAATTCATAGCAACTGGAACCATTTCTCTTCCCGGTACGGTCGGGAGTCGCGTTGGCGTCCGGTGTCCGAAAATTAGTTCGTGTGTCCTTTGCGCCGTACCGGAAGTTTGTGTGGCCTTGTTTTCGGCGCACAACAGGATGTGTTGAATGTGTGCCAGCACCTGGTCCATCCTACA
>KZ061569.1:485637-552694 GCA_002091835.1 Anopheles maculatus | reverse complement strand
TGATATCTTACCCTGGCAATAACAGGCACGGCACGGAGTATTCGGGTCGAAGACTTTCTCGCCATTGGCATACGTTTTGCCATCTCGTTGACACTCTGCAAATATAAAGAACATAAAAATATAACTCATCCTGATAAGAGAGTGGAACGCACTTGGCCCTCCACGAAAACCTTGATGGCCTTTCCGATAAATCGCCCCTCCTCTCCCTCTTTCCATACGTACCACACTGATAGTCTGGACAGCATTCGCCGGTCTTCTGTATTGCACGGCAACCGTGCTTCTTCTCACATGCTATCGCCGATCGCTCAATGTAGGAACCATCGTATAGGCACATGTCACTTGCTGTTGCTGGGGTCGGTAGAGCGCAAAGGAGAGGATAAAGAGAGAGACAAAGATGGAAGGAATTTTAATGAAAGTTTTCACTTTTATTAAGCCAAATTCAGAGTGTCAATACCCTCCCCATTTTTGTCACTGTAACAGTGCAACGATGCCGGACAGCAGAGTGTGACTTACCGTTGCTGGCACTGCCACTAGGAACTTCCGAAGAAGTGTTTTCTGGTGCCGCTGGGGATGCCGCCGAGTTTTCTACGTAAATCTCTCGAATCATGCGACGCGATCGGATCACAGGTCCTGTAAGAGACACAAAATGTGCAGAATATAAGGAATGATGATTAATTGTTTGCTGTTGTTAAAGTAATTGGATGCTTGATGTAAGAGTTTGGATATTCCAATGACTAAGACTAAGAGAACTTAATTTAAAAAATGACGTTTTATCAACATGTTAGTTTTCAACACCTTTGTAATGCTTGATGCGGTTGAAAATGTACTCGCCGTGTTGTTAAACTTTATAGCGATCTGTCGATAGATATTCAGACTTTTTACTTGTTTGCTTGCCCGTATCACACATCTCTCTCACCTTTCTCACTGCAACTGTGCTTCCCAGACGACAGCCATACGAGACCTGGATGTTCGGGTCGTGTAGAGGAAATACAACTACTTCGGCTACTTATAAAGAGCTATTGTGTTACAACCTAAGCATCCCCATTAATCGACAGCAGCACGCACCAACAAGGGTGTTTAATTCACAATTCATTAGCAAAGCTAGTAACAGCAGACTGAATTAATCCAGTCAGTCTTGTGCAGGCGTGCGTTCTCCCATGTGCGTTCGAGCATGCGGGCATCAAATAATGCTCACAATGGCGGCATAAAAAGGCAAAACGCGACTCGAAAATGGCCCTACTTCCGTGAAGAAGATTACTTTAGGAAAAATTGGCAAACGATTCCATCATCCCCCGTATGGAATGTATGTGTGTGTGTGATGTTGATGAATCGTACCGAGTGGTTTTCTAAGATCCGGTTAGCAGAACACTTAGGGACAGCAGAATTCTGTCGAGGTTGCTGATTGGTACTCGAGCATCTGCCCCGAAGTGTTAGACCTATAATTTTCCCTAATCACAATTACCGCCGATCGTGGTCATGATGGTTGTGTGTGTCATTGGTCAGAGCAAAAAAAAAACGGAAACCTGGCAGACATAGCTGACCGATGAAATCATAGTTCCTAGCGGGAAACGGTAGCACTTTGGAGATGAATATCTGCAGAGTCACTGAATGAGTGCCGGGACTAAAGCGGGCTAGCTGTGTGCTGTGCTTTGTACGAATTAAAGGCATCTTTGCATTCCAATATCCTGGTAATAATTTTTCCGGAATTGTTAGACCATGGTCTACAGTAGCTTGACTTATAGACGAAATAAGGCGTAAGACTACTGGAATTCTTTTGGAGATGTTAGAGATTCTCACAATTTCATGCCACAGTTAGTCTGATACGAATGTGCAGTGTATGTAGCATCCAGCGACAAATCCGTTAATAGCTCGCACACGGTGTGAAGAAGAAAAACATCCGCCGGGCGAACAAATAGACAAACAAGACCCATGGTTAAACGCATTCGCGCGCGCACATAAGCGTTGCTCTTCTTTGTGCATTCGCGCGTCGAATGCATCCAATTCCTGCGCTGAAGTTAGTAGAGAGTGGCCATGAAGAACCGGCACGACCCGCAAACAATACGCCGTGTGAACGATGACAAATAGTATGGTTTGAGCACATCGGACACAGGTCTCTCCACTACACAAACAGAACAACATTAAAAGCACACCAGCAGATCAGAAAACAAGGGAAACATGGAACGTGGAACAGTGGAGGTAATGTTTTGTTTGAGAGAAATTGATTTTCTTCAACACCTTTGGGATCGTTGGCGAGTGACTGAAAAGTCATTAATCAGAGATGACTTCCAACAATAGGTTCGCGCTGTGTTGGGCGTTGGGCGAGCATTCCGCTTCTGCAAAGTTGGCACAGGATGCATGGGCAAATGAATGAGGTAAACAGTCATCATTCATGTACACCCAATCGTCACCGCGTTTGCCAGCCAGCATTCTGTAGTAAGGCCGTCGTTTTACTTTAACGCCATTACAGTTTGCCGACCTATGGTACTTGAGGTGTCAATAATGCGTTTGAAGCAGTGCAGAACTTCAAACTAATCGCTGGGATATGATCTTTGGAGAGAGACTTCTTATAGGTTTGACACCTTTGACATATGTAAAGTTACTGCATTATAATGATTAGATAATACTAGCTAGTTTACATCAGCAAGAGCTAATATCTTAGTAATTGCATAATCATAATGCACAACTACAGACCACCATCGTCTACCGTTTACTCAACACCTAACATTGACCTCCAGATAACGGAGCAGGTGACATTTAAGCTCGTTCCTAAAAATCCTAGAATTGTACATCCACACTGCACAACTCCCGGAATTGTTGAACTTTCCTACAGACGATGGGTTCAATTTTCAAAGCCAAGCGGAAACGAGACACCCAGAGACACGTCCTACCTGCCTGCCAATCCCTTGCGGTCAGCTCACACAAACCGAACGCGACATCCGGACGTCATCGTCCTCTGATGGGCGGTTAGAGATAGAGCCGTCGAAATTTGCATAATTTGCATTCCTTCTCTCTACGATACACGATAGGAAAGTAAGCTTCTTGTTTTTCTTCCTACACACACTCCAAGGTTACCAGGCCAGTGTCGGCCGCCCTCCTGGAGGTTTCTTCTTGGGCCGGCGTAGCAATAAAAATGCAACAAGAAACGGCGCACGGTGGTCCAGCGTTTTGTTGAGGAAGGTTCAGGTTTCAGCAGTGGTCAGCTGTTGTTGCGTTATGGCTACGATGTACGGGGTATGGGTGTGTTTTTTGTGAACTAAGGTAAGGTTGCAAAAGGTACCCAAGGTTCAGGCCATTCATACTATTTCTTCCGGCCAGTATAGCCCTTGATTACCTGGCGCAATTTGAGAACGTCGTGCCATAACCCCACGATAAGCAACGTGTGAGGCACTATGCGAAGATGAGTCTTTAGCCGTAACTTATAGTATCAGGTTTTGTTTAAAAGGTAATGAACTTGCTGAATTGGACACTTTATGGGTACAGTTGTGAAAAGATTGCATAAATTGATCCTACAGAATGATGCAATTTCTGCTGTTCCATAAGCGTCGTTAAGCAACCAATGGCCATAAATGAGCAATACTCACCAGATATGTGTGTCTACCCAACACAACCGCTTCATCTTGTCAATGAATCGATGAATCTCCGGAAACGACCCTCTCCAAGATATTTAACGATGCGTGGGAATAAACACGAGTTAAAAACACGATGAAACAACAACTGGTATTTCCAGTCAGGATTTCGTGTGGCGGCCGGTGATCAGTTACGCATCCTTGGTCAAGTCTCGACAAATGGTCGGAATATCCGTAACCTGTTCAGTATCTAAATGTCCATAAGTCTACGTCTTTTAGCAAGAGCACACATTACCCTAGAAACAATATCGATTCGTTAGCTCTAAAATCTCATTCTTCACAAGGGCATCTTGCCCACACGATCATCGCACGTGTGTCCTTAAGGATTGTGATGCTACCGTCTGTTCCCGGAACTATCGCGTCCTCGAGAATTCCCCAAAAATATAGCTCTCCTAGCTGCTCATAGCTGGAAATGATTCAGGCACGCCACAGAGTATGCAATGCACGCGAAAGCAAAAATAATTTAATTGAACTCTTCAAATCGTTAGCATCGTACTACCACCGGAACCACCGGAAGTCATTCCCTGCTGGTGACCTTTACCTTACTGTCGCGTACCGTGCTGCCGCTGCCTTGGGTGCGGTACAGGCACGGCCCGTGTAGAGGGTCGTGACAATGTTTCAAATTTTGTGACCCATCATCGCCATCGTCGGCCGGTCATTATCATCGGAGACGAGACGAGTAGACGAGCGCGCTCGGATGTGCCTTGCAAGCGTAATTAGCAAACACACATTGAGAGCCCTGCCCTATGTCACCCCGGGTCTATTACGAAGGTTACCCGTCCAGGAATTGAGAAGCGGTTGTGGCATGCGTGTTGGGCCAGCCGGGTACGGTCCATTCTGTTTGTGAATCGCGCCGACGTCGGGGTCTCTTTAGGGATATCGGTACACCGGTGACTTACAAAAAAAAAGCTGCATAAATATGGACTTTTCTGTTTATAGCGCCGTTTGTTTTGTGTGGCTCGGTGCTAGCACACCCGGTTCAAGGCCACACCAGACGGATAGCAGTGTTTGTGTGTACCATATGTTGTACAATAATTCTTGTTTCAAGTAAGAAAACAAAAAAAAACGACTCGCAGAGCCATTCAAGCTACTAGATACTACCGGAGTTCTGAAACTCTCGGTCAGACATTCCATAAGGCGGCGCAAAAGCCTGAAGACAGTGGCTTATGAGCCATTTCTACGATACAAAAATATTAAAATGCCACCGTTGTTGGCAGCTGCCTGGCTACTCCTTTACCTTCTCCAAGGATGACGCATTCCTAATGGTGCCCATCCGGTGGCAAGTGCTCGCGGTGTAGTTAATTGCATTCAAATTAAGCATAATTCATCCGCACGTAAGTTATGGCCGATGCAGAATGAAGGATATAAATTATTCTTCGTTGTGTTGTAGGTAACTGTGTGTACACAGAAGACTGACGCACAAGCGTAAGCAGGAAATCAATAACGAATGTGATGAAACACAAATTAGCCTTTGATGGTCGCAAGAAGGATGGTGGGGTTTGGGGCTGTTTGTGTCCTGCTTTTAGATTTTAGTATAGAATAATATTTAAGGATTCTAGCATTTAAAATAAAGTTAAATAATATTCAATATTTTAATTTTTCTAACTTCATCTACACCCAGAATTGACATCACTTTGATCCAATTTCCGATATCCTGACGGCAAAATACACAAAGCGTACTCCCAATTAAGTTGTTTACGACTGCCCCCGACAGCGAAAAGACTCCCGGTCAGCACGTGCACCGTCAGATGTGCTATCGATTCCGTTTTGCATTAGGTGTAAACCTCACCGGCCATATGTCTGATTGAAAGCGTTAACGCCAACAGCTAAACATCATGAGAACTAACGCCGGGAAAGCTCTCCCGGTTGTACTCTCATTTCTAATTTCTATTCAAAATCGCACATGGCCCCAAAGGCTAGTCTACCGACTACCACTACGTTGCGTGACGCTGATGCAATTACTCACCTGTCTGTACGACGGACGCTGTGAGAAGCAATAGACACATCGTTACTCCGACCAGTGGGCATTGTGCTAGCTGCGTGGGACGTCGGGCCATCGAAGTGGTGGTCCGTTTATCTACCGGTCCCATCTTCACTGTCTCTCGTCTATCGAGCGCCGTTGTGTTCCTCGGTCGAATGTGGTTGTTGTTTTCGTGCTGGAAGATAGGAAACAGGATGGAAAGTCAAAGTTTAGATCTGGAACTGGCGATATACTAATGCTGTCAGCGGTGCATGAATGAGGCAGGCTGCTTATACGTGGCAGGCGTATAGCAGCAGTCACTGCCATTACACGATCACATTAATAGAATCGGTCGGAAATAGATCACGAAAGTGAAAGACGCTCTGTGGCTGCAATTAGGGCGAGTGAGGTGGATTTGTTGAAGTGTGGTGTTTGTGCTTGTAGAGAAACCCCGCTATATCCCGGGGACGAAGGTGTTGGTGAACTTGAACGGCCAAACCCTTTTGCTGCGAACAGCTGGTGAAAGCTTGGAGATACAGCCTAGAGTTACAGGTT
Source organism: Anopheles maculatus (assembly GCA_002091835.1). NCBI lineage: Eukaryota > Metazoa > Arthropoda > Insecta > Diptera > Culicidae > Anopheles > Anopheles maculatus. The sequence goes on along the minus strand of KZ061569.1, from coordinate 546,553 downwards.
GGGAGAGGAGCTAGATAGAAGGGACGAAGTATACAAAAAAAGCGTTCTTTAGAAATCTAACTCTTGTTACAGTCGTGACAAGAGCGTTAGGGTACACAACCATTCCGCCAACTTCTTGTACGTCATTGTAGCTAGCCTTCATTATCCCGTCCTAGGAGTGGTCAGTACCGGTGCAAACGAACCGAAAGAAATATCCGATAAGGTCCGTTAAAGCGAGACTAAACGACGCTACTTTGCGACATGAAATGAACCACTACAACTTCTCTCTTTCTCTCTCTCCCTCTGTGTACAGTCTCTGGCATAGAACGCATAGCGCAAACGATCTACAAAGGTCAAGAGAATTTATTGCCCGCCGTTCCCATCGGAACAGTTTGGCAAGTTTTGCGTTTTCCACACATTTGTTGAGGGTCGCGTGGACGGTTCCGTCCCATGGGACACGTACGTGTCATCGTAGCCGCTCGGGAACATGTACAGTTTTACGAGCTAGCTCATTGACCGTATGCATGAACCGGTCGGAACGTGACAGTGGATGGTTTATTATGTCACAATGGGTAAGTTGATCGAAATAGGGCCATTAAAGTATGCAATGTTCATTCAGCTAGGTACGTATGATTTGGGGGCGCTGTATGAATGAAACGGACTTTGATTTGACGGACCGGTTTCTTGATGACATCGAGAATGACAAGGATTGGGATAAGAGAATTATGTTATAAATTGATTCATTTCCACCGATAACTTTCATTTCTACTCGCAATTGAGTGGACGAAAAGAATCATCCAAGGTGTTACGGTGTTGGTTAAATGTTGTTCGCTGAAGACACCAAGAAACTCATTCCCAATAGACCCAGCCTGATTTTAGTATCAGTTCTGTGGTTTAGAAAGTGAATGTAGTCCAATTTGTGGTTCAACAAGCTTGCAGCAACTGTCACCTTTAGTGTCATCGGAAAACTCCCCGAGCACGCCAAAAAAAAAAATTCAGGTCTCCTAGGAGCAACCTACTACTTGCTGCCTTGCTGGAAATTATCAACAAAACAACAACATAAAAAGTGAAAATCTAGGTCAAACAGAGCGAGGGTTTCTGCGAGGCGCGAGACGCCGGCTTGGGAAAAAGGTAAAAGTAGGGTTAGGAAATGATGAAACCTTGCATTTGGAGCCCTGCTGAAAAACTGAAATCTAATCGCCGCACTATCAACAACAAAGTAAGGCAACGGAACGCCTATCGGCGAGCGATATAGACAAACGGGGCATCGGTAGCTGTGTGAGCGAAGCGAGAAAACACGCACACAGTGCAGCGTACGGCCAAAAAAAAACAGAAGCAGAACAAACAAGCTTCATAATGGAAAAGCTCACCATGGTGAAGATACAAACACTCCCAAAAAACTGCATAACCAACCTAGCCAAACGTTTGGTGGATGCCAGGTGTAGTGGCACCGGAAGGATGAAGCTTACTGAGAGCTACTGCGTTGCAAAGTCGGCAGTCCCGCGGCGGCATGCCCACTATAACGTACACGCGTATGAAATAGTTTCGTGACGTGGAGTGGCGCAGAGAGCTTCACTTTGTAGCGTGACCTGACGACCAAACCCCACTGCCCGAATAGTGACGGAGCGTGTGGTACGCTATGGGGTAGAAATAAATCATACTGATAGACATTTAGATATGTGAGTGAAGCACACCGAAAAAGAAAACATCGCAAAAACACCATACATAACTGCGTGTCTTCACACTACCACACCTGGCTCTATTGTGTAAACGGGTTCGTCAAAGTATAAACAAACAAGCAAAAAGAAGTGTAGCACCGAAAGAGGAAAACTGCAAGCGAAATATTGTTGCAAAGTAAAGACACAAGAGCCACAAGACCAAACAAAGTCAAATGAAGAGGGCGCACTGCAGAGAAGTGGAAGTGAGCGCATTAATTACGTCCAAATCGTAACTAATCGTAACCTCAATATAGACCACTCTGGGCTGAACTTGGCATTTAGCAAGGAGGACCTTCTAGCGCAGTTAGGATGTAAGGTTTTGCGTCCAGTGTTTATGCTCTAAGGTGGTTCGCTTAGTACCCTTCCGTTGTTTATGTGTTTCTGAAGGAATCAAAAATCGATTCTAGGACGCGATTCGTTTGTTTATTCAATAATATTTTTGGAAAACCATTCTGCAGCTATTTATCTTTAATGGACAGACGAGAATTAATGATCATAATGAAGGTAAAGTTATCAGATATAACTTTGGAATATATCTCTCCCTTGGACAAAAAACATCCAACTCTTCTCCGAAAACAGAATCGAAGAAAACGGAAGGAAGGATATTGCTCAGGGTTTGTGCAGAAATCCGCAAGCGGAAGTGTTCGCTGTTAACAGCCGCTAACGGAACAATCTCCAAATTTGGACGGTATGTACGATTGCACCTTTGCATTCCACCACTGCTGGACCTCATACACATACACAGGCACACGGAAAGTGTGTGGTGAGATGGTGTATACATCGCAAATTGATTTCGTCGTGTATTGTTGTGAGGCATTTTTTTTTTTGGTTCGGTTTGGGAGGAGTAACAATAATATGCGGCATCAACATCCGTCACCAACGCTACACTATTGCCGGTAATAGAGTATCGGCAGCAGGGACCGGCAAACCAGCAGCAGCGCAAGGTCAATGCTATAAACCCCGCAAGCCACACAAGATATATGTGGTGTACCACCTCTATGTCAATATGTCCCTGCAGCTCTCTACACCAATGTGCGCACTACTACTTAAGGCAAGCCCTGTGAAATCGCGACCGGCGATCGATCCGGGCCGAGCGTTTTGGTCCGTAGTCGATCGCATACACGCATTGCGGCCCGTGGTCGGTCACGTACACAGCCGCTTGGAAGCGAAAAGTCTCGCCCGGTCCATCGCACTATAGCCTTCGAAGTTGACCACGGTTCGTGCGGGGAGACTGTAGGTGTATTGGTGTGTATGTCAGGTATGTAAGCTCTTCTTTTCTGCTGTTTGAATGCATTTCCTTCCGAACACTATACACATTTAGTGTACAGGAGTAGTAGACTCGAACTTCTGACAGGTAGATATTACACTTCGAGATAACTAAATAGTAAGCTTCAAAACAAGCTGATGAAAGAGACATTAATTTCCCATCTCCAATATGGATCATCGTTATCAGACCAAGACCATCCAAGCAGCGAAACCACCAAAAGACATACGGTCGAGTAACGTGACGTGGAACTCGTCGATTGGTGTCCACGACATGCCCCCAACAAACTTCGACGGTGTACTCACGTGCATGAATACGTTTCCACTGCCTCTCGGGGAACTCCTGCCAGCGAGCTGTATCTCTACCCAAACCTAGACACGCCACATTGAAGAGAGTCTGCCGTAGGATCGTTATTTCTTAAGTAGAAAATAACCGCACCAACTACTGGGACAGACATGTGCTTTTTTTTACGACATGAAGCGCGGCCCATTCTTTCGTGCATTCATTCATATTTAAGCGTGTGTTACGATGTGTTTTCCTTTGCTACAACGAGCAGCGCACGCCATGTCCACTTGCATGAGAAATTATGATCTAAAAGAATCTTATGCGTCCCACGGACAGCTCCAAATTCTTTTACTGTGAAAACTTTAAACTGCAATTCACCCCCAACCGAAAGGTAACAGCTTGCAGGCGTCTATTAGCGTCCTTTAAAACCCCCCCCCCGTTCGACAGTTCGTCCGATGGCCTCCGATGCATAATTCATGCTAGTGCAGTTCGTGAACCATGGTCGAGTTTTCATCCATATGTTTCTTGTAAGGCTAGCTTTAGCCAACTGTCTCACGTTTGCACGAGATGATTATGCGCGCGGTGGTTAGGTAAACGGATGCGGTGTGTCAAAACGAAACCAACTCAATTTGATCTCAATTTATGGACAATGAGTCAAATTTTTGAGCATGATTAGAGCACGCTGTGGTTGTAGACATAGAGTACGCGTTTCACTGCTTTTGGATGTCAGTGTGCGATCAATAACCCGTGCTGTAACATTTCCAGTGCTTACACTTATGACTTTTTTAATGTGTGTGAGAGCCCACAGCTCATCAGGCGATTAATAAATGACGCCAGTAATCATGTACGGTAGCTACTGCGATTAAGCAATAATGGCGTTAGGTGTTGTTTTCGTTCTGAAACAATTCAATTAGGATACCTGACAACAGTCGTGTCGTGTCTGCCACCAGCCCAGAAATAGACCAAATCGTAACTAATCGTAACCTCAATATAGACCACTCTGGGCTGAACTTGGCATTTAGCAAGGAGGACCTTCTAGCGCAGTTAGGATGTAAGGTTTTGCGTCCAGTGTTTATGCTCTAAGGTGGTTCGCTTAGTACCCTTCCGTTGTTTATGTGTTTCTGAAGGAATCAAAAATCGATTCTAGGACGCGATTCGTTTGTTTATTCAATAATATTTTTGGAAAACCATTCTGCAGCTATTTATCTTTAATGGACAGACGAGAATTAATGATCATAATGAAGGTAAAGTTATCAGATATAACTTTGGAATATATCTCTCCCTTGGACAAAAAACATCCAACTCTTCTCCGAAAACAGAATCGAAGAAAACGGAAGGAAGGATATTGCTCAGGGTTTGTGCAGAAATCCGCAAGCGGAAGTGTTCGCTGTTAACAGCCGCTAACGGAACAATCTCCAAATTTGGACGGTATGTACGATTGCACCTTTGCATTCCACCACTGCTGGACCTCATACACATACACAGGCACACGGAAAGTGTGTGGTGAGATGGTGTATACATCGCAAATTGATTTCGTCGTGTATTGTTGTGAGGCATTTTTTTTTTTGGTTCGGTTTGGGAGGAGTAACAATAATATGCGGCATCAACATCCGTCACCAACGCTACACTATTGCCGGTAATAGAGTATCGGCAGCAGGGACCGGCAAACCAGCAGCAGCGCAAGGTCAATGCTATAAACCCCGCAAGCCACACAAGATATATGTGGTGTACCACCTCTATGTCAATATGTCCCTGCAGCTCTCTACACCAATGTGCGCACTACTACTTAAGGCAAGCCCTGTGAAATCGCGACCGGCGATCGATCCGGGCCGAGCGTTTTGGTCCGTAGTCGATCGCATACACGCATTGCGGCCCGTGGTCGGTCACGTACACAGCCGCTTGGAAGCGAAAAGTCTCGCCCGGTCCATCGCACTATAGCCTTCGAAGTTGACCACGGTTCGTGCGGGGAGACTGTAGGTGTATTGGTGTGTATGTCAGGTATGTAAGCTCTTCTTTTCTGCTGTTTGAATGCATTTCCTTCCGAACACTATACACATTTAGTGTACAGGAGTAGTAGACTCGAACTTCTGACAGGTAGATATTACACTTCGAGATAACTAAATAGTAAGCTTCAAAACAAGCTGATGAAAGAGACATTAATTTCCCATCTCCAATATGGATCATCGTTATCAGACCAAGACCATCCAAGCAGCGAAACCACCAAAAGACATACGGTCGAGTAACGTGACGTGGAACTCGTCGATTGGTGTCCACGACATGCCCCCAACAAACTTCGACGGTGTACTCACGTGCATGAATACGTTTCCACTGCCTCTCGGGGAACTCCTGCCAGCGAGCTGTATCTCTACCCAAACCTAGACACGCCACATTGAAGAGAGTCTGCCGTAGGATCGTTATTTCTTAAGTAGAAAATAACCGCACCAACTACTGGGACAGACATGTGCTTTTTTTTACGACATGAAGCGCGGCCCATTCTTTCGTGCATTCATTCATATTTAAGCGTGTGTTACGATGTGTTTTCCTTTGCTACAACGAGCAGCGCACGCCATGTCCACTTGCATGAGAAATTATGATCTAAAAGAATCTTATGCGTCCCACGGACAGCTCCAAATTCTTTTACTGTGAAAACTTTAAACTGCAATTCACCCTCAACCGAAAGGTAACAGCTTGCAGGCGTCTATTAGCGTCCTTTAAAACACCCTCCCCGTTCGACAGTTCGTCCGATGGCCTCCGATGCATAATTCATGCTAGTGCAGTTCGTGAACCATGGTCGAGTTTTCATCCATATGTTTCTTGTAAGGCTAGCTTTAGCCAACTGTCTCACGTTTGCACGAGATGATTATGCGCGCGGTGGTTAGGTAAACGGATGCGGTGTGTCAAAACGAAACCAACTCAATTTGATCTCAATTTATGGACAATGAGTCAAATTTTTGAGCATGATTAGAGCACGCGGTGGTTGTAGATATAGAATACGCGTTCCACTGCTTTTGGATGTCAGTGTGTGATCAATAACCCGTGCTATGACATTTCCAGTGCTTACACTTATGACTTATTTAATGTGTGCGAGAGCCCACAGCTCATCAGGCGATTAATAAATGACGCCAGCAATCATGTACGATAGCTACTGCGATTAAGCAATAATGGCGTTAGGTGTTGTTATCGTTCTGAAACAATTCAATTAGGATACCTGACAACAGGGGCGGCCCGGTGGTAGATGCGACAGCGGCGCCGGTCTTCACACTGCAGGACCGGGGTTCAAGTCTCATCTGGGCCGTTCCCCCATAGTGAGGACTGACTATCCAACTATGCGGCAACAATAAGTCTAGTAAGCCAAAAATGGCCAGGCATGACCTAAGAGGTCGTTAGGCCAACAAAGAAGAAGACCTGACAACAGTCGTGTCGTGTCTGCCACCAGCCCAGAAATAGAACCTAATTACGATGAGCGCACGGCAGTCAACAATTGATAAAATATGGATGAATGACATTTATTTTGGATGCAATACAGTCGTTCATTGAGCAAGCGAATGTACACCATGTGCAGAGTACCCTTGTCTTCGCTGAACAATATCCATGCAAATCTAACCAACTTCGCAAATTTGTCACCGTTCCTGAATTAATTGCTCTCACAGTTTCAACGGCGTGGAATGAATATGTCTGCGAAATAAAGAACAAGTACCTAAGGAAACAACAAAACATCGCTACTTGAGAGGACAAATTTAACAACGTGCACAAACATCATCATCACCAGCATCGACAGGCGACATGGGGACAGCGTGTACTTTTGTTTAGTCAGATGTTTTTCTATGGGGTTTTTTCTCCTTCAATTAATGACTAATTAGTTTCCATGAAATCGTCAGCTACCACAGATAAGCGAGGGAAGCTTACGAGAAAAAAAACAATGTTTCAGGCAAGTTGAACTTACCATAGACGGTGTTAAAGAAGACATAAAGCCGAATAGCAGCTACAATAAACAAAGAACGTAAAACTGGTGCTCTCTTATCTACGTACAGTTAGGTGTGAGGGTACAACTGGAACTCTCCAATGTTATGCCTAGTAACAGCAACAGTGTGTGTGTGTGTGTGTGCAGCTTTGCATGATTCAATCTCGTGTACGCCAGACAGAATTACCTAACAAAGTTCCCTAATTAAATCATCATCTTTCCCGGATGACTAATTCGTCTGTCGGATTTATCGGTTTACGATCAACGGATGGTTCATCGGTTCATTGGTAAGAGCGTGAACATTTGCCAAACTGACAGGCCCACACAGAAACAGAAAATGGTGATGTTCCAAAACACCCAACAACGAAATGCTGCAACAAACACACCAAGGAACGAAAAATTTTCGGTGCAGATTGTGTTTTTCTTTTCGCGTTGCGTTCGATGCACCATCGCCACAACGCACCGTCACTGAAAACATCGCAAAATATGGCCACATTACGCAATGTGACAAACACACACCGAGAGTACTACCGTTGAACTGGCCGGTTGCTTCCTTGGACAAGCAGGAAGCAAGGGGCGATTACTAGCGGGCGGGCGTGTGGAGACGTTATTTTGAGAGGAAATTGTTGCGAATTCGTTACCCGATGCAGCTCCGAGGAGTAGGAGCGCTGGATATCGGTAAACAGAGAAACAGGTAGGCCGGTGTCATTGGCATTGGATGTAAGCGATGCGATGCGTTGGCATCGTAGGAATTCATCGGCGTGACGTCAGTAAGTCGGCGCTTGCTATCAGCTACGGTTGGAGTGAATCGAAAATGAACCTCCAATCTCGGAACCGGAACGATGACGTCGATCAGATTCATTGCACGATCGAGTTCGATCGGGGTTCATCCGGCGATTGAGGTCCAATCGGTCGAGTGTTTTTCTTCGGGTGACCTGATCTTGTATCTGGATCTTCTGATGGGGGTAAGGTATTGCAGTCTTAATCGACGTAGGGAGCAAGGCAGGGTAAACTATCTTACACCGGGAGAACCAGTTTCGGTGGTCCAAGAATGTGCCGTTCACGCACATGTTGTTTTATTCGGGGGCATAGGCATGTGACATCGTTCGCTGCCAGTGACGTCTCGGTGTCGTTGGACTGATGCGCATTTTTCTCACCGTTTGTGCCATTTGCTGGGCCCAATTTCGTAACATGGTTCACCGCAATTTTAGTTTGCATTGCTGAACGTATTTAATAACCGTTTCAAAATAATATCACGACGATTGGCGATAACTTTGTGATTTACGACTCTAAATGATACGAGACCCACGTCTCTACTAAACATATGAAGCATAATGGAATGCGAACCATACGAAAAGGCATCTTGACGTATTGTGGGTGATAAAACGAGACATAAAAAATGAGGAGGAATTGAAGAAGAAAAAAGGCACAACCTGAAGCATCCGCGCACTACCTGCAGCGATCCTTCTCCAAAATCACCCGTACCGATGAGTCGACAGGTTGTGCCCGGGGCGACCGTTTTACGATTGTGTATCAAAGAATAAAGACAGATAATGAGACTAACGCTACTGGAATTAGAATCTCGCGTAGAATGCGCGCAGAATCGCAGGCATTTGTCTGCCGTATTGCGACTTCAGTTCATTGCCAAGATCAAGATCGAACCAGCGCGTAGACTGGTTGGTTGGGCAGAGTCCGGGCAGTGGCGGGTTGAGAGATTCCGGTGCTCAAGATGACGAACGGAACACGGGTACCGATGCTCAAACGGTGGCGCAGTTAGCTATGCATCTCGCATCTCGCGCGGTGATCGTTAAGGCAAATTATGTGTTGTTAGATCACGTCTTCTGACATTCGCCCTCGTGCGCAAGGTACGCGAGAGACCCGAGAAAGGCACGGTGGACATACGCACGTACGACACACCATCAGCTTCCATCTGCTCCAGAGGAAACGGGCGCAAAAAAGAACTGAAAAAAGCTGACACGGACAAAACAGCACACACACGTCCGTTTTTTTTTGTTGTTGTTGTTGTCCGTTTTGGTCAACGATTCGAGGATGAGTTTGCGAAGGTATTTGGATCGGTAAGATCGAGCATCAGGGAAGCAGGGAATAATTCGAATTCCTTCCCAATGAATCAGTTCCTCGATCGTAAATGTATCTTTCGAGTGTGCGTTTGTGTTTGTTTTCTTAGGGCCGGACATCCAGCGCTGGTGTGGGTGTTTTACGAAGAGTCCTGCTTTTTTTGTTACGATTTCTGGACACACGCTAGACGCAATCGAATCACACTCGACATGAAGCATTCGAAGGGTGCAGCGATCTCGCGTCTGGCCGAACAAATAGCACCATTCCAAAAGAGGAAGTCAAGTTGCCGTTTAATGAACGTCAATTTGTTGATCGTCTTGTGTACGTGGAGTGTCTGTCGAGGAATCGGGTCGCTCGAATCACGATCACCTTCAAAATTCCATTACCTCGAAACAATTGCCAGAGTGTACCCTGGTGGTGGATGCAATTAAAATTTGATTCCAAGCGCACCGTGTACTTCCAATTATCCGACGTTCAAATGATCCCATTTTCTAACTCTGCCCTATCACTCAGCCGAACATGCGAAGCGTGCTGCACAGCGAGAGACCCCAACACCACTAGTGTGTCTTGGGTAGACTCGGCGATAGAAGTTGCAGCTGGGAGTGACGCACATTTACATCCGAATTGCCATAGACTAGACGTGCCTTCTATCATCTGGACCTTGCGCAGTCACATACTGGTGGCCTCGTCCCCACACAACCAACCGCGAGGGACGGTCATTCCGAATATCTGTCACAATTGTGCACTGGGCCGTCGTTAGTAGTCTGGCCGCGAAATTCGCACATCGCACGATCGGATCTACATAATTCATCATTCTTATCTACCCTGGCCCACCAATATGCCAACATACTGAGCATGTGAGAAAAAAAGAAGCCCCCTATGAAGAGCTCCACAGTTCGAAGTAACACACATACGAAATCGGGCAAATCTAAAGGGAAAACGCGACGGAAAGAAAATCAAGCAAAGTGCAACGATTCGATTTCGTTGCAGTGGATGTGCACGCAGGTACCCGGACCTGAGGGGCGACATCTATTTCTCGTGCCACTCAAGCCTCGTCGAGTGAACGAATAAATCACGAACGTCACGGCGAAACGTACGCGGTGATAGTGCCAAGCGTTCGGGAGGACATTGAGCGGTTGTTGCGTGATTTGTGGAAGGTTGTGCGCTGTGCGCGCGGGTTTTGTCCGTCGCTAGCCAGCTGTCAGTCTGATTTAGTTCCAGCTGGCATATGAGTGTAGGAAGATGGGTTCTTTTTTTGTTATGTGTCCATCGGGAGAACCTTGAAAAGTGGACTGGTAACACCTTCATTCTATGCAACTCATCCAATGTGCCCTTTTTGCTAGCGATACTGCTTACCGCGGCACAAAGGACTGCTGGACGCTAAAAATAGAAGCTAATTTATGCTTCGTTCCCGCCCAAGAGTGATTGCAAGTGGAGGTGTGTACGCCATTGCAAGTTAGGAGATAATTAGAGATGGATCCCTTCCAATAGCTTTTTCTTTTTGTTGCGCTCAGGTTGCTCAACAGAACGGAGATTCTACTAGGAGTCGCTGCATCACCGCAGCACCATGATGCCAACGACCGAGTTAACTTGCAAGATTCCTTACCCCTTCGGAACTCCGCTTGCGCTTCCATCTACATTCTTCAACAAAATAAACGGACCTGCAGTAAATAGCAATAGCGGGAATAGCGGGAATGCGAAACGGGGATTTCTATCTATCGCTGTACGTGTCTGGGCGAGCATTTCTCCAGCGGTGGTCCGGACGACCGCTGGACACTAGATACAATCGTCCCGGGTATAGACTGATGGCTCAGTCATCGTCATCTCGTGCTCTGGAGATGCGTTCTAGAGGCGCGAAACGTACGTACGGAGAGACACGCTGGTTCACGCCCCGGTCCTTGCCTTCGGGAATACCTGAACACATGCAGAGGTATGTGATGTAATGTGATGCAGCTGACCACTGAACCTCCGCAGTTGGTGAAGCGGAAGGGTAGAAAGGGCGAAGAAGGCATAAAATGTAGCGAACACCTTCGGTTCGACATTAACATCATTATCATCTCCGCAGCATTACCAACCAGCTGTAGTCAGAATCCGAGTCAGGGTCGTGCTCGTGAACGGTTGTCCGCACATAAAGAACTCGCGATGCTGTAACTTGCTTATGTTGGGCACTCGCCTAGCTGGACTTCTTCAGAAGATTGCAGCAGCATGGCGCAGTGTGATCAAGAAGGAGAGCAAAAGAAGCTGGCAAAAAAGATCACGCCGTGGTGGAAGTTTTCCTTCCCTTTTTTCCAAACCTGGCAATTATCACATAGTACAGGAATCAATGAACTTTCCGGAGCGCGGTCCAGTGGGATCGATTGGCTGTCGAACGATCCGTGCTCGCTCGGATCGGTCCAAAAGGGGGCGTTCTTTTGTGGCACGTCACCAGCCCTGAACTAGACATGGAGATGCGAAGGAAACCAGGCGGGAAAGAAAATCCGCTTAATGTTAGCAAACGGGAATGGGCGAGAATTATGGTGTGGACGGTGTTATTGCGCATGGTTGAATGGGAAGATGCTAGGACCTCGGGGTCCCTTACGCTCGATCTCGATCGCTTACATAAATCGCAACCGAAGGTATGCACGCAGGCATAGCCAACGTATGCAACCACACAGACACACAGCACAAACGAAGAGGAAGCAGGAGTCTGAAGAGCGTGGAGTTGGCACGAGCATGGAGTTCGGCCGGGTGGACGACTGATTGCCGTAATAAGTGGTACTGACCAGTCTGCCTGCCTGCCCGGGAGATGATGCAATAAAAGGATACTGAACTTGAACTTGACACTCTTGTGAGGAGACCGTGCTGGTTGGTTGGTAGTGGAGAAGTGGTGGACTTGCATTCCTTGGGGCGTAAACGGTAGCAGGTCCGATGGCAGAACCGTTCATGGAATGCTCGAGGGTTCATCGTTGAAGGAGAGGGTCTTGTGTTTTAACGACTTATTTGATGGTGGAAAATGGTGATGCAATTTCATAGTGCATCGTACGAATATTCATTTTTACGCTTAGATATTGTAGTATAGAGCTGCAAAGTTAGTGGACTATTTTTGAGCTGTCAAATTTGTCAGATGTAGTGTGTCTTGGCAGACTACCAGCTTTGTTTAGTGTATTAGTAACGTTTTAGCATTTAATTCTTAGACAAATTCTCTTAGAGATTGGATTGGACTTGATTTCCAGACTTTAAATCTGTCTGTGACATTATTAACTGTCAGATTTAATATCTTAATCTAGTCGCACACGTTCTACATCGTGAAAGGTCACCGATAAAACAAGTGTATTAGAGCAAAGTCCTAAATGGAAAATCGAACTCATTGATTTTCCATTCCAATCTGTGGACGGATAAGGACACAAGAAAATCAGTCTGGCGTCTCTAGACGGGACGATGCTCTCGAGACAGATGATTCACATCACGAAATGGAATCGAACGATGCACAAAAGGATGGAGACAAAACCAACTCGATATACTCGATATACGAAATAGTATTCCTCCCAGCTCCCAGCACATCACGTCACATTACGTTACCCGGATTGAACGTCAATTTTCCCACAACGTTCGTCCAACTCCATAAAAAAAAGCGAAAGAAGAAAATTGTTTTGGCGAATTTTGGTTCAACCGACCACACAAAAGCTTGGGCGACACATAGAGCTGCACACAGACAAAACAGCACAATGAACGGTGCGGCAGAAAATAATGAAACGATGGAAAAGTTACCGGTGGCCGGGCCCCGGACTCAGCCAAAAGGAAAAACAGATAGCGCAATCCAACAAACACACACACACACACCCAGAAAATGGAGAGAGAGAAAAAAAACCTTAACCGTTAATGATTCAATAAATGATAAATTCGCTAACCGGGGTGGCAGAATTGTTGAGCCCTCCTGCGGTGGAATGTCTGGGGCGTTTTTTTCGCGGTGGCTTACGGGCGCTGATGGTGGTGATTTTGCTAGTCGATTTAATGTAGTTATGTAAAGAAAAAAGAGCTCAATACACTGGCACGGTGGCGTTACTGCTTCCAGACGAATCGAGCCGGCACCGGCTGCATTTGCCGGTTCGTAGTTCGTGTGTTTGGTATGCTTTCTGTTGTTTATTTCAAGCAAAGTGAGCAAACATATTGTGAAGTGTGGATGAAACAATGCAGCCAAAATATTCGAAGCTCGCCTTCAGGAATTATCTTAAGGCTTGGGGGAAAAACACGTTAAATCATCTTGAGATTATTTTGTGAGAGCGCGATTGTCCATCATGGAGTTAAATGGGGAAACGTCGTCAAAAGATACGTATAATCTCTAGTTGATAAATAATTTATGTGAGCAGGGACATAAGGAGAACTTTATAGCAACGCCAATAAATTGTGAAAATGTATAAATTTCGAACTATTTTACGAAACTCTGTTTTATGCTATAAAAAATATATTATAAATTAAACAAATAACCTCAAATGAAAAGGTAATACCTTTTGCTAACCTGACAACTTGATTTTTAATTTATTAAACATTGTTTAAGAGGGATTATAGCACTGATATTGAACAAATTAACATAGTTTTCTTATAGCAATACTCAGAAAAAGATAGTGAGGAAACAAGGATATTATTGGATCATTTATGGTATCGATTCTGAGTCACTTTTAGCCATTATGATGAAAATATGAATAACATTTGAAAGGCAACAAAATAAGACAGTGTAACTAAATTAAAAGTATTTGATGTTATTCCATTTAAGATATTAAACAAACATTGTTTTGGGATATTAAATGTAAAGAGGATTTTTGGTTTAAGCAGGGTTTTTTTAAAAGAAAAACACATAGAAAATGTTTATCTGAAATATTCATTTTGAAGATTCACAGAGATACAAAATCAGACCAAATTATGTGTAAAATAAAACATATAAAATAGAAAAAGCATCATACAAAACATATTATGTTCAATTAAACATAACAATCACGCTTATCGATTTGACCGAGTGCAGGGGCATCGGAAATTGAGTCATTTATAATTCAATTCCCTAAAAAGCCCCACTGTCTATCCCGCCTATGTCCATGACACCGTAAAAGAAGAACATGAAAAAGTCGGTCGGGAGCCTCGAGCACACTAATTGAAACTAGAGCATGCAATCGAAGCCAAACGGTTGGAATGTCTTCACACAGTTGCTTCAAAAATGCACCAAACAAGACTACGAATCACTCGTTCCTTAACAGAATCGTCCTCATTTCGACACTAGTTCAGTGCAGAGCTGATAAGACGCCTTACTCGAAGCTGTCGTTTTCAAGGAAGGAACACCTGTTCACTGGAGCAAGAATGCATCACACAGTCACAGCCGAAGTTAACCGTTGTAGCACCACCCCGAATCGAACCTGTCAACCGTTGTCCTGATAGTCCCGATACAGTTCACTATTAGTTGGTTAATATATTTGCTCCCCTTTTTTGTATCGCCCACCTTACAGGACAGCAAAAAAAAACTTCCTTTCGCATAGCAACCCTGCGCCTTCGTACCTGATACCGGTGCTACACAGCAACAAAAATGCTTGGGAGGTTTGTTTTGTCGATAAAATATTTAAAATCAAGCATAGTTTTGCGCTAGTTTTTCCTGCCTCGCGGCGATCGTGCCATTGTTACTTCCCGTTTCGCTGTGTGTGTGTGTGTTTTCTTTGGTTCACTTTTTACCCCTCAACCCGTACGATGCAGAATTTTCCAACATGTGGTTTAAGAAGGAAAAACTAACTAAACACTAAGCGCCACTCACCTTTCGGATTCTTTAGCTCTGGAAACAAGAAGAACGAGGACTGCTGCTTTTCCACGATCTTTAGAAATTCTTCACCACAAACAAGCAATAATCAAAATCCTTGTGTCCTCTGTGTCCTCGAAATGTCAAAATGTTAGTTAAGATAGTTTTCCTCTCACAGGCTGCTTCGGTTCGGCGATGCAACGATTTCGCACCCTCTTCATCAACGGTTTCTTAATTCAAATTTCGAATCCCCGAGCCCTTGCTTCTTCCTCACAAGTTGGCACTCGTTGTTTTCCCTTTTTTTCTATTTCACGCACACCCTTACCGTAGCTACTACACACACATTTCACGCTTACACCGCGTTTTCACTAATTTCCCTTTCAACAATTGAGAACATAAAAACAGACCGATTAAAACATGGGGGGGGTGGAGGTGGGGATTTTTTTCTAACTCCCTCTCTTCTTCGCTCTTTTACTCCCCTTCTCCTCTTCTATTGCTTCTTCTCTTTTGCCGGTGTTGTGCGGTGTGCCTGTGTTGTGGGGAAAGCTTGCACTTTTCTATGCCTGCTATGCTCTCCCACCTGGTTAGTGAGGGGGGGTTTGTTGTTTTCCTCTCACATGCACTATCACGCACAATCACACACACACACACTCACAAGCCACACACAATCAAACCCAAAAACTGAAACACTTTTGGAGAAAAAATTCGCGATGATTGCACGTTTCGTACCGACACCGTTAACCGATTGGAATTCGCTTTTCTCGTTACGCGGAGTTACGGTGGACAATACACACACACACACACACACTTGGTAGGTGAATCCGTGGTTTCGTCTGCACAACAGGCACCCGACGGCTTTGACAAACTGTGAATCGGTAGAATCAATTTCCACAGCCTTCTAAGGACACAGTTGTTTTGTAATTAATTAATAACGCCGCCAACTTGCTTGCTTGATGATGCCTTGGTCCGTTTTCGTTTTTCGCTGCTGGCTCCTCTTCGGTACACTTCCGTTTTGGCTGTAACCACACAACACGTTCGTACCGTGGCTGGTGATAGAGGCAAATAATGCGAGAATATCGAAAGGCAAGACCAAACCCCGAACCAATCAATTCCGTTCACGCGCGCGAAGAAGCACGACTGCGTTTGACTACGGCTTGCATTTCACGACTGTGTTCACCGTTGGAAGGTTGCGGCATTTTTATGTTGTGCGGTACAGTGTGTGCGGTTGCTGTAAGGCTGGTCATGCAAATATTATTTAAAAAATATTTTTCCTTAAAAGTGTAATTAAATACGTGTGTGTAAACTGTTAGATTGTGTTTTAAGGATTACAAGAAGTTGAAATATTTAAAATAAATATAATTATTTATGATTTATTAATTAAGCTTTTATTTTGTAAACTACAAGAAAATATCGCACAAAATTTTAATTTTGTTTGAAAATATTTTTTGGAAATAATTTTTCACAAAAAGTTTTCGCCTAGCATTATACTTTTATCAAGCACTACAGCTAGGGGAAAATGGGGTGAAATGTTTGTATCGAGGTGAACCCTTTAAACCTAAAGACAATATTTTTGTGTTGTTTCACAATGGTTAAATAAATCTTTAAAAGAATGATGCGTGTTTTCCTTCATAAATATCTTATTTTGTGATTAATTGCTACTGTTTTAATACATAAATTGAAATAGATTTAAACAAAAAAGCTATTTAAACATCGTCAATACGCATTTTGCCCCAATTCTCCCTAAGTTTGTGCAAAGCAAAGGGCTTCGATCCTAGAAGCAACCGTTGCCACAGCAACGTGTTCATTCCAAATTCACGTTGCGCATTGGTCAAAGGTGTCGAACCTGTGTCGAACCAGCATGAATGAGTTTGCTTGGGATTTTAAATTAATTATCAAGGGGGACGACATTGGGAATTAGTTTTTAATTGAACTAATATTAATAATCAGAAGCAGAGTTTGAGATTATGTTATAAATTACTTAGAGGTTTATATAAGAAAAGGATACAATTGTTATGTTTATGTTAGATTATTCATTTTTACATTTTTTACACAGCTAAGCTGTACGGTAAATGCCTTTATAAGGATTAAAATCATAACTTTAACTACCAAACAATGCCGGTAATTAATTTCCGACTGTTATAATATTTATTTTACATATTTTCATCACATTTACTAACAAATTATTGAGTAATTGTGTAGAATAACCCGTGAGGAGGTTAGTGTTCGAAGACAATCTAGCTTAAATAAGCTTTACTAACCGGTTAATGAAGGCATTAATTTTGATTAATGGTAGTATTTTTACATACTAAATTTCAGGAAAAGATAGCCAATAAGATAGAGTAATATATAACTTAGATTTATGATTTATCTTAAATTAATTTAAGGAGTAACGTCCTAATGCTTCATCAACAACAAAGTTTGATGCATTTGCAGACAATTTCCTAACCGTTAACAGTATAATTATAGTGGAAATTTAAAAGAGTTAAAGAAATCAATTATTTATAGCAAATTATTGTTTTATTTCGCTTATTAGTAAAGCGTGCCTACGTGAATTCTTTGGTCATCGTGCAAACAGTTCTCAATCGCGAAATTCTGGCTCAATTATCGGCACGTGGACCATCTGTTGTTTACACCGTAGGAACAATTTTCAAATTGTAAACAATAAAATCACTGTCAACGGGGATAATTATTCGCTGCTATAAAACAACACACCAACGTTAACACCAAAACGACGTCGGCCTCCAGAATCGCTGTCCGGACCGGAAACAGCGAAAATACTAACACCGATTTCGCGAACGAGACTAGTCATTGGAATGGTTCAGGAATTTCTATTTTATTACACCTGGTGAAATCATTCTTTAATAAACCTCCCAAAAAATAAAAAAAACAGCGCAGTCCAACGGTCGGTCAAGCCACGTGCTAGAGAAATGGCACACTTTGAAGGCAATTATAGAAAATGCGCCCGAAAGAGGTGGAGAGCGCACAGGCTCTAGCATCCGCATCGGAGCGGCCTGCGAAGAAGCCAGTAGAAGCCGTCGTCGTGGTCCGGGTCGTGGCAACTCTGTCGACAAATGAATAACGACAGGCGCCAGCGCTGCTCATTAACAGCCACCAGAGTCCCGCTGGCGTTATATCGATGGTCGTTTATTTAGGGTGTTGTGCTAAACTTCGTTTTTCTTCATTAGCTGATTTAGATGATTATTCAGCAGGCGTTTGTAAATACCAGGAAGAAAAAGGTTGCTCCAAAGGGGGCGACCGGGAATGCGTACCCGTGTGGACATCCCGAAGGAATTTCTTCGTGTCTGTTTGCGTAGAGCGTTTGTGCAAAAGTATACGCACTTGGGGCGCAATTGGTTGCAGAATCTTTTGCTGATGATCGATATTATCAAGCGTTTGATTGATACCTTTTAAATGGCGTCTTTAGAGGCGCACGCACGCGGCTTTACAGTTAAAATGACTAGCCGGACAAGTTCTAATTCCGTCCGTCCGCTGCAGGAATGTGCAAATACAGAAAGAAAGAATGCAGTTCCTGCGGGATGTGATGGTTGAGACTGGGACGCCCGACCGAAAGCAGTTTGGTCCGAGCCGCAACAGCACGTCCACATTCAGTTTGTCGGTCATGGTTGTTTTGTGTGCTGCAGGGATTTACACTTTCGACATGGCTGACATGCAGTAGCGATGGGGATGTTCGATTAATCTTCTGACGACTTCATGACGGCCCATGAAGAGTGTTCCCCTGTCGATGAGATGTCCTTAGAAATAGTTATTTTTTTAAGTTTTCAAAACTCTTTTCAAGAAGGTTACATTACACAACGACCTTTTTGTAGAACTTAAAGACTCGCTAACTTTGACATAAGAAAGTATGAGCAAACTGTATCTCTAGGGAGTTTGAGCAAACGCAACAGAGCCACGTGGCCATCAAGAAGCGATCGGGAACATCCGCGACGATGGACGGAATCGATCAGTTCCATTAATCATCCCGAAAAGATCGTGCCATCGACCGGCGGGCGTCAGGGATGTGTCAAAACACGTCGATCAATAATGGCCTCCAGGCCAATGGTGTCCGGGCATGGGACAGAAGCTGCAGCATCATCATCACGTTGGGAATTCGATCAACGATCTTACTATGGCGCCTCGCCCGGAGACACCTCACGAGACACGCTCACGATCGTTGATTAATTGTCTGAGGACTCCCGAATGGGAATGGCGTCTGAAGAATGCAGAGAGAGAGAGAGAGAAAGAGAGAGAAAAGTCAAACCTGTTCACAAACCACCTCAGACGAACCGGTAACCCCGACCGGCCGGTTGGACGGTTGTAAAGTGAAGAATTATAACGGACTTATTTCGTTCCCGGCTTGGGAACGGATCGGCTTGGTGGAACGTATGAACCGTCCAGGTGGAGGACATTCCAAATGCCGGCTTTTGTCTCTCTCTCTCTTTCTCTCTCTTCGCACATTTCTTCCAAACCGGGAGGATATTTTTAGCGGCATAACGTGAACCGGCGGCAGCGTGTTCCGGATTCTTTCGAACGGCCGCCGCCAGGCGCCAACGAAACCAGGTTTTCACTTCCTGTTGTCCGGGCTGCTGCGACTGTCGCCGCGCTGTCAAACCTGACGTCAGACAGATTTGTGGCGAAGCACGAGATTTGGGTCGTATTGAAGCGATCCTTATCGCTCTCTTCTCTCGAGACTTATTTTTCATACGCCTACAAAAACTGACATTGAATCCAGCCGGAGGTCACTTTGGGGTGTGTGTGGACACTTGTGTGGCGCATCTGTGTACTGTGTGGTAGCTATCGGACGTTTGATGATGAGGCTTTCTACCGGATATTGGGCACGTGACTGGCGCCTTGGATGTTTTGAAGGGGAATGATTGGTTTTCGTGCGAAAGTTTTGGACCTCACGTAGGACATTTTACTAAGAAAATGGCAATGAAATGGTGGGTTATTGGACAAGGAGTAAAACTTGTGCGGATAAGTTAAGAGCAATATAAATCTCTTCAGAACTTACAGAGATATTACAGTAAATGTCATTTATACAGGGAACGATTTATCAAACAATTAATCTCGGATGTAAAATCTAGTTTGAAGACTTGCGTCAGCATGTTAAGTCTGTGGATGTCTAAATTCTTGTAGGAAGTATGGGCAAGGATTTGATTGAAGATTCCATCAAAAAAGTCTTGATAACTAACCCTGTTGATAGGGACATCTTTAGAAGTTAGACAAGCATCTTCTTGTAAACATCATGAAGAATTTCTATGAAGGCTTAGTCTTAGGCGTTAAAAGTTGAGAATTGGCGGATGTTTATTCCGACCTCATTTAATATACTTTTGCAAACAGCCCATCGTATGACCAGAATGGCCAGAAACAGCTAGATAAAGCGTTTGTTTTCAGCAAATTCAAACGATTTATTTTTAGCATTTAGGTCTAGCTGACAAATCGTTTAAACATTCAACAAGCAGTAGTAAATTGTTAGCATATTTTTACCACACTTTTTCGCTTGCTTTATTGATCGTACGGTAACATCACCTCATCATCGATCGTCATCATCGATTGGTTGCTGCCAAAGTGTCTACTGAAACAGAAACAATCGAAAATAGTCACCAAAACAAGCCCAATTGAAGAATGAAATTGTTTTTAAAAATTAGATTTTTTTCCAATTCATCAATATTTTAGCAAGAATCGGCACCGCCAGCAGAACTCGTCTGAGAAGCTTCCAGTGTGAACTGTCCCAGCTAGGTCAGCAGAATAGGTACAGATATGACGTCGGTGGCGTCCAAAAATTTAACACCTAAAACTGTTGTAAAAAAACTGCGAATCCAGCAACAGTGGCTTCGTTTAACGTCACAGAGATAAGCCCTCGAAAAAAATCTTCCGATGTCCATTCGAACGTAAGTGTAAGTGTTGAAGTTGACCAGCCGAACCACACTGCCGCTGGCTCGTATTGCAAGTGCATTGCTTTGCATAATCGGTGCACGGTGCACGGGGCACCATTCATAGAATTACATCGATCTGGCAGTACGTCGATGCGAGACGTTGACGTGACGGTTTTTGTGTGTGTCGCGTTCGCAAGCGAGCGATGGGAACAACGGAAACGTCGCGTCTTGGCGTCCAATTTCGCCCTACAGGAAGTGATTGAGCTGGTCGGGTCGACGACGTACGCCAAGCTGACACTGGCGAAGGGCTCTATGTAGAGTAATGAATTGAGCAATGCAACTGCAACAGCTGTACGGTTGTTCTAGATCTTTAGTCGTTTTAGTCATCTCAATTTTCTCTCAGCAACAAGAATGTTTGGGACGTGCCACACGTAACGCTTAACCTGTTTCGATGGGATTGAAATTTCCCTTCTTTGGAGGAGACTTCCCTAGTGACACATTTGTACTGTAACAAATAGTAAACAGCGCGAATGGAATAAGAAGAATGCTACAAAACACAACACCAGCATTAATTGTAATGTTCCGTATGATTCATATGGAATCACACCTCCCTCTGGCGGTAATTATGGTAACTAATAATTAGTATTACGCTATGGCACGCTTGTTGCATACTTTGTGGCGTAGTTACAATTGAGATTTCGGCATTCTATAAGGTTTTTAAGTTAATTTAGCTACACAGCCAACTCTAGTAGCGACTGTTGCCCACTAGAATCATCTTACAGCTCATCTGTTCGGATTGTTGGTTTTCCCAGCAACAACGGCCTTTTACGTAGCAATTGCATAATATTGCGCCACACATTGTTGACGCGCTGTGTGTGAAGTTATGAATGAATAGGATGACAAATGGCTACATATTAACGACTGGAGCATGTGTACTGTGTGTTGCTATGGAGATGCTACCGGGGAACTATATTAAGCATTGGTGGTAATATTATTTAAATTTGCTGTAACTTCTCTGTCCTTAAATCCGCCAACTTGTGTATCGATTTTCCCCAGAAATCCAAAAAACTAGTCAAATATTTTTCGGAGCTAAAACAATCTGCCAGTACCAAAAAATTGTTTCCTTCCTTCTAGCACGGGGCAAAGTCAAAAGGGAAACGTGTCTCACAGTCAAGGTTGCTTCCCGAGTTGTATCATGACCTCCTGCGCTGCTACCAATCGATACACTAAAGAGCGAACATACTTATGACCCTGCAGAAGACAAATGAGCTTCGCGGCAGGGTTAGTACACACTAGTGTATGTAGTACGAGAGAAAAGAAACTGAAAGGAAGCTTGTAACATTCGTGCTAGTGGTCAATTTCTGAAGCACCGTTCAACTCCGGGACCGGGGTTCTAATGTTTTATGCTATCCGGCACACACTGCAAGTCATACTGTTCCGCTTCGTAAATGTAACGAAACCCGAATACACCGGTACATCATTTCTTTCCAGCTTTTCATACACAAGAGAAAAACAACGATAACATTTCGAACATTTGTGATGAATTAATCCTTTTGCAAATATGACTTCCGAATGTCTTTGTTTTGTTGCGTGTGTTCTCGTGGTTTTTATTAGTATGCTTTTTTGTTGTTGTTTAAAGTAAGATTTTCTTTCCCATCAAGTGGTTCTCGCTTATGAATTTAATTATTTTTAATGCTTTTGCTCGAGTGCTAAAGTAAGAAAGGTCCGGTTGAGATACATATTCTGATTGCGATTGCCTCCTTCAGCAGCCACCTTTTAAATGTGTGCTTTCTGTGCATCGATTGCAGTAAAGGTTTGACACGAAGATGCCATCTGAAGTTTGTGTGTGTGTGTATAAGAATATAATCGAAATGTATATATGTGTATACTCTATGTGTATATAGTATATATCTTGTATATAGCTAGCTTTGTTTGATTTGGTTTATTTGCAATCTCATGTCTCGTGTGGTTTTGGTTGAACCGTTAATACCGGAGTTTTGGTTTGCTTTTCATATTGTGATTTGTTTGATAAAATGACCGGATAGTTGATTTACAATATCACACACACACACAGAGACACATTCATTGAGAGTAGTTTGAGAATGATAGACAAGGATTTGGAACTAGGTGCTATTGGTTTGATTCTGATTCTGTCACACTTTTGTGACATGTCTTTGACTTTAATCGTTTCTGTTGCTGTGCTGAAGTGTTGCAAAAATTGTTATTTTGTGTGCTAAAAGTTGTATTAAAGGCGATTGAAAAACTATATCTCCAGACAGGAAATTTACTTACGGTGCAATTTAAATTTAAATAATAATGTTCAATAATATTATTTTACACAAGCAATAGTTTAAAATAAATGATTAAAATTATACGCATAGTTACAGTTTACTTCTTAGCAGATAAAAAAACAAACAGCACGTATTCGTATTATCATGTTCTGAAGAAACATTTCATGTTAATGTTTTATCCATGTCGTATCTTTTTTAAATGTGTTGTTCTCTCTTCTCTCTTTTCCTTTTAAATACAATCTCTTTCTCTACCATCTTGATCACATTCTTAAGTTGCATTCCAAAGGACATTCTCACACCCGCTTCCATATTGTAGTTCTTTAACTAGTTTTGTGCATTAGACTTCTTTTGTGTGTGTGTGTGTTTTGTTGGTTTGTTTCGAAACATAACTATCTATATATATATATATATTAGTTTGCTTTGTAAGTGTGCTGTTTTTGTTTTCATTTTCAAATGGGTTTCCTATCCTAGCAATACCAATCATCTGCATTAAGTTTTTCATTGCTGTATCACACCACAGTTTATGCTTTACCATCACCACCACCATAGTAAGGAGAAGTGTCCCGCTGTTGGGCCGCTGTTGGGCCGCTGTTGGTGAATATAATACTCTTGTAGATGTGAAATAGATTTATCGATAAAATTTAACAGTGAAACTTTTGTTAACTTGCCATTTAAAAACCTTCGAACCGGTGCTGCTGTTACGGGGTGGGTTTTGTGTGTCGGGTAGGTTGGCTTTTCTTTTGGTTTTTAAGTTTATTGGACAGTGAGGAAATTGCAGTGTAACGAGCGTTTCATCGTGCATCGTAGAAACGGGTATTTTCTTGTTTGGATGTGATTGCTTGTATCTTATGTTGCGTTCGATGTATTCAACTTGTGTTTTTCGTAAATATTTGGCCAACACCCGCAAATCAAGTACATCAAGAGTAGAGAAGAAGGTGCTTAGAAGCTTATCGAAACAGTGGTTGTGCAAATAGAACGATCACCGGTGAAAGGGGGTGCATTGCATTGTAAGCAGAATAGTGTTGAAGATTTAATACACCTCTTACGCTTAACTGTTTGGCGTTCAGCTTTCAGAACAATCGGTGAAGAGGTTTTCACACAAACGGCTTCCTAACCTGCTAACAAACACACACGTACATTGGTTTTTCTTCCTCCTTATAGATTCGTTGCGATTCAGTGGTGTTTTCAAGAGAGTGGAACAAAACATTTCCATTAATTTGTCTCGGTTAAAGCAACGCTAACCACCATCGCACTCACGCGTCTTTAGTTGTTTTCGCTTACGTCCTAAACATTTTTCATCACGTGGATAAACTTGTCCCCGTAGGGTGGTAAACTTTACTAAGAAACGATGGAGCTTACGGCTGGGAAGCCATCCGTATGCGGGCAGTTGCACGTGACTTGTTGTGGATTTCTGCCGTCCGCAGTGTGATGCCGAAAATGTCCTCGTGGTAGCGATTTTCGTCCTGGAAGGAAACATCAAAGGATATGTAAGGAACGTATTTTTGCATCTAGGAAGTGAGAAATCCAAACTTATCTAACTATCTGTCGAATGCGAAATCCTTTCATCGTTTCTATATGTTCGAAATGCAATATGTTACAGTAACTTTAAAAGTCAACAACCTAACCGAAGGACCAATGCAACCCATGCAACGATCGATTGTTCTTCTGTTCGCCTTAGACACCGTGCTCTTCCGTAAACAAACGCTGCATTCAATCAGCCTGATCCCGACCTAGAGATAGTGGGAAAACCTTCACGGCGGACAGAAGTACGTGATTGTATTGCTGGCGGTATCGATCACCGATCACCCGTCCGATCAATCGACCAAGCGCCATGATTGAACCGCTGTGTAAAGTGCAACCTAAGGTGTAGTATAGAGCTCTATCACCGAGCGGATATCTTACACTGTCCGCTACCACTGTTAATGGAACGTGCCGAAAGAAAGAGCCCTTGCCGCGTGCTCATTTGAATGCAAGGGGATGATTTGAAGCGCGAAGTTTACGTCCGAGTTCAAACCTGCTCAATGACGGGCGGCTACAAAATGGTTCAATTATTACAACGAACCTCACAAATGGGAGTTTTAATGGTGCGGTGGACGGTGTTGTGATGTTTGCTAATAAAATTTTATGACTCATTTAGCTAAACGGGTTGACTACTGCGAGAAAGATTTATTGCGGTTGCTCACTTTAAGGATGTGGTTTGTTATTTGAGCTGTGTTGAGTCATTTTTGAGTAGTAATTTTGGAACAAGATTATATCTTGAAATGAAGTTATTAATTTCATTATAATCCCCTGGAAGAAGAATACCAATCGCATTAGAATCACTCATCAAAGCGCAATCCGATCATTAAAATAAAAACATCCTCCTATCACACTAGCATCTAATCACACGAATGCAATTAACTGGCGTCTAGTCTCAGACGCCGCGTCTTCATCTCGTTCCCGTAGTGCACGATTAAAACACCCATCCCTCCGACAAGGACACGTGGCATCGCTCATGTACGGGTTACGCAAAAACAGACGTACAAAACAAATTAAACAAGGTGCAAATACTCTGCCACGAGTCTTGCCGGCACAATGCATCTCGAATTTTGCATCAACATTCCGCCACAGCTCATCTGTCACTTTAAGGCACGGAACGATACGCTCCGCAGTCGATCATCATCATCACGATGATCACGATCATGCTACTTACCCGCAACGTTAGCATGTACTTCTCCATCTCGGTTTCCGTGCGCTTTTCGCGCGTGGCCAGTATCTTGCGCAGCGTCTGGTACACGTGCTCGGCCATGGTGACATCGCCACAGACGTAGATGTGTGCCTTTTCCTGCATGATGAGCTCGGAAATGGATTCTGCTTCCTTAAGGGCAAGATCCTGTACGTACGTCTGTAGGGGAGTGATAGAAAATCGGTGATCAGATGGCGGTAAATGATAAGAATGCTTAAAAGAAGCAAACCTTTGGAATGTTTTCCTCTCGTGAAAGTGCCAGGAAAACTCGATCGAGTACCCCGTGCTGGACCATCTCTTCCTTTTCGTCCCGGTATAGGTCTACGTTCTTTGTACGGCAGCCAAAGAAGAGCCATACCTTCGGAATCTGAAATGCAAAACATTCGCGAAATAACCTTTAATGTCTTCCGATTTTGGTGCACTCCACCATACCTTGCAATCAACCATTTCCGTCTTAATGTGATCCCATTCTTGCCAGAATGAACGGAACGGTGCAATGCCAGTTCCCGGACCGATCAAAATGACCGGTTTGGTGGGATCCTTCGACATGTGGAACGATGGTGCGCTACGCACAAACAGATAGATCCTGTCGTCCGATTGCAGATTGGCCAGATAGTTCGAACAAACGCCATAATGTTCGGCACCCTCGCCATCTTCCGCCCGATACGTGACGATCGCCACCGTGAGATGGATCTCGTTCGAGTACTTCCTCGGCGAGGAAGAGATCGAGTAGAAGCGTGGCTGCAGTGCATTCAACTGTGCGACAAAGACGGCTGCCGGTGGCCGACAGGATGGGAACTCTTCCAACACTTCCAGCAGATGGGGCAGCTTCCAGTAGCGCCAATCTTCGTACACCGACGACTCCTTGATTGTGGAAAGGGAAGAAGAAACATTGAAGGAGTTAATTGGAAGGAGAGCTTCTAAATGTAGAAGAAGAGGTAGAAGAACTTACATTTGCTAGCATTAGAAGCCTTTCTTCATCCGCCTTATCACCACAGCACGAAGCAAGGTAGGTGAGCAGCTGTCTGGTCGGTGGTGTAGTAATGTCCAGGAATCGGGTCAACAGTGTACGGAGCGTGCAGACCGGGAGTCGCTCATGTGGTTCCCAAGATTTGTAAACACCTACCAGAAGGAAAGACGCCTTGTTATTGTCGAAAGATGCTTACTAGTGATGTCACCGCCGTACCAGCTCTTACCATTTTGTGTTTGTTTTTCCTTCAGAACTTGCAGCTGCAGCACTTCGTCCGGATCGTTTACACCGGTCAAACGTTCGATGATTCCGTCCACAATTTCCTTTCGATTAGCCGGGAAAATTCCTACATGATCTCCTGGTTCGTAATCGATCTGTTCATGGCGAACGTGTATACAAAACTTCCGTTAGTTTGAGTTTGACATTCAGAAGAAGGGAGAACCTTACAAATGTTCCATATAGAGGAAAGCTCTCCTACGAAGAAGCTTGATACGAGCTTTCAGGGAACTCATTGATGGTGAGTGCTTAATAAGAAGCTTTTAACGTTTTTTCTTGAGTTTTTAAACAGTTTAAGCAGTTTAATTTTTTTATTTTTACAACGTAGATAAGCTTAATGGCATATTATATGTTTTTTTTTAAATAAATTAAATATTCTTTCAGATGAATCTTTTTTCATGATAAGGAAAAAGCAACAAGTGAATTATTTGAAAAGCAACACGTGATTTCGTTCACTCACTGCGGTAACTCACTCTCCGGAAAGCTTCCGAACAGCATCCGAACTCGGCGTGAGTTTTCCCAAGCAAAAACAAACCCCCTCCTTAAAATTCCCAACCCCCGCCTTATCCCCACCGACTTACCCCTTCGGCCATAATTTCCACCAAAATCGTCGACCGCTCCGTACCGTTCATCTCGCAGTGCAGATTGATTGGATTCCGCTTCACCGAACATTCCATGGATTTCTTGTTGTGGAACTTGGACAGTGCCCGATCGAGCGACTCGTACTCAGCGACCGGTGCATAGCGGACCGTATTTTCCGACAGCTCGCTCTGCAGTGCAAATGCCGCATCCGACAGTGTTTCCTCCGGATCGAGACAGAACGTTTCGCAGGCAATCTGCGTTGGAAATAAGGCGAGAATGTCATCCAACAGCCATACAAGCAGCAAGCGCCTACACTACCTTAAACACCTCCGGTGCCCACTTTCGGAACGCTTGCTCCTGGCCACAAATTTCATCACCCGTTGCCATCTTCATCAACCGCTCGCCGCCCAGCTCACCGAGAATGTTATCGATGTACTTACCGAAGGCGCAAAAATTTGGATAGGCGGACGAACCGAGCGCAAACACCGCAAACCGTACGTTGGACAGTGGGCCGAACGTTTCCTCGGAAAGGGTGTCCGTGGTGGAACCACGCAGCGAATCGAGTCGGTCAATTTTACGACCACCCATCGGACCGAACTTGCCGAGGTCGCTACGCGAGTTTGCCTTGATGAAAGATTTGGAGGATGCGGCAATCGTAAGTTCGCTGTGAGCCTGATGATGTCCACTCTCGTGCAGTTTCATGGCGTACAGATCTTGTGCGAAAAGCTGATTAGGAGGATAACAGATATTTTATTATATTATTGAAATAAGAACTTTACTAAAGAAGATAATTTCCAACAGAAGTCTTCAAATGACCAAGATCCTAATTCACTCCTCACTGTACATCTTCATTTACTGACCATTTTTCTCTTCCTCATCTCCAACAGTTTCTTAAAAGACTGCAAAATAAATCATGAAAATAAAATACAAACAAAAAAGTAAATAATAATAAACACTCATTTTATAGCAAGGAACTCATCAATTACGCGCGCTCTCACCCCATGCAAAAGCTTGTTAGTCACACAGAAACAGCCAAACGCTTGTGTGTGTGTGTGCGTTTAAAATGGTTAGTCGTTAATTTGTTTAATGAAGACACGTGTAGGAAACGCTTTAAGTGCGTGATTTCTTCATTCCGGCCGCTCGTTGAAACGTGCATTGAGATGTTTACGAAGACGCACCAACATGAAACTGCGTGCTAATGGATATCATAATACCACCGAGCACCCAACACACAACGATGACATTTCATAAATAAAGATGAATAAACTCTGGCCCCTCGCTAGAATGATGATGGCGCTACGCTTACGCTGGCGATGAAGTTGTTTTTACTTTTCCTTGTCGTGAAGAAAAGCGTTAGAAATGGCGGATGGGTGCTTTGTGGCTGCAGAAGCTTTACTCTTTGTTTGGCAACAAATGACACATCCTTTTTGACGTGCTGTTGTTCGGTGGCTTTACTTTGTCGTACGCAACAAACGGCGTCTTAAGCGTGTGTGTGTGTGTGCGTGATGTTGAACCACACGAGCTGACGACGAGTGATTGTTTGGGCGGTGTTTTTTTTGGGTAGGAACTCTTCTTCAACGTTGCTCAAATTCATTATGCATTCAGCACAACAGCGTGTGGGAAGTGGTTTAAAGGATGTGTGCAAGAAAAGTGAAACGAAACGTGCGTTAATGAAAATATAATTTGTACAATCTCACGCTCTAACAAGACGCACGACAGCGCGGTGCGGTTCAGGTTGATTTGTGTTGGTGCCAGTCAGTTTTGACAGCATATTTTAATGATGCTGTGTGTCTTTGGACACTATCTTGCTAGGGTTGGTGATGGTGAATAGTTTGGATGGGATTAATATTTCATTGGATGATAAATGTATGTAGCGATAATTCATATTTCGATTACAGAAGAAGGTTTTTCTTATATTTCTGCACTCATTCTATGATATTACAGTGCTTAACATAACTATAGGGCTTTCAGTTTTTTTGAGAATAACCAAAAAAGTTAAGAAATGAATGAAAATTTGGTAAACAACTCGAGAAGGTCTATCCCAGAATATTTTGTGTACAGCACTGTAAGCTGTCAATTTTCTTTGGACAGTGTGATTTTACTGTGGGCAGGCTAACATAAATGCAATGTCTGATAATGGTTAAAACGGTTCCTTGCTACAGAAAAGAACATTAACAGATAACTCAAGTACACATTTGGACGTGTGACTTGCTCTGCAACGTCCATACCCAGCACGCCTTTTATGGCCAGATTATTCACCCGTTGACCAACGAAGAATATTTAGATGATCCCTTTTCATTTAAGGAACAGTTCAGGAAAGTGGACAAGCGGTTTAAATTCACAATTTAGTCTAATTTCGTTCCAAAATATCCAACCAATTTTGACCACACCGAGTACACACTGTGCAATCTTTGCAGCATGTGTTGCGCTTTGCATACATTTTGGCGTTTTTAGTATGTTAACGAACAAATTCCCTCAAGGGGTGAAGTCTCCTCAAGTCTTTTACAGTACATTAAAATAAGCACATAAATAAGTACATTTTATTAAATTTTCAAACCGTATAGTGATGTCAATCACTGTATAATCACTAAAACGCTCATGACTGTCTGTCAAAATCGCAATAAAACCAAGCAACCCGCAAGTTACAAGCAGACAAGCGTTCTGGAACGAACCTTTCTGGCCCTCAAAAATCCTTTAATTGGGCTGCGGTCGCAAACCATTCTTTCTCGCCCAGCTCGTACCAAGAATGATTTGCCCAACAAGAGAATGTAGTGCAAATGCTTCCTTTTCTTAGGAACACATTCTCAGCATGATTGTGGTTTGTTGTTACACCTTACGTTTAGCACACTCCTTCCTCCTCGAAACGATTCCAATTCTTCAGTCTCAAAAGTTAAAACTTCATCTCCTCGCCCTAGTTCAGCTTCGATTCCACCGGGATGTGTACCACAAAGCCAAAAACATGCTACTCCGGCAATGGTAATGTTAGTGCCGGTGCTCTTACAAACTAGCATTAAGATGAAGTAGCGGTTAGAACCACAGAACATGACCGTTTCTGCTAATTTGAGGTTATTATTTTACATCGAAAGTGTGGTTAATTAAACACCCTCTCGCTAGCAGAGGGCCTTATCGTTACTAAACCCCCGTACCAGCCATTAGTCGTTAGTTTGTCGACGCTATAAAAACGCCACACGTTAGTCACGCCGTGCAGTGGTGTGGATGGAGTTCGTGCTTACCTCGCCATTTTCCGGTGGATCCCCATTACCGAAGGTGGAAGCGACGACCAGCAGTAGGGCTTCGTGTTCGATTGATGAGATGTCGTAATCCGACATGCAGTAGATCTGTAAACGGGAAAAGCAAAACACACGTGGGTGCGTGTGAGAAATCGAAAATGAAAGAACGCCGGTAGAGAGCGAGAGCAAAATAGAAAACGGATACAAGGAAATGAACATGTTAGCCACCCTGCTTTTGGGGTGCATGGGTTTGGCAACATAAATTACGTACGAACAATAAATATTCCCTTTCCCCCGGTTTATGCGGTGGCCCCAATTTTCGTCGACGATTTGTGTAGTTAGGTATGACGTGAAGCGGAAAATGTTCTGCTCGATTGAAATTTCGGCCCCGTTCAATCCGGTGGAATCGGATGGTTTGCGTTTACTAAGATTGCTTCATTTCGTCGGTTTTCCGTCGGCTCTCCGGAAGGAAAACGTGGATGATTGTTTTGGTTTGGTCTGGATGTGCTATTATTGGAGCAATCCAGCAGCACAAACAAAAACCCTTTGTCGTGAACGTTGGCTTATCATCGTCATTTGTTGATGATTTTTTTCTTTTTGGTTTAGCGGAGATTGCGAAAGGAAATTGGAAAGGTAGGCAGAGCGGTTTGATTAGGTTTTTGCTTATGACGTACACGAGAATAAGCAAGAGCGATTTTTTCGTTAAAGACAAATGACAAAATATGAAACTTTGAATCATAAAAGTACTATTAAGCATAATGAAACTTACTCGACCATTAGTAGAAGCTGAGGTTTTAGGTAAACATAAGTTATATAAAACGTTGGCATATCAAAACAATCGACCGTGAAACACATATCTAAGCTGTTCTACTATTTTAGTTGTTTGCTAAAGAAGATAAAACGATAAAATGTAAAGGAAGGAAGAAAGGAAGAAAGAACCAATATCTATCAAAAAAAGAAGTTAATAGGAAACTGTTGAAATAGTTAGATATAACTTCAAGTATTTTTATGCAATGCGCATGAAGAAAATATTGAATATTAAATATGGAATATTGAATATAAAAGTACTATTTAACTAACTTAAAAATGATTTTAACATCAATCAAACTAAGCTTTGAATTAAACTTCTAAGAAACAAACATAATAAAAGCAACATAAATATTTTTTTTTCAAATTATAGAACTATTATTTAATAAATACAAAGTACCTAAAACAGTGTTCTAAACTGAGTATTACCGTTCAATACTGTCGTAGAAAACTTCTCCATAGCAAAACAATCGTTTGGTTACCAAGTATCAAAGGTTCAATGGTCGGAGAAATAGTAAACAAAAACAAAACACTCAAAAGAACATTCAACAACCAAATCTCTTAAGAATGCTGTCTGCGGCTTGTCTAACTGATGTGCCGAAATGTGTGCTATTCATTAAAGAAGCAAAATATTTATCCTAAAACCATTCCCCGCTTACATCGAAACATGCTGCTGTAAGCCAAAAGTAATGCGTTTTTAACCCACCAAAATGGTGCCCGATGCTTGTTGTTTTCCACTTCAAAACCCCCGGAACGGTAACGACAAACATTTAAAGTGAAAATCTTCGTATCAGCGCTACCGGAACGTAGATTGAATTTTTGGGTAGCAATGTGCCTCGGGAAGTCTGAGCTGAGTGCATCCCAATTTCTCCAACGAGTCACGCAACATTTGGGAACCCAGGGAAAGGATGTGAAAAGCAAAGCTGATAATGGAAATAGTGGAAAATAGTGCTCGTTGGTTTGAGAATATAAAATTTTCAACTGCTTTCGTGCCGAGGAGTCCTGGACGGCAAACCCGGGAAGAGAGGAGAAAGGTTTTCGACGAAAAGCGATGAGTTAGCTAATTCTTTACTGTGTTCCCAGCGTTCCCATCGTTCCCATCATCCCAAGAACGTAAACAAGCTTTAACGTCCACAGAACCCGAAAGCCCGTTTGTCCTCAAACATTCACTCCTTTTAGCCGCGTGCCGTTGCTGTTTAGTGTTTGCAACGTTTACGAACGATGCTTACAGGACAGGCTTGAAGTAAAGCATGGCGAGAGCAAGGGCAAACATGCAACACGTACACGCTACCGAGCTTCGAGTAGCGAGTATTCAAACAGTTTAAATTGTCCAAAACGAACGGTAAGGATGGAGTCGTAGTGCTCGGTGCGCTTCGGCTAGTAAGAACACCTTCTGTGAATGAGTGAGTGAGGTACATCTTTGAGAGTTTTTTGAGGAAAAACGTATCATCAGTGCGTTCTCAGTGCGCCAAAGGTAAAGTCCCTGTACTCCAGATCGCTACCGGGGGAACTGGCTTGAAAAATGCTTGAATATCTTGCAAGGAGTCTCTAAGAAAATGTTATTGTAAGCATACTTGGCATAGCTTGGCTGGCATCAAGAATGCTTCATCCAGCGGTACACGCTTATGCATCCCCAGTGCGAGAAAAGAGTGCTGAGACTGTGTGCGATGCGAAGGATAAACGTTTGTGTGGCGCTGCTTGTGAGGATATTCTTTGAAAAAATGGAACCCTCGTTGAGATAATTCAATTATTTCCTTCTCGGTTTCCTGCTGATGTTACGATGTTAGTTGTCGTCTTCAACGTCGTTGTTGTTATTGTTAGCATGTTGCGATGCAATGGGTTAAAGGTGGTGTGTGTTAGAGAGTTCGAGAACATTGCGTGGGTTTATGTTACATTACATGAAAGTTTTTTATCATCTTTAAAATATGAATTTTGTAAGAAATTTTCAAAATTGAATTATATTCTTTTTCTCTTTTCTCTCCTCGTATTCTTCTTCATCTTCATCTTCTTCTCCTTCTCCTTCTTCTTCTTCTTCTTCTTCTTCTTCTTCTTCTTCTTCTTCTTCTTCTTCTTCTTCTTCTTCTTCTTCTTCTTCTTCTTCTTCTTCTTCTTCTTCTTCTTCATTTTTTTCTTCATTAATTATTCTTTCTCTTCTATACTTTGTTAATGTTTAGTAATGATGTAGTATCCTATGTTACCAAGTATTCCCATAATCAGAGACATGATGTTCTGTTTCTTTAATATTGTCGGTCTATTTCTCTTTATGTTCCTCTGATTGTTTTATTTCTGTTTTATAATGTCTTTAAATATAAATGTGTTATTTTTTTCTTCGAGACTATCCTTTTTTTCTATTAATATGCTTGAAACTAAGTCAATTCATATTTGTTTGTCATATCTTTTATTGTATTTGATATTTATTTATATTTTGCTTCCCTTCTTCGGGTTCCTTCTTTGTATTAGTTCTTTGTTTTCGTTTCTTATAGCTAATTGTTTAACTTTTATCTCTGTTTTAAGGATAGAGTTAAGCTTCTGTTCTATTCTGTTCCTTTACTTATCGCTTATTTATTGTTGTTATTTTTGTATCTTTCATACTACTAAGTGTTTTAGTATTTGAAAATTATAAGTTTTTCTATCTTTGATCATGACGTTTAATTATCAATTAGATTCTAAATAGCAGTAGTCTGAGAGATCGTTTAATGACAGAGTTTTTATGGAATTTTGTTAAAAAAATCCATTATAGTTAGATTTTATAAGGCCAGACTCAATTCTCATAACACCAAGTAAATGGCAGAACCAACGATTCGAGATAGCGAAGTGAAAAATCGAACGTTTTCTAGGGGAGCTAAACTGATAAGAACTTTCACACCTGATACTTATATCACAGCATGTGTTACTCAAAAATGTCAACTTCTTGAAACGAGGAACAACCAAAAATTGGAAACCAAATGTCCATAGAAACTCGTGCTCATCTTCTTCAATCAATCTACCAATCAATCTCCGCAACCAGTCCATCCCCGATGCAACCGATTAGTAAACATGATTCCGTCCCATAATCCCTACCAGCTATGCTGGTATCGGGATGAGATTACACCATACCGACACGGCACTATTTTCGTTCCGGATCAACGTGTCCAATCATCCCCGAAATTTCGAAATTGGCTCACCGGTGTCCCTGTGCAGGCAGCAAGAAGACGTGGCAAAATCAAGTGGACTTACCTGTGCGTTGAACGCGTGACCAAGCAGTTCCACCAGCTGACGGGCGTACTGTTCCGAACGGCCCGTTTCCGTCGCGTACAGTACCGTCGCCTTGATCCGACGGGACAGTGCGCGCCCGAACAGTTTCGATGTAAATTTGACAGCTCTGGAAAGAAGCGAGAAAATCGGGTTATACTCTGGTTTCGTTACTGGTGCATCTGGTTCGTAGAAAATTGGTCAGAGAGAAAGCAAACAGCGAATAGAGAGGTTGGGAAAAACAGTAAGACAAACACCAATGCAGTTAAAGGCAGTACATCTTCAACACGGACACGAGCGCCTGTAGTTGCAGGCACGTCGGATGGTCCTGTCACCGTTCTTCTTATCCATGCCTTTCTTTTCCAAGAACACGGATGTGCAGTTTAGTGCCCGAGATGCATATGCGATTGTTGGAAAAGTGTCGCTTGGTGTTTTTCGCATCTACGGCCATCTATCATCAAAGTGTAAAACGAATCGGTGCTTGCTTCACCAGCAAGTGTTGAGCGTAATTCTTTTTCCTGCTGTTTCACTGGTGTTTTTGCTTTGGAGATTTACAAGAAAAGACGAACTTTTTAAAAAGAAATTGCACGCTTAACGACAGAAGGATGGCATTTTGTTTGCAGAAAAGCGACGTTAGCGCCTGGTTAAAATAAATAGTTGGACAGATTTTTATTTATGCTTTAAACGCGTTGATTCGCACACGAGTGCAGGGAACAGGTTTTTTGGAGTAGATTGAGGACAGTTTTTAGAACACAAAATGCGATTTGAATGATTTCTAGCAGATCGTCATCCGACGCATCTGGTGCAGATTATTCCTTCAATTCTAAGACGCATTTTAAACCCTCTTATTTACAAGAACTCCACTTCACCATTGTTTTGCTATGCAAAAGGATAATTTTCTTTAAATAATGCATTTAACGTCTCCAATTTATCCTATCCTATCCCATTCCAACCTCAGAATCATGTTGTCCACCTTCTCTTGCAGCAATTTTTCGTTAAAGGCAATGTTTGTCCCCCGAACCACCCAAAATGGTCATTGAATTTGATTATTATGACATTTTTATTGGTTTCACTTTTGACCGTTTTCCTTACGGGAAAACATAAAAGCCATCCCGTCTCACGACGAGCAAACGAGAAAAAAAAGTTAGATGAAGTGGCACAGGAAAAAAAAACCGAACGAAAGGAAGAAAAACCAGACATCACCCCAAAAAGAAAATTGCCATCTCCATTCAATCGTGTCCGGAAAAGTGAACGATTTTTCCTCTGCACGAGAACACGACGCTGGTTCCCTGGTTCTATTTCAAAGTCGAACTTCAAAACTGTCACTGCCAAACTGCCAAAAGCCCTCGCTCTGGCGGGAGCTGTCGGGAAGGTCAGCAAGTTGGCCCGACGTTTCTCGGTGCAGAAATGCGAAACGAAAATGGTGAATGGTGCAAATTGGCTGTTATGTTAGCAATTTGATGATGATGGCAGTAACGCGGCCATAGGAGCATGAAGTACTTCCTGTTCAACATGGCGTGGCGCTGTTTTTTTTTTTTTTGGTTGCTCTCCTCCCTTTCAAAATGTCCCTTTGATTTTCACTTGTTTTTCGCTCGACAAGTGCGATTCCCATTCATTCATGACCGTGGTAGATTAGTTTGTGCTTGTTTTTCTTGGGGGCGCCCGCGTCAACTAGCGACAACACACGGAACGTGCAACCGGAAAACAGGTGGTTCGACAGTGACAAGGGGCAGCGTGAATGTGCGATGAAGCTTTAAAATGGTGCTCCCGCTGATGTACCGTGGATATTATTTTGATGACGGTTATTAAACTCTCCATTAGGGGCCGGGTATTAAGTGATCGTCGGTGGAAAATGAGCTGGGAGTTGCATGCATGTCGTTGCTTCACCGTTAATACGTTCTAATGGGGATGTTTTTTTTCCTTTATTTTTATGAGTATGACACGCACGTACGGAAAATGCTATAGAAAAATCAATTAACAAGAAAACAATCCAAAATTCATGAGTCATGAACTGAATTGCATTTATTATGCTTAAATGCGTAATGATTTGTTTTTAGAAAAAACATCCATTAGCCACATCCATTCAACTTCAAAGAGCATCTTGTTTTGTATTTTGCACTCATTTATTTATCATTTCATGATTCATTATTTATTTGTTTTAGTTTTGATTTAGCTATCCATTTATTTATTAATTTTATAATTGAATTATTCTCCTTACTTGTTGTTTTTTTTAATTTTGAGGTAATTTTTGTTCATTTCTTATTATTTTAAAATAAATTTAAATAACTCTAATAATAAAATAAATAACTCTTTTCAAGTTTAATCAAAATGTTTCGTTACATGTTCATTTTACTATTACTGAATTATCTCTTTTTTATGTTTGGTTTTAACTAATCGATTGTTATTTTTAATTTTTATTGATTTCGTTAAGGATTTTTATTAATGTAAGTTTATACCTATGAAATACTTAATTAATTTATTTATTTATTTTTGTGCCAATTTTTTTTTATTTTTTCCTTTTATTGGTTTCATTTTGTTACTAGTATGTTCAATATTGCTTTTAATAATTAACTTGTTCATTTTTTTCAGTTATTTCTTATTTTATTTTTTACTTTAAAATTATAATGTTAATTGTTAATTTATTAATTCGTAAAAAGTTGTCTGGCCTGCTTATAAAGTTGCTTATATAAAACGATAGAAAAAAGATGGAACTAAATGATCTAAATACTTGTGCTAAACATTTGCTTGTGAAAATAAAGTTTCTGTTAAATGGCTGTTAAATAAAACAAAGTAACGCCTAAAAAAAGATTAAAAATAAAGTTTAAACAACTCCGATCCGTCAACACAAAACAACCGAAATTGAATTGTGAAATCAATTTCTAATTTCTAAACTCACAAGCGCGAGAAAAATAATTTCCCAAAAGCCAAACCGTTCGTTCCACATCAAACTAGCGAGAGAAAAGCAACATCGGTAGGCCATCGTAGCCTTCTCCGGATGAAAATTCCACTCAAATATCAAACAGAAGTGTAGTTTGGAGCCGTTGAATGCACAGCAAGAACGGTCACGTCAGCTAGAAAAGTAAACCAAAAATTGTTCACCTGATGATGACCTGTAGACATCCGGATGGTCCAGTCCGGCGCTTGCTATTACAGCTGGCAAACCTAAAACCCTATCGTTAGCTAATGCTTGCTCCACCTTTCACACTCGCTTGATCGGGCGGCCTCCGTTCCGAGCTAGTTTGATATTTTATGTTGTTGCTGGCGTACGCCCGAGCTTCTAGAGTGTGCAGCTGACAAAACCGGCGATCGTGAACGTGAAAATTTATTGAACCAACTGTGGGTGCCCATGTAACTGGACGGGCTCCTGGTTGAGGTGAAAAGCGCAATTACACTCAGCGCATTTCCATTAGCGGGAAGAGTTTGCAAATATTTATTGGCAAATTTGGCCAACTGGATGGACCAGTAGCGTTGCGTTTTCCGGTGCGGAAAAGTTAGCAAGCAGTTGTGAAGCTTATCGAGGAACGATTGAATGCAATGTGAGTTGCTAATAGTGGAATCAAATTTTGATCATTTCACGGTGTTTAAATACTTCGAAAATAGTATTTTGTTAAGCACAGCAGATTAAAATTAAATCACTATTGCAGTAAAACAACAGAATCAACATAAAACGCTATTAACAAACTGTTGCTTTCACTTAACATCACAAGCCCGTCGGCATATTCATACCGAAATGAATCAAATGTCGATGAAAAATGCATGAACTTTGGTGTTTCCATATGGTGGTGCAACCTTGTATCCTTCATGGAATATGATCAAATTTGAATTTGGTCGTCTGGGTGTGAAGTTTCCAGCACAAAAAAGAAAAAAAAAGCGAACGTTGAATTAAACCGTAACCGGCACGATGATGTGGCCTGATGCGCTGCGAAAGAATAATTTTCCTTACATGCGAAAACTGTGGCCTGCCATCGACAGTTTTTTTTCCCCCGAAACGAGATTGATGTGTACGTTCCGTGCCAGATGGAACGCATGCACACACACACACACACACACACACACACACACACAAAATGGAGGTTTCTGTGGCTTCGATGATTGGACTATTAAATTTATGACTTTTTCCGATTTTGCCGACTCGTTGCGCTTTTCCGAATGTCTTCATGGCTTATACTGGGTGCCGTTGTGAATCGCGTGACCAATCGGATTGGGCGACACAATGCACGGTTCGTTTGATGTTGAATTGTGTGTGTGCGTTCGTTTCGAACAAGTGAACATGAACTGTCGGGAACAAATTAACCCAGTCTGTGTCGATTGCGCTACTTCCTTAGCTTGTATGAAGTTGCCAGATTTAATCGGAACTAATTCCGGGTGGTTGTAATTTTGCTTCCACAGATCAACGATTACTATCGGGACGGTTAGCGTATCATTTGAAGCATTAGATTCAATAAAGGGAAGCAATATAAGCTTTATTGATCAGTTCAGTTTATGAGTTGCAATACTTGTCTATTACAAAGCGTTTATATATTGTGACTTATGACGAGGAAGTGCTTTAAGAAAAAAAACTCTTAAAGACAGGTCAGTAAAACCTTCTTTAGTTTGACAAGAAGGACCCTCGTTACTTTAAAAATTGCTGTAAGAAACGTTTTCTCTCGGACAGTAATTATCCACCGTTTAGTGAAGCCACTCAAGAAGTGGACTTTAATTTAAAAACGGCTTGTTGAAGAAGGTCTTTTGTTGAACAGAGACATATTCCATGTTTCGCTTTAAAAAACACGAAAATGGAAACAAAACTAGAGAATGAAAACTCCAACAATAAGTTAATTGTTTTGGGAGGTATTCCCTGCATTTTTTTACCTTAGAAAGAAAATTCAATAGAAAGAGAAAACCTTCAAGTTAAGCGTGTTCATGTATCGTTCAATGGTGGTGC
This sequence comes from Anopheles maculatus, assembly GCA_002091835.1. Lineage (NCBI taxonomy): Eukaryota > Metazoa > Arthropoda > Insecta > Diptera > Culicidae > Anopheles > Anopheles maculatus. Next base: position 506,609 of record KZ061569.1, on the reverse strand, counting down.
TCTATTGATGATTCTTCCATTTCCTATTGTATCCGTTTTTTGCTAGTGGCAGCCCAGATTAAAGAGGATTACATCTGTGTGGACGGTAAAATGATCATTTTGCGTGGTTTTATGATTCATTTCCTTTCTCTTTTCGATTGTTTCGGATCCTTTCTTTCCTTTCAATTATCTCCATTGCATTAGGAAATGGATCGTTTACAGATCATTTAAGTTGCGATGATGTGAAAGGATATTAGATTGTGATAAATTTATCATTATCTTGTCACGATTAGCGATATATTCTTGTTCGATTTTATATAAAGTAGAAGTTACTTACCTAGCTATTTGCTTGAAGTTAAACTTTCGACGAGGTTTCTTATTTTTCGCCGAATCTCGTCCCTTCTTCCAGATGTGCGTTTTCATTGCCGATTCCTGTAAAAAATGGACGTGGAGAGTTTTCGAAATTATGATAACGTACTGAATAGGGTTGAAAAACAAAGTTTCCCACAGTAGATAGTACAAAATCCCTGTAGGGCAAGTTTTGAAATTAAAAACAAAACGATAAGCATTAAATCACGCGCAGATGGAAAAAAGGATTTACCAATCTATCTACTCATCCAGAAATAGAATGACAGTGGGCACAGCCCAAGGCTCATGTTACTAGCGATTGTAGCGAAAAAGTTTTCGTCGCATTGATTCGTAACCATTATTTCTATGTCATCCCAAGTAGGTTGGGGAAAGAAAAAAAAACCCTTGAAAACGTGTTTAAATAATCAAATCTCTGGGGATGCCCTCAGGACTTTAAACATCCTTTTTTTTTGGGATCTAAACTTTTCCTATCCCTTTTATTCGATTTTTTTTCTGCTCATTTTTCTGCTCAAAAAAAGACAAAACTGAACCTTTAATATCTCAATTGGTCGTGTCGTGGAAACCGACCATTAATTTATGACCAGCAATAGAAATGATACAATTTATGGTCGACTACCAATCCACTTGCTCCATCCTTTCTACTCACCTGATACTCGAACGACGGTCGCAGATAGTAGACGGCCATTTCCTGATGAAACACGGGCGTTACCGAAGCCGACATTGGTGGCACAATCCATATCCAATCGGCCGGACAACCATTTCTGTAGACCGGGGAAAACGCATAAAACAGGCATGTGTAGGTACGAGCGGACTTTCCATCAACACAATTGCACCCATTACCTTAGCTTGGTTTCGTTCTCGAAGTGTTTCATGAATGATCATTTTGCGTGGTTTTATGATTCATTTCCTTTCTCTTTTCGATTGTTTCGGATCCTTTCTTTCCTTTCAATTATCTCCATTGCATTAGGAAATGGATCGTTTACAGATCATTTAAGTTGCGATGATGTGAAAGGATATTAGATTGTGATAAATTTATCATTATCTTGTCACGATTAGCGATATATTCTTGTTCGATTTTATATAAAGTAGAAGTTACTTACCTAGCTATTTGCTTGAAGTTAAACTTTCGACGAGGTTTCTTATTTTTCGCCGAATCTCGTCCCTTCTTCCAGATGTGCGTTTTCATTGCCGATTCCTGTAAAAAATGGACGCAAGTGGAGAGTTTTCGAAATTATGATAACGTACTGAATAGGGTTAAAAAGTTTCCCGCAGTAGATAGTACAAACTCTCTGTAGGGCAAGTTTTGAAATTAAAAACAAAACGATAAGCATTAAATCACGCGCAGATGGAAAAAAGGATTTACCAATCTATCTACTCATCCAGAAATAGAATGACAGTGGGCACAGCCCAAGGCTCATGTTACTAGCGATTGTAGCGAAAAAGTTTTCGTCGCATTGATTCGTAACCATTATTTCTATGTCATCCCAAGTAGGTTGGGGAAAGAAAAAAAAACCCTTGAAAACGTGTTTAAATAATCAAATCTCTGGGGATGCCCTCAGGACTTTAAACATCCTTTTTTTTTGGGATCTAAACTTTTTCCTATCCCTTTTATTCGATTTTTTTCTGCTCATTTTTCTGCTCAAAAAAAGACAAAACTGAACCTTTAATATCTCAATTGGTCGTGTCGTGGAAACCGACCATTAATTTATGACCAGCAATAGAAATGATACAATTTATGGTCGACTACCAATCCACTTGCTCCATCCTTTCTACTCACCTGATACTCGAACGACGGTCGCAGATAGTAGACGGCCATTTCCTGATGAAACACGGGCGTTACCGAAGCCGACATTGGTGGCACAATCCATATCCAATCGGCCGGACAACCATTTCTGTAGACCGGGGAAAACGCATAAAACAGGCATGTGTAGGTACGAGCGGACTTTCCATCAACACAATTGCACCCATTACCTTAGCTTGGTTTCGTTCTCGAAGTGTTTCATGAAACTTTCGCTGGCGGTATGATGATCGACGATAGTAATATTGCGGCTCTGGTACGAGTGCAGCACGGCAATATTAATCTCTACCAGCGCTTTATCCTTCCACAGCGAGGTTGGGTTTCGTGTGTCCAGTCCCATCTTGATGGCGATTGGCTGGTGAAAGGAAACAAAAAAGTTTGAGATGATTTTATACAAAATTTCTACATATGTTACGCGGATTGCCTACCTCCAGGAGATTGCGACGGTTTGCATCGCACAGGTTGCGGCAACCGATCTCCGTCGACATGTACCAACCGCTGAAGGCCGTCGCCGTAAACTGGATGCCACCGCAATCGAACAGCATCGACGATACCATCGGTACCGCGTACCACCGGAGATTCAACTCGGCAAACCACTTAAACTGAGGATGACTAAGCGGCACCTCCAGAATCAGCTCGGGCGGGTAATCGAAGTAGTCCGGATCGTGCCCGTTCGCCGACACAACCAGCGGCAGGATGTCCCACTCGGTGCGTTTGCTCTTCCAGCCCAACTTTACGCAAAACTGAGATCAAACAGTGTGGCAAACCCGGACAAGAAAGCAACCCCGAAAAGAGACGAGAAAACGGATGAGAAAAGAGTGAGCAGTCGGCACGTGCGATGCGCTGCTCGCGTGAGCGCTATGGGTTCGATTTCATACATCAGTAAACTCGACATTGGCCGGATCACCGATAATTTTACCGTCTGCGTTCTTATAGCCGGCGTACGAGATAATCTGATTGTTCCAGATGCGGTAGTCGTGCTTGCCGTCCGTTCGCTGTGGGAAAATCGTGATGGCCGATCTGGGGCGGGGCGGCGGTGTGAAGGAGATGCAAGGGGGGGGGGGTCGAAAAAAGATGAAACGGATCAGACGACTTTATTGTGGCCTCTTGAAAAGGGGCGGGAGGCTTACGTGGGGTATTTGTGAAAGAAAAAAATTGAATCTGTTCGATTATCTTGCAAAAATCTGTTTTTTGTTTGTTTTTTTTTCCGTCTATTGAATTCGGTCAAGGTGTGTATGCATGTGTGCGGCAGGTTGTCAATGGTGGGATTTATCTCTATCATGCTTATTTGATGGTTTTCCATCATTGCCTGAAGAGTATTGATCCATTATTTTGGATATTACAAGAAAATTTGTAAAAAAGAATATTTAAACTAAATTTCTATCAAAAATTGCATACTGCCAGGCGTTTTATGTTCTGTTAACGCAAGAAAAAGTTTGATGCATTTGGTTAAAACATGATAATTAAAGGACAAATATTTTATTTATTTATTTTTGAAAGCATTCCGAGCAAATATACATCACATTGAAGTACGGTCACTTTTCAACTCAAATTGCATAGCTTTAGGCGTTTTAATTTGAAGAGATACTACTTCAACATTTTACATAGTATTGTTTTCAGTCGTATCTAAACATACTTTAAAGCTGCTGAATTTTTCTGGAATTTTTAAACAGAACTATTTTTTTATTTTTGCATACTAATAGGCTCTCTGGTTAAGAATAGTTTTAATAATTAACTTTTAAGAACCATTCATTCAATAGAATAAAGCAGCATTGAAATCTTATGTAGTGTTTTATGTTACCTTTCTGAACATTTTTAACACAAAATGAAGGTACATTTAAGCAAGCTTGCCAATTTGATTATTATGACCATTTAAGCGTAACAATGTGTCTTTTGTATTTGAACAATCGCTTTTGATCCTGTCCAAGTTTTGATGTTCATCTAAAATGGCTCGTTTTCTGATTTATGACAGTGACGATGATGAAGTAGAATTATACTTGTCTTTTTCACTTTTAATGCATATTTACAGGGGCTATTTACGATGTTAAATTCAAACAAACTTCAAATTAAAGAAAAGAACGACATATTTTAGCAAGTTGCTTAAATCATGTTGATTGCATAATTCTAGGCGTTTATTGTTGAAGAAATAGTTTGTTCGTATTTCAATAATATCAATCGATGGGTTTTAAACAAATTTTCGGGCAAAAATCTCAACAAACAATTCAAAATGCATAACGTTAGGCGTTTAATCGTGGTATTTATAGCTATTACAATAAAAAAATGCTTATTTTTGTTTAGTAATGTTAGTTATCTAACCATGTTAAGCGTTTTATTGCGCAAAACACTAAACATCATATGTAAATACCTAGTCCAAAGGTCTCCTTTTCAATATAACCGGTATCAGATAGGCGACCGAAGTGATTGACTAAATTGACAACCACACACACTCACTTACTTACCCGGTTGGTTGCCGTAAACGAGATTTCCATTTTATATTACAAATACAACAACAAAAATCAGTGCTCAAGTGCGCGAGGTGTCAATATAAGTGTACTCGAACCTCCTGAGGGAACAATTCTGAGTTTGTACCATCGGTGCAGCTTGTAGCACTGATACCATCCTGCTAACGTGAGGACGTGAGCAATAAAACCAACACACACAAACACATACACACACAAGCATTATTCACGAGCTCCCATCACACACAAGATTAACGTCGGTATATACACAAACGATACCAAAAAAAAACCGAGTACGGCAGCGCATACCTGAGGTTTCCTTTATTGGTGGCATATTTGATGTGATTGCAGATCGCTTCAAACATACCGCTGGTGGTCGTTACGTATCGGCAATCGAAAACCTGTACGTGGTTGGGAAGAAAAAAAAAGGGGGAAAGGTGTGAGTGAATAAGGGGTAAAAAACCGAAGGAAACAAGCGCACTTCCAACGTGTGCTTTCCGACACACACACACACAGACACATATCGAGTGTATTATCGGGCGGACCCTGAGATCGACATCACCCATATCATCAGTGTGATCGGATCATCGGATTATGCAGTCGATTGCATTCGCGTGCCAACCGATACCACCGGCGGTGCCTGCCTTGGGATTCGGATGCATCGTAATGTAGTGGCATCCGGGTTACATTAAGGTGTACGATATACGAAACGGAAATGGTGCAAAAATGGGAAACACGTTCACCGCATATCGAAAGTGCATTGCGGTGTTGTAGCATCGATTGATAAGCAACTTCCGGGCCGTTTTTTTTTTCTTTCTCTTTCTTGCACCTGGTAATGCAAAATCGAAATGAGCCAATCAGTAGCGCATTAACAGATGGGAAGAGATCGAGATGCGCTTAACATAAAAATGTTAAAGGTTGCAGGATCTATTTTAAACAGTGGTAGTGCGGTAGTTTGAAGTATTCTCGGTGGCGGTTGGCATTAAAACCGATTAAAAGATTATCGTTGCTGATGATAGAGCATACTTTACTGAAGTAATTACATCATGCTTTTTACATTTTATGGGCTTGCAGATTCCAATCAACTGAGAGGGATTATTTGTTAAGAACTGAGTACACAGATTTAATTTCTTTATATTTTCAAATCTATTCATGAAGCCAAAACTTTCGTACATTCTTTATTCGTTAACATTTAAAATTTAAAGCTTTGTTCCTGAGCATCTCAACCATTACTTTAAAGAACGTTTGTGCGCAATTTTTCTCTGCCGGAAAACTTTAAAACCCTCCCGAATCCAACCCGAGTGGTTGACGAGATGATGCCGCATGTTTGCTAGGATAATCCTTTACCATTGGTTCAGATTTTGTCCCTCTTTTTCGCAGTAGGATTTACTTGCCAAAAGGATATCCCAGCTAGCTCAACCTCGACGCTTCAGGCAAAACAACGGATCAAGAAATACGAGCGACGCAACCGGCCCGAGAAACCTTCCAACTGTTCCTGCTTGTGGACCGGGTATTGGCCAATACCGAACACGTTCGCTCACATTTACGAGGTGGTCTGCTGGGTTTCTCCAACAACCTACAACACCTTCGCCGTGAGTCGGTGGTTATGTCGCTTCCAGCAACGATTTTCCAGCTGTTTATCTTATGAGAATGTAAATTACACCGGGCTTTTCTCTTCCTTTGCTCGAGACGGTTTACACCGAGACGGTTCGTAAAGTGAGCCATTCCATCTTCAAACGAAGGTGTTCCATCTGTTTCTGTTCCTCCTTTTTGCTGCTACGTCTGCCGTACGCGAGCGAGAGAGTGTGAGGACTTGAAATAAGACACATAAAAATACCTGACCACATCGCCCTGGCTTGTCATTTCCAGCTACCAAGCTCGGTTTCTTCGAGCCGGCACAAACTAAAAAAAGCAGAAGGTTTATAAAACTACGAAGGGATGCATGAAATTGCAGTAAAGGACAACATTAAGTTCCATAACTTTGACCACCGAGTCTGCTGGGAGTGAATCAACGGGGGCAGTGGAGCAGCTTCGAGAAGAAAATAATTATGAAACCGACACGTACAGCTGTAGTTCCAGCCCCCGTTGGAATTGTGATTAAGCATTCTTTGTGATACATTTTACCGAGCAAATGTGAGCGTTTGGAGATGCGGCATCCAACCACTGACCAGTGTCAATCGTTGGTTATCATTTCAGTATGGCATTTAAGAGAAAGAGAGAGAGATAAAAAGTTTCGCTCGAACAGTAAATATGGATCTGAATGCTAATCATGGTAAGAGATACATTAAAATGTAAAAAAAAGGAGCTGAGAAGAAAATTCTCTGGTGAATGAAGAGTTTTTATATCCGTGGACTTCATTGCGAATAATTTTCATAAATTATAAATTGAATAAGAAATGCATTTCCTTCAAATTTCATTGAATGAACTTAAACACTTCAGTGCAAACTCATCTTAGAATGAAAAGAAATTTCGTCAAAATTTAATGGAGACGCCCAGTACTTTACTCAGCTACAAAGCACCAGGCGTCTCCACTGATTATTCTCCAAATTATTGCACCAGTTAAAGATGATTGATTCTGATTGAAGTTAACATTATTAAAGGCTTTCAATGCTTAAAAGAGATCGTTGTAAATCTCCAATTGCTAATAAACATCAATGTAAGTTTCATTCACTATAAAGATCATTTAAAAGCAACGATGCAAAATGGACTCTTTCTCACGCTCTACAGTCTCTTGCCAGCATGATTAATTGTACATACGCAAAATGTAGCCACTTCTAGCCAAGCATGGTTTCACCGGCCATAGCCGGAAATGGGTTCCAACACCCCAAGAGAAACAACCACAATCCACCCGGCAAAGGCTATCCTTCCCACAGCAAAAACGTTTAGATTGCTTTGCATTTTTCACCATTCCACTGCCCTGGTCCGGTTCCGTCACCTCAAGAACCCAATTACGTGCCACCGTTCACCTCACCCTCGCACTCTTTCTTCTGTACGAAAAGACGTGTGCGCTACACACTCTCTGAGTCCCACAGTGCCCAGCAGGCAGGCGATAATGAAAATAATTTAATTTTTCCTCCTTCATCATTTAATTTACACCCTTGTTGTTGGGTCTTCTGGCCCACGGTTGTACGGTTACGGCTGAGAGGTTTGCTAGCACATGCTTTCGTGGCGTTGAGATGGCGCGTGCTGTTTGCTTCTTCGTTCTCGTCCGTTTGGTTTTTCTTTCGCTCATTTCCTTCTATGCTACTTCTGCTTCATTTTGTAGCTTTCCAATGAGTTTGCTAGTAGTGGAGTGTCGGCGGTGTCGTCGGTGTGTATGGGAGTACGCTAATTACATAAGGACTATGACTCTCAATTTGAATAATTAATCACTTTAACTATCACCCTCACGGCCAACCGTGTCTCGCATGGGGCCGTTTCAGTTTCAAGCCCTCTCGTTTTGTGTGCTTTGTCGTTCCGTTCAGCCCACTCTGTTGCGTTTTTTCACCCTCAAAAAGGAAAGCAAACGATCGCCTTCTTTTTTTTTGCTCTGCACAGTTTGTTTCCCGCACGACAAGTTTTGGCTTCATTGAAACGATAATTTTATCGACTCGTGTCGGTGGGAACGTACCTGCAGCTTGGACCACTGTATACGGCCGATGCAACGTGACGAATTGCGCCAGGCCAGCTTTGCGCCGTAGATCAGCTCGGTTTCCGTCAGATGGTAGGAGCCTGTTGCTTCCACCTCCTTCTGCACCTGCTGCCAGCGGCTATCGTGTGCGGGCGATTTTAATCTGCAAAGAATGATTGGACGTAAATGTAGCAAAGTCTTGAGGTTAGTGTACGGGTGCGACAGCAGATCGACAGCACGTCCCGGTGGACGCGGAAAGAACCCGAAAAGAAGTTAAACTAAGAACGTGCAAAGAAATCTTTGTACAGCGTGCGCTGTGTGGAAAAGCGAATTTTACCAGTAAATAAAACGAAATGAACAAAACGATAAGACAACGAAACAGAAACTGAGGAGCACAACAACAAAAAAAAAGTCCCACCCGGAAGCAAGTGCCTCGTAATTTTGCTGGTTATCTTGAACAATTTAGTGCTCCGGTTAGTAGCAGCTGACTTTGGTTGCTATCTGGAAAAACAGATTGGATAAATCTGTTCCATTTGGCTTCTTTTTTTTCTGCTCTCGCTATCTTGTCTTACGCTTCTCTAAGGAACTGGATTAAACGGTTCTTTGCTTTACGCGCGCACCATTCGCTTGGTGCATTGCTGGTTTTTTCTTACTTGCCCTCTAAGGAGCAAAAAGCTAGCATAATTTCGACCTCCCTTTTTGGTAAACAGCGCAGCGTTTTGCGAGGGTATTTTCTCGCCCGAGGAAGCAACCGGGTTTTGGATGCGGAAGATAATTTGTTGAAAGTTTTCTCGTGCTTTTGGGTAAGTATTTAGCACACGAATTTGGGTCATTTCTTTGGTTTCGCTGATCGCTACGCATCTCCGTTGGTTTGTTTGCTGGTGGCAGCATTGGTTGGAGTAAGATTTTGACAAATTAAATGTGGCCTCAATGACCACGGTGTTAAGCGTTTATGGTGGGTAATTTGAATTGGTAAAGAAAGCGTGCTTCTGGTTGACAAATTCATTACTATTCAAAGCTTTTGCAATTGTTTCCGCTTGGAGCTAGGTATTCATATTTATTCATAAGTTGTAGTTTAAGGTCATTTGTTTTACTAATAAACGCTTCTCCCAGTGAAAATAATATGCATTATACTCAAGACACATAGCGCCCTCTATCTGTCAACTTTCGAAGCATAAATTTATGTATTTGCCTGCTTCACCACATCAATACAGAATCAATTGTTCCACAATTATTCCTCTTAGCAAAGCAGATCAAAGCGATAACAAGAACGAACGATTTGAACGATAAACTTTCAATTGAATTGCAATCTTGATTGGGATCTTTCGATTGTTTTTCTCCCACAGTAAGAGCTTCCTGCAACGATTACCGTCGACGCAAACAGAAGGCCAACAAAAGTGACAATGTCTACAGCTAACCGGTTTATAAACGTCATTATCGTACAAAAAAGGCAACCACAGTTTGAGTTTTCTTTTCTCGAGTCTCACAAAAGAAGGACGAAGACGATGACAGACAAGCTCGCATGCCAATGGCTCTGTCTGTTCAGCTGTACCCATTAGACTGTGCACCATTGGAAAGAAAAACTATCAATAAACAATTTCTACAGCCACTCCTGACGTCTGCCGATATCGAATTCTCTGAAAGCGCACTTGTTGAGTGACAGAAGCATATCATACTGCCAGCTGAGGCTCGCACACTCGGGACCTTTCGACGGACAAAGTTTGTACATGAGTGTTCTTTACCTAATCATGCTTATCATACTATGTTACTAAACAAACACACACACACGAGAAGATGGGGTTTCCTCTTATGAAATAGAACACCGTGTCGAAGGTTCCTTGAGACTCGAGAAGACACGTTAGAATTATCCCACCGAGTCATCGGGAGCGTACCTTTTGCTACATTTCGAAATGGCTTTCTTAAAGGGTTCTTACGTGTGTGTATTCTTCGAAGTGGAACATCTAGCTCGTAAGCGTTGTATCGGCACGATCCACAAGTACGGCTGGCAAAAGACGACAGTCGGACATATATTCACACCACCAGCAAAGAGGATGTGTGGAACGAAAAAAGGAAAAACACATCAACAATGCATATGCGTTCCGGGGGGGGCTTTTCCCATCGTAGGTCATTCCCATCAACAGTCGTAACCATCAGCATCACCATCATCATCAAAGGCATCATGAATGCGTCCCGATGACAGTTCCCTGATAAATCCTGGAACACATCGCACAGTGTGGAAGAGAGACAGAGCGCATTTCCCACAGTTTCCTTAAAGCCCACTGGTGGAATTCTAACACTGAAACCTAGCTGGCCATCGGTGTGATCATTCGCTTTTATTTGTCTCCGTTGCCGATTGCCAGCAGAAAATGGATTGCCCGGAATGGTTTACACTAAGCACGCAAGAGATGAGCTCTCGTGCACAGCGCGAAGCCTACCGTCAGGCGTTTTGTCGCCTTCACATGCTTGCGTATGCAATTTTCCCAGCTCTGATTAAATCTCGGACGGTCCGCCGGGTATTTCTGGGTTCTCCGGTCGTGCCGACCAGTGTTTTCTTGCGAATGGTTTTTGCCTACTGTCCGTAGCGATGTGTCACGTTTACATGCTCTAAAACACAGATACCGGTACGAGGGCGGGAGACGGCCAGCATCTTCGTGCCGGATGTAATTGAGACGAGCTGGTACAGTTTTGGGTAGCGTCGGCAATCGAATGTGGGCCACAAAGGTTAAGTTTTGTCGTTAGGTTTCACGCACACCCCCATTTTGGCTGGGTTGTAATGGATCTGGAATATTAAACGGCTTTGTTGCGACACTGACACCCCCCCCGATCACCATAACAATCGCTGCTAATGATGATGATTTGTTAATGATTGTTGTAACGGCTCGAGTAAAAGGGGAGCGTGTACACCGCACTCAAGCTAATGGTGTGTTGTACGCACTAATCCAAATGATGCTATTCCGGGTGCGGCGATACGCAGACAGTTCCATTAATTAGACTGTGTGCGTGTGTTATGAGACGGAAGACGTGTCTGTTAGTGTACAATACGTGCCATTATTTGGTTTGTAAATTTCAAAATAATATTTCAGTTAGCTTTAAACGCATGTGGAAGGTGTGATGCGAGTTGCATACTTTTAGGCGCTTATATTTTTTAATTTGAATAAGCACTAGGAATATCAATTGTTTTGGTAGTTTTTAAGCGATTTAAAGGCTTAGCGATTCATCGCTTTTTTCCATTGCTCTAGCAACAAATTAATACTATCCACATAATTCCTGAAAACCCATCCGTCAGTTTGTTGCATCCTGGGCCACAGTATGAGACGGCTTAGGCGCTATCTCTTGGGATGTTTTCGTGGCAGATAATTACACACACAAACACCAGGGCTAGATGTATCCGTTTCGCTTTACAGCATTGTTGCACCAGCACAAACCCCTATAGCCGACGGATATTTTAGTTTACTGCAGTTTTTCATTCTTCTCTCATGCTTACACTTCCTTATCCATTTCAAACCCGGTCTGTAACAAATGGTTCTTTATGCTACCTTTTTCCGGGTTTTTTTCTTGTTTTTCGCTCAATCTGCCGCAAGCATTACTACGCCACGTGAAGTTTATTTATTTTCCTTCGTTTACATAGGCAAAAGAGAGAGAGAGAGAGAGAGAGCTTCCCAAACTACATGCAGCTACATCATGGTGGTTTGTTGCACTTTTGTTTGTAAAAGAGGTTTATAAAAGTCGAAAAACACACAAAAACACAGGGATGCTGCATCATCATCATCACGAGGTTTTTTGTTTTGAAAGCGGCGAGGTTTCTACCATCATTAACCCACTAATTAGAGCGTGCATCACATCCTGCATCCACGAAAACAACTTTCACCTGGCGTGCTTCAACCGCGTTTATTTTTTATTTCTTCGTTAGCAAACACTGACTGTTGCAACTAATTTTCCGGTCTTTAGTAAAAGATAAATTTTGTGTGTCATGGTACAAAAATAAACACACAATCCATGCGGAAATGATATTCGAAAACACATCATAAGCTTGATGGAACAATTCTTACTCCGTGCTGAAATGTTTCACACGAAATAATTTGTTTATTTGTGCAACAGTCGATAAAATGTAATTCCCCTTTCTCATTGCGCCACTATCGAGCGAATTATTAACGCCCGTTTTAAAACTCCACAAACTCCAACCGTTTCATGGTTGTGCTGCAGGCAACGTTGGTGCCACACTATCCGCTGCAATTGCTGCACCGCACAACCGGTGTGCATCAACATGCATTTTGTGTACCGGTTGTGATAACATTTTAATCCGGACCCAGTTCCATTTTACGCTGGTGGAATTTATTTCCAACCGGTAAGTACACACAACGGTGATACTAAAGCGGCAATCACAACACACAAACTGTGGGCTTTTGGCTTTCACCCACCCCGAAAAGTGTGAACAAGTGTGGTTCCGCTGTCCACTTCACCGAAAATGGTCACGCACTGCAGCAAAAACCCGGGCGGAAGCCAACGGGCAATTGATTCCCCCAATCAACCGGTGGCTTCGAAAACCGGAACACACCGATTCCCAGTCACCCCAACCGGAATCGGCTTAATTGTTACTGACAAATGTGATTCTAACCGAGCAGACCCGATTGCGACCGTACAATTGACCAACAAATTTACACCATGCGATTGGTTGTGGTTTTTCGGGGGGTCTCTTTGGACGGTGTTGACACGATTGGTGAGTTTGAAATCGCTTTTCGATTAGTGGTTTCAAGTGGACGCGAGTGGCGATTTGCATCAGTTAAAACCTTTGACGAACTAATGTAAAGTGGGATAATCCATTGGGGGAGAGAAAAAAAAGTCCAGCTGGTACATTTAAATATTTATAGAATTTTATTTACTATTTCGCCAAACCTGGACGCTCGGTTTGCAGTCAAATTGGTTTTAAGAAGACGAAGTGAATAGAAAATTATTTAGCATATAAATTTAATACATTCCGAAGCTTCAATTGCGAATAAGAATTTAAATGAAAATTTTTTGTTTTTCCACTCATTTTCCTATTGCACAAAACGCAACAAGAAATGAACTTGTAATGCTGCCTTTGCCTACAACTTTCTACTTGCTGTACAGGCTCAACACAGCTGAGAAGGATCAGTACCGGGAAAGCTACAAGCAGAAAAAAGAGGAAAGCTCATTTACAAGTTGTAACGAGTTTGGATTGCGTACTTGAAATAGCTTTATCATAATTGTGCTCCATTCATTCGCAGTGAGCATTAACCGCTTTGGCAGGCATTATTGATTGAAATGTTTATTTTCTTTTTTGATTATTTAAAAAAACAAGGAAGATAAATAAATGTTTGTTCAATTATGCAGTAAACAATTTCACACGCTCACTCTCTCACTCTCTCTCTCTTTTCCGTATCATGTAAACAAATTTGTGTTTGTGTAACTTTTGCCCTAAATAAACATGATTTCCTCTTTTCCCACAATCTCAGCCCTCAGATAAGCGTCATCAGTAAGTAAATTTAATTTTCCACCGGCGTTGCGTTTTTTTTTTTTCGTAACACAATTTTACGCCGATTTGACGCAAAATTTGTGCCCCCGGAAGCGTAACGGTGCCTGGACGCTAATTAGCCAAATGGGTGCAATATTCATAATCAACCGTACACTCTTCTTTTCCCAGGGCCTGGGTGGTACTTTTCACGAAATTATGATACTCAGCACGCGCCCCGATGGTTTGGCAAATTGAATTAGAGTGTGCTGTGAGGTCGGTGGAAAATTATAGAATAGTAATGTTTTGCTAGCAAAGGTTAGGCGCGCTCCCTCCATTGGTGCACACGCGGTACAGGTACAGGAACTTCCCGTGAATTGATTGCCCATTCTGGTTAATGGTATTACGAAAGTTTTGTGCCGAAAATGATTCGCTTTCATCGCACCGTTACAATTGAAGGATGTTTCGAGGGTTTTACTATTTTACTGCGAAAACTTTTGCGACTTTTATCTGACAAGCGCCAAAAATGTGAGTAAAGTAATTGATTTTTATTCATTTCTAACCATTTGACCATCGTTGGCTCATTAAATGCGATAAAAGATTATGGCTTGCGCCTAAAAGTATGCAATTTATATTCCAGAAAGTAACAACACACTACGGTTAGTATTTGCTGCCAATTAATTGTCTACTTTAGTTAATGGTATTATAAATGATTAGGGGGGAAAATGCTCGGCTTTATTGCATCGTTTATGGAGCATATTTGCTTAAACCATGAAAGAAATTTAATTTTTTGTTACATTTTATTGCACAATTCTCTTCACAAACGTGAACTAATGGAATAGTTGAACATTTATCTTTATAGTTGCATTCTATTTATTTGTCATAAATAGTTCATTTCATGCGATATGATCAGGTATGCTATTCCCTATACAAAAGAAAACATTCTGATGGAAAAAAAGCATTAGAAATTGAAGAAATTTACTTTTGCTGTGTTTTTTCACTTAGAGAGTTCCCATTCTGTAATTTTTTGCAATTTTTCGAGTGTTATTAATTGACAGCAAAAATATTGCATACTTTTTTGTCTTTAAGAGTCAAAAATTGAACAACAAAATTGATTTCCATTCATTTATAACCGTTTCTCATAATTGGTTAATTTGAAAAGAATTGCGCCCAAAAGTATGCAATCCGTTACACTATTCTACTAGCTATGTAGAGCTCAAAATTCTTTTCCTGTTTGATGATCCTTTTATGTTTAACGTTTGATTGTTAAATTAATCTCTATTTAGGCATGTAAAGCTAGCTTTCCCACTAAAATATACTTTTTTGGGAGAATGCAACACAAGCTTTTATCTGAAATTTATCACCCCTATCGAGGCTGATAACCATGAACTGACAAACATTGGTGCACTTGCGTGATGTTAAGCTGTTACAAATCCGTATGAATATTTACTAACAAAGTGGAAACAGTATGGTTTTTCAGAAAGCGTTTGATATTGTACACTGAAATCAAGCCGAGCTTTAAACCAAAGTGGTGTAATGTTTTTCTTCATAAAATCCTTTCCATACTAAACAACGGCTTAAGAAACCGTGTAGAAAAGCACCTACGAGGAAAAAAGCCGGAACATAATAGGATTGTAACTGGTGTGAAAGCAAAAAGGTGAAAACCTCTTATACCGCTCACAAAACATTCCTTTCTTAGCGCGAAAAAGCACGAAAATAGATCTTTTATTGAGCAACAAATATGTTTGACAATACGCTGACAAATGGTGCGGCTTTTAGCGAAATTAAAAGGGTTTGGAAACAGATCTTTCAACCTTTTATCACCCCATCGATGATATCACAAAAGCATAACAAAGCACACACGCCGAGTGGATGTTGATTTGTTGAGCATACGAAAAGAAACCGACCCGAGACAAATGTTTATTTTACGCTCGCTTTCATGTGCCCATTGGAAAAACCTAAATTCCATTTTTTATTGTGTAAAATTGCATCGTTCTCTCTGTGAGCTTCAACTGTGAAAATTTGTCCAAAATACCGACAGTTACACATTGGTTGTACATGCGATAGCCTTTTGGCCACCGCTTCATCATGAGAGAAGAAGCTAAACCACACCAAAAAAGATTCCACACCGCCGTGGAGAAGGCTTTCTTACCTTTCATGGCTGGTTGGATTACTTCTCAAATCCTATCGGTGACAGCTTCCGAGCTGGTGTACAAAAGGGTACAGAAAAACAGAGGAAAAACAAACGCGAAAGCTACATTCGCCAGAGTCGTAAATCCTTTCTGTTTTTTTGTCATGGTGGTACGGTTCACCGGAGGGAAATTTATTTATAAGATACAAACCAAACGTCAGGTGGCTTTCACGAACGAACCCAGATTGGCCAGAGCACACCCGAACAAATCAGTACCAATCGAAAATCATTCACCCTTGATGATACACACAGAGCGAAAGAATGCAATTTATTCTTTTTAAATGTATTTCGTGTTTTTCGCTGGTAGAGTTTTTTTTCCGAATAAAAACATATTGGAATTTTCGTTGTACAATAGGTTCACAATTTATATGAAAATTCCTT
The DNA here is from genome assembly GCA_002091835.1 of Anopheles maculatus. Taxonomy (NCBI): domain Eukaryota; kingdom Metazoa; phylum Arthropoda; class Insecta; order Diptera; family Culicidae; genus Anopheles; species Anopheles maculatus. Next base: position 490,352 of record KZ061569.1, on the reverse strand, counting down.
CCCTTCACTCTGCTTATGGTGGCAAATCAATGTCTTCTTCGGAGTGGAGTGGAAAAACAAAGCCCCCAAACAAAGCAAACCGTTGAAATCGAAACTCGAAATCGTTTATTAACAAACCCAGGACTCGGCCAATCGTCCAAGCCCATGTGTGTTGTGTGTCGTGTGGTTGAGGCTGTATGTCAAAAGCAAACATTTACACCCAGCTCTACCTTCACTAGCGATCGAGAGTAAATAAACTCCCGTGGCACTCGTGCGGGCTGTATGATGCTGAGGAATGCCTTTTTCCCAATTGGCCAACACGTCAACAAAGGAACCGAACCTCACAAAACAATTGCGAACGAACCAAATCACGGAACAATCAGAGTGAAAAAAGGCGACCCCAGGCCGACAGGTGTGATTTATTTACTGCCCTTGGAACCCTTTGGTTAGCGATTCGGTTTGGCAGAAGTGCTGCAAATGATTGAAATTAAAGGTAACCAAGGCAAACCCTTACGGTGAAACCAATCCGAGCAGAGCTGCGGGAAACACAGGACAAGCATACTCGTTTGTTTGTATTTGATCGGTGTTTTCCACTCTCACTTTCGATTCTCAATGCATATCCCTTTCTATTTCTAAGGGCATTTTGTTTTTGCTATTCAATATTATAAACATTACAGCCTCCTCTCAACGAGAACGCTTACCTATCGTTCGAAACGATCACCAATGAAAATTAATTCTCTCCCACAATAATCCCAACCAATCCTCCTAAACAATCCTCAGAGTTTCTATTTTCTGGTGGCCACTAACAGCTCGAAACAAACACAAACACCATACATCGAACATTCCAAGTGCGAACATTGGACGTGGTTCGAATGTTGAATGTGGCCGGAATGAAGAAATCATCGGATACATCGGATCCATCGCACTTCGAGTGACTTTATCCAGCGCGGACTGTCGGCTCTTTATCGTCGCTTTCGGGAAAGGGAGTCTGAGTTGAAACAATAGACCACGTCCGAGACTGCGGCCGAGAAGGTAGTGTTCGATAATCAATTTGTTTCATTATTCGTACCGAAAATCGATCCTTTTGTTTGTGTAGGGCGAGGAATCGACATTAAAGCGTTTTGGCGCCTGAAGGTAGGCTAAGCGATGTTGCTGATGGGATACAATTTGAATTTAGTTCTGTATTTTAATTTAATTATGAAAAAAGTTTATGTTTTTTAGCATTTTATGTTTTTTTTTTGTAAAACCGAAGCAAAAATGAAATTATCCTTCATAAATGAAACTAAAACATTTCTGTGAGTTCTTTTCAAACAAAAATAAGCATCTCTTATCTCGAATGGCACATCTTATCGTGTCAACAAAATGCTCCACTCAAGAAAATTTATCCTCCGACACGGGCCTTTTATTCAATTTACCACTCAAACATTGCATAAGCGACAGAACGACCACAAAACGATCAGAAACTGTGCGAAAAGCCGTGCATTCGACGTGAACAGGAAACCTTCGGTTCCGTTTCTCTAGCGGAAATTCTCTAATATGACACATGTCAAATAAACTATTTCAACGCATGTCACCGCGGGAAGAACATTCTCTTCGATCGGTTGGGAGTGAAGCAATTTTATTCTTTGTGGAAGAAACCCCCCGTTCGGATATTCTATTCGAGCGTCGAGCGTCGCAAACCTTTCGGCAATGTGTTTTAAAACGAAATCGATTCGATTCGCTATTCGCTCGAAAACGCGCCCCAGGTACAAATTCGATGACGATTTTGCTTTTGTAGAAAGATTTCGTCCCAAAGTGCAACAGAACGGGGCACATCCTTCTTCACAATCGTACGTTTCCTTGCAATTACCATGCAAATTGCACATTGTTTGATGTGCACTTCAGCTGTGATGCTATCTTTATGCAGGGGCCGGTTTTTTTTCGTACCCTTTCTGCGATTCTTTTTCGTCAAATACTTGTGAGACTTGGTATACTTGGGGGTTTTGTTGGGATAGAGCGATGGAGTGGAATAGTGCAAGGTTAAGTGCAGCTTAAGATGAACATAAAGAAGGAACGATCGAGCAGGGAATAGGTAAATAATGGTGAAAGAGCATTCTCTTTCGATTTTAGAGTAACGAGAGAGTGTTTTATACATCCGCAAGACGAGGCATTTTATTTAAATAATGATTAAACATTAATTGATGTACGAAAGTGTAGAAAATTATCTTAAATGTTATACTTAATAGACAAAAAATCTTAAATCAAACGTATTACACAATAAAACAGATATCTAAAACATGAAAGCAAATAAAATTACAAACTATAAATAAAAAAGTAAAGTAATCTAATAACAAAAATGTGAGTTAATAATAAATGCTAAATGAATTAACACGCCTAGACAAATTTAAAACAGGTACAAGTAAACAAAACAAAACTGTTTGAACAATAGAAAGATTCTAGTCGTTTATTAAAAGATAAAAAGCAACTGGAAAGGAAGTTCGAAAAGGATATATAAGTGATACTAAAATGATGATTTATATAAAAATATAAATTTGTCGCAAAAATAAACAAAATTTTTTAAATTATTACTTAACAAAAATCAAGAAAAAGGAATATCAGAATATATCAAGAATTGAGAACTAATAATGCTTCAGTGTAAACAACAATCCAACGAAAGCAATGAAATCAAATGAACACATCCTTCTACAGCGAACAAATGAGCGATCAATCGAAACGTGACAAACGCACACGTTAATTAAAATCATCATTGATTAGACATTCACATTCAATTTACATAACGCTCGAACCTAAGCGTTAGCTCTCGCTCACCGCCACCAGGTATTGCAAACATAATGTGTGATAATTCCTACCATAACCAGCAACCGTTCATCTGATCAACGTAACCCTTTCGCTCGAGTGTGAGTACGATTAGTGTGACCCTGATCCATTCTACACCGATAAAAGGAAGGAGCTTTCCTTCGAACAAACTCTTCCGTTCAACTTCAAACTGAACCATCACCAGAAACGAACGGGCCTGTAATTATTCGACCCAGCCTCGATATTCAGCACCCTCACGGTAGAATGGCCTGTGGCTTAACTGAGGACATTATGGTTCGCGAGCTTCAGACGGTTAGAAGACGCGTGTAGAGAAAGTTGTGTCCTTGTGCTCCGTGCGTAATGTGTTAGTTGTTGGTGAGCGTGATGGTGCGTTGGGAACGTTGTGACGGTGCATCATTACGACGATGCATTCGGTGGTGGTTGGTTTCGGTGACACATATTCCGAAACTGGTCGAACTCCGACGTGCTTGACAAGCGGCTGAACTTGCTGCTTCAACACGAGCTGCAGCTAGCTGGCGGCTAGAACATATGCTGCATTGGACACGCTAATGAGCAGGTGGTTAAACCCCCGTTGCTGGTACGGAACGCACTCCAGATGGTGCTTTTGGGGGCGGTTTTTCGGTAAGTGACGACCGCAACGAACAGAACATGCACTTGAGAGGATTGTGTGTGTGTGTGTGCAAAGTTTGCTTGTACTTTCAGAAGTGTTGGCGTACGTTTACATTACGGGTGGAAAGTTTCAGACCGGCGTTTGAAGACAAAGTTTAGCCATGCGTTCGTGCATCGGGCAAACAAAAAGACACGATAATCAGTGAAAAATGGAACGAGGGTTCGAAACGAACCTTCAGGAAACAATATATGTGGTTAAGAATATGAAACCCCTTTTAATAATATTCATAATTAAAAATCAAACAGTGTAAATTACATTTCAAAACATGTTGTCTAATGGATTGCATACCTTCAGGCGGATTTTTTAAATTTCAAATTTTAATCATTTTAAATGCAATTTTAACAACTCTTAACCGAAACACAAAACAAATCCTTATGACCGGACGTTGACATTCGTTAAATGTCACCAGATCAAACAAGCGTCACCATCACTAATCTTAGGATTAACTCCGAAACCATCTGTCAGCCACTGTTTCTTACCGAAGAAGAAATCAAATAAATAAAACTACAAAACCCCTTCAACACTTTATCCTTTCAGAAAACAGAAAAGGATAGCAGAACAACAGACCGGTCCGGGAAAAGAGCACTAAAAGCTGATGCCATACTTTTTGTGTTGTTGCTGCTGCTTTGCCCACATGTTAAACAACCATTTTCTTCCTACGTTGTACAAGCGTGGGAAATGGGTTTCGTATGCTCTCCCTGAGGGTTGCTTTTCCTGCGTATGGATGCTGCTGGCATGGTGAAAGCAATCCACTTCGTAGCCCGCAGGTCCATATGCATGTGTGCGACTCGACTTCCCCCAACAATCCCACAAACAATCAATGAGAGATACGCTCACGTACGGCGTATGGTAGGTCTCTTCTTTTCCTAGATGGACCGTTTCCTTCCCACTGTTTGTGTGTGTGTGTGACGAGCCGAGTGTTTATCATATCATTCACGTGCGAGGCTCACTTTTACTCACAGCACGCGAAACCGGGAGACCCTGAAAGTATCACTTAAGGTAAGCGTCCATCGTCGTCTGAGCACCGTCGTCGGGGAACATTGAGCTGAATGAACAGCAATGTATGGAAGGAACAGATAAACGGGAAGGTAAACGTGAAAAAAAAGGCCTAACACAGCACATTCGTTCGGTGTGCGGGTCCAGAACCATCCCGGCTACCTGTATGTAACGCTCACAGTGGGAAGAAAAACAGATTGAAAGGCAAATATTTTTCTGACAAGAGTAGGATACAATTGAATTATGCTACAGG
>KZ061569.1:427813-481448 GCA_002091835.1 Anopheles maculatus | reverse complement strand
GATTTTAGAGTAACGAGAGAGTGTTTTATACATCCGCAAGACGAGGCATTTTATTTAAATAGTGATTAAAATTTAATTGATGTTCGAAAGTGTAGAAAATGATCTTAAATGTTATAGGAAAATATAAAAGAAAATTTAGCATGAAAAAAAAAGAACAAAAATCTTAAACCAAACGTAATACACAATAAATCAGATATCTAAATTATTAAAGCAAATAAAATCACAAACTTTAAATAAAAAAGTAAAGTAATCTAATAACAAAAATGGGAGTTAATAATAAATGCTAAATAAATTGACACGCCTAGAGAAATTTAAAACAGGTACACGTAAACAAAACAAAACTGTTTGAACAATAGAAAGATTCTAGTCGTTTATTAAAAGATAAAAAGCAACTGGAAAGGAAGTTCGAAAAGGATATATAAGTGATACTAAAATGATGATTTATATAAAAATATAAATTTGTCGCAAAAATAAACAAAATTTTTTAAATTATTACTTAACAAAAATCAAGAAAAAGGAATATCAGAATATATCAAGAATTGAGAACTAATAATGCTTCAGTGTAAACAACAATCCAACGAAAGCAATGAAATCAAATGAACACATCCTTCTACAGCGAACAAATGAGCGATCAATCGAAACGTGACAAACGCACACGTTAATTAAAATCATCATTGATTAGACATTCACATTCAATTTACATAACGCTCGAACCTAAGCGTTAGCTCTCGCTCACCGCCACCAGGTATTGCAAACATAATGTGTGATAATTCCTACCATAACCAGCAACCGTTCATCTGATCAACGTAACCCTTTCGCTCGAGTGTGAGTACGATTAGTGTGACCCTGATCCATTCTACACCGATAAAAGGAAGGAGCTTTCCTTCGAACAAACTCTTCCGTTCAACTTCAAACTGAACCATCACCAGAAACGAACGGGCCTGTAATTATTCGACCCAGCCTCGATATTCAGCACCCTCACGGTAGAATGGCCTGTGGCTTAACTGAGGACATTATGGTTCGCGAGCTTCAGACGGTTAGAAGACGCGTGTAGAGAAAGTTGTGTCCTTGTGCTCCGTGCGTAATGTGTTAGTTGTTGGTGAGCGTGATGGTGCGTTGGGAACGTTGTGACGGTGCATCATTACGACGATGCATTCGGTGGTGGTTGGTTTCGGTGACACATATTCCGAAACTGGTCGAACTCCGACGTGCTTGACAAGCGGCTGAACTTGCTGCTTCAACACGAGCTGCAGCTAGCTGGCGGCTAGAACATATGCTGCATTGGACACGCTAATGAGCAGGTGGTTAAACCCCCGTTGCTGGTACGGAACGCACTCCAGATGGTGCTTTTGGGGGCGGTTTTTCGGTAAGTGACGACCGCAACGAACAGAACATGCACTTGAGAGGATTGTGTGTGTGTGTAAAGTTTGCTTGTACTTTCAGAAGTGTTGGCGTACGTTTACATTAAGGGTGGAAAGTTTCAGACCGGCGTTTGAAGACAAAGTTTAGCCATGCGTTCGTGCATCGGGCAAACAAAAAGACACGATAATCAGTGAAAAATGGAACGAGGGTTCGAAACGAACCTTCAGGAAACAATATATGTGGTTAAGAATATGAAACCCCTTTTAATAATATTCATAATTAAAAATCAAACAGTGTAAATTACATTTCAAAACATGTTGACAAGCAGATTGCATACTTTCATACAGGCGGATTTTTTAAATTTCAAATTTTAATCATTTTAAATCGCAATTTTAACAGCTCTTAACCGAAACACATAACAAATCCTTATGACCGGACGTTGACATTCGTTAAATGTCACCAGATCAAACAAACGTCACCATCACTAATCTCAGGATTAACTCCGAAACCATCTGCCAGCCACTGTTTCTTACCGAAGAAGAAATCAAATAAATAAAACTACAAAACCCCTTCAACACTTTATCCTTTCAGAAAACAGAAAAGGATAGCAGAACAACAGACCGGTCCGGGAAAAGAGCACTAAAAGCTGATGCCATACTTTTTGTGTTGTTGCTGCTGCTTTGCCCACATGTTAAACAACCATTTTCTTCCTACGTTGTACAAGCGTGGGAAATGGGTTTCGTATGCTCTCCCTGAGGGTTGCTTTTCCTGCGTATGGATGCTGCTGGCATGGTGAAAGCAATCCACTTCGTAGCCCGCAGGTCCATATGCATGTGTGCGACTCGACTTCCCCCAACAATCCCACAAACAATCAATGAGAGATACGCTCACGTACGGCGTATGGTAGGTCTCTTCTTTTCCTAGATGGACCGTTTCCTTCCCACTGTTTGTGTGTGTGTATGACGAGCCGAGTGTTTATCATATCATTCACGTGCGAGGCTCACTTTTACTCACAGCACGCGAAACCGGGAGACCCTGAAAGTATCACTTAAGGTAAGCGTCCATCGTCGTCTGAGCACCGTCGTCGGGGAACATTGAGCTGAATGAACAGCAATGTATGGAAGGAACAGATAAACGGGAAGGTAAACGTGAAAAAAAGGCCTAACACAGCACATTCGTTCAGTGTGCGGGTCCAGAACCATCCCGGCTACCTGTATGTAACGCTCACAGTGGGAAGAAAAACAGATTGAAAGGCAAATATTTTTCTGACAAGAGTAGGATACAATTGAATTATGCTACAGGCCCGCTACGAAATGTGTATGATTGATGCTGATGTTTCGGGAAGCACAGGAGAAAAACAAAAGCACGTTTTCGTCTGCACTGCACTATTCAGCGTAATGCGTTGAGCCTATTTTTAGGCGCCAAATAGTTCAATCGATTTCGAATCGAATCAAGGAAACTCGCTTACTTACCGTCTGATCGAAGAATAGTACTGATCGAGAAAGTCTTTCGCGTGCTGCTGCACCATTTCCGGTTTGCGCGTTTCTGTGCCGATGACGTGCGGCGTCATAACGCTTCCCATGCACACTTCCCGCGAGCATGACATTACCTGCAGATGGAAGAGGAAGAAGAAATGAAAAGCGGGAATCAGATATTAAACACGAGCAGCAACACAACTCGAGGGATTTGCGGGTTCGCAATCACATATGGTAAAACCCCGTTGCTTGGGTTTCCCGGGAATAATGGTGGTTCCACCCACGATCCCTAGCGCTTCAAGATGAAAAATTGAGCCTCGTCTCCTGCTCGGTTTTGTGTGTGTGTGTGTGTTAGTGTGTTGTAATTTACAGCACGAGCAAGCTTTTTTCATCCACACTGCACTGCCTGCACGAGCGCTTAGCGGGTTGAATTATGAGAAATATTAAATTCAGCGACATGTCAAATCGCTTCCGGTGCTTCCACTGACATAATCTCGCTCGTTTCGAATTGCTTTTTCTTTCACGGATGCAACCCAACCAACGAGATGGTGAGTGAGGTTCGCTTGTGTACATGAATTATCGTTCCTCGCACTAGCCTGAACTGGACTTGAAACAGAACCCGGAATCTAGCGCCCGCATACCGAACAATTGCGGGCATTATGCCTGTGCATAGTTGCACGAAATGAAGTCGCCATTTGAAGCTTCTTTCTTCCCAAGCTGGCAAGTGTTTTGCAAACACCATTCATGTTTTTGTTTGATTATGCTGGCGAGCTGCGGATTTGTACTGTTGCACGTTAATCAACCGTTGGGCGAAATCTCGTACACAGGAAAGCGGGCAAAGAAAATAATGTACGGCTACCTCGTAACCGAAATCGCAAGGTTAGGAAAGATTAAATTGTCGGCATGGAAAGTGTGCTATTTTTTTAAATCTGTTAGCAAATTTACAGCGCACATGCTGCGCGGATTGCATACTCATAGGCGCTTGGTATGGAGAATTAACATGAAACATTCAAAGCCTGTATCCCTTGAAGTTCAATGGAATGGCTGTACAACAATTGTTGCTTCTGCGAATCATTTCCCCAAAATTTCCGGCCAAATTGAACCGACGAAAATTCATTTCCGTCTCCATTCGATTGCATACTTTAAACAGCATTTTTTTTTCTTAATTTTCCTCTCGACAACGATAACGTGAACATAACGCCAAACCATCAGAACCAGACTTCTTCATTTTCCAATTGGTGCTTGTGAATGGGGAAAACATTTTTTTCTTCAGCCTCAATCTGACACTCAAACACCGTAAAGAAATTGCTTCCTCACTCTCTCTCGCTCTCCCCATTTGCAGATACAGAATAATAAAAACGAAATTCCTTCAACACCGGACGGGCCCAATGAAACGGCACAAAAGTAAACCGTTCAAATACTCTCGAGCATAATTTCAATTTTGCGTTTGCCTTTGCCAGCACGCGACGCGTGTACAGATGGTCACCGGATATTACTTCTGGCAGGTCAACCAGGCGTCTCCATCGGTGTTGAGGTGCACGGAAGACGAACAAAAAAAAAGATAAACAAATCTCTTTCGCTCGCGTGTGCGACCTCCCAATAACAATGACAATTTTCATTTCATTTATTGTTATTTCCATCCTACCAACCGGGGCGTTCCAGCGTTCTCCAGCTGGTGCAGGAATTAACTGTATCCTTAGCAAGTAAGAAGCTGTGGGCAGAGGTTCTAAAATGATATGCAAAGCGTTCTCCCCCAAATGTACCCACAGCCCTTAGAATATTATCTCCCCTAAAGGACACCACAGCTGCACGGGAGATCCCAGGTGCTTGCTGGGTGTTTCGGGTGCCGACGTCATCATCCTTACGATTCGGGTTTTTATTTCGGTCTGTTTACATTCTCTCCCTGCGCACATACATACACACAAATCCTTTGCCACACATATAATCCCGAGAAGTCTAGTCAGGTCGTTTTGAAAATGGGCAAAAATTTTAAAAAACCTTCACACACATCCACACATTAACCACGCTCACAGGGGGACCATTGCTACAAGAATGTGTCTACCGTTTACACACATTCTAACGCTTCAGCGACGAACCGGCCGACATTAGCATAAACATTGTTCCGCTTGCGAGAGCGTACCGAACTGAAGTCATCCCCGGCGAAAAGCTCCAATATGGCCTACGCGCACACCGGACAAACGCACAGCACGTGGGCACACGCAGCTATTTTGTGTGAGAAAATTGTTTTGAATATACAAATAGTCGAGAAGCGGCGGTTACGTCTATGTGTGCCGACGCTGTTTGGGATGAATATTTGCATGCCGGTGGTTTGTGGCGTAGCGATTATGGGAAAGTGCGTCAACGGGGCTGTGAGACTTTATAATGCTAACGATTAGCTCGTAACCAGAAGGCATTCAGGAGTGTTTATCGTTTGTGTAGAAAGTGTGGCTTGCCTTGAGCGAATCAAATGTGAGAATATCGATGGTTTTATAAGACATTTTGAAGGCATAATAGAGAGTATCGCTTGCAACACTGGATAAGTGAGGAAGTTATTTCCATTGCATAACTGTAGGCGTTCAACAATTCTAAGTATTCGAAGTATGCAATCTACACGATGAATTTCTCTAATGGTTCAATGTCAAACAGTAACCATGTTTTTGGTTGTTTTTTTTTGGTTTGGAATTTCACAGATAGAGGGCGCTCTCTCGACCATAGTATTTTGCATACTTTTTTCTCTGGGTATAAAGCGTTCGCGTTAGAACGCATTGCTGTAGGCAACAGACGCATTCGCTGAACATTTTCATTTCATTTAATCTTGACAGCTTTTCCTGGAACTAAAATTAACATCTTTAGGACTTTCTTCACCCAATCTACACCATCATTCATTCCATCTGTCACAGGACAGCAAATCACAGCGCTTAATTGAGAAATGATTGGACTTAAATTATTTATTATCCTTCAATCATTTCGTCACGCTTAAACTTGTAACAGAAGTACGCCAGCTGATGAAAACGAACAGCATCATCTAAAGATAGATTTTCCACTGGGAAGCAATGCGAAATCGGTATTACTTTTCCCCGGTGGGAAATTAATGTCTCGGAATCAAAAATAAAAACGCTTAAAAGTAAATCTTTCTTTTACTTCGCTGTTTCCTTGCTATTGCCGTAGGGTTTTGGCCTTTAAGTTGGTGTCCACAACTCTCGTCCCGAGGTCAATAAAATCTTGCTCCAAAAAAAGCATGCATCAAAACATCAACCACAACAAAGGCCCACCGAAAGGACACCGCTTTAACACGTCGAGCACATGCTTTGCTTGAAAGAAGGCGCATATAAACACACACACACAGTACCATACCACATCACACAACCACCAAAAAAAAAAGCCCCTCTAACCGAAGTGACCGGCAGGCGTACGATAATTTATTAATGATGAGCAAATGGGCAAGCTCATTTGCGCTCGTAAACTTTCCATTTGCGGGAGCATATTTTTTATCGCTTTTGCTAGGTTGCCTCCCAGAACACAAGCGAGCGTGTGTGTGTGTGTGTCGTTACTTCCCTAAGGACTATGCGTGGGTCAGCGCACTGGTTTGTCTTCTCGTTCACAGTGCGCCAAGTAGGGACACTGGTCAAAAGGGAAGATAAACATTATGTTTAATGTCGTAGACGATAAAACTGCGGTGTTTGCCCCGTGGCACGGTGTTGGCCCACTTGTTCTCTGCTTTCGGGGGAGCCGAGAGTTGGTTGAGCAGCTAAGGGCGAGAGGTTTCGAATTGATCATAAATTTACGTTTAAGTACCGTGTAAGCGAGAGGTTGGCCAGATTTTATTATGGTTTCTTTCTGTAAGCGTGTTTGAGATTGCGAAGTTCTTGCTTTTTTTGTTCGCTTCCTTTTCTTGTCCTTTACAACACTTTCCATCACTAGCGCAAACTGTTTATCTATTTATAATTAAAGAAATACTAATTACATTTCTGAAAAGGTCACATTTTTCACAAGTTAATTTACATACTGCATTCATTTGTTGTGACCTTTTTGCTTGAACCGCTTTAACAGCACATTATCTTAATTGTTTTATCAAACCGAATAAATGAACCGCAAAAGAAAAGCTTTTCACCCGTGTTCTTTGTTCGGTTTACAAACATATTCCCAACGGTGTCATTTTCAAGCAATTTAGTAACTGAAGTAGTTGCATCAGCACAACCACAAGCAGCAGTCTCTCTTAAGTACCAAGTGGATCCTCAAAGCTCAAAGATCGTGTGACATCACACCACATCACCGACTGTGGATAACTTTAAATTGAAGTGTAAATTACTTTCTTTCCCTCTTATTCCACTATTACACCACCACGCAGTACGATTGACATCTTTTTCCTCCGTAAGCTCACTTTCTTCGATTCATTTCATTCAGTTTATGATTTGGGTTTTTGTGCACACACACACATGCCTTACGGTACGATGTTCCGCCACGGGCAAGAACGAAGATGTAAAAACTTGCTGCGAAAGTGCATTAACAGATAGTTTACGATTGCAAGCGCTCGTTGCACCAGTTCCGGGATGAAATTCTAAAGGGAAATAAACTTTCATCACCTCTCTCTTATTGGTGTCAATGGAGAAAAAAATGGAGCTGTGCCAATGGAGATCATAGGGCGGAGAAGTCGCTCGAAGACTCTCTTGCGGTACGGTTTAAAGGAAGTGATTACACAGCTCGAAGCTGACTAGTAAATGGGGTTAATTTGTTCGTTAGAGCTAGAAGTTAATCATCTGTTGGTCAACATGTGTCAGAGGCAGGTTAAACATAAACTTTATTGTTGAAGAATTGAAGTTTTCTGTTAATACTTACAAAAACAAGTCTTCGCATGCTTGCGTAACTACTTTTTTTTTGGGAGAAATATAATTGCTTTTCGTTCAAAACCACCATGACATAAACAAAATCGAGAGCAAGTTTTTGGGACTGTCTGGAAAGTTTGACCGAAAGTTTCGGTTTTATTTATAACAATATCTTAAAGCTGTATCTTGTTATCGCATCCATAAAGATACACTAACGATAAGAGAATCAAACAGGAAGAAAAACTATCCAACTTTTACTAAAGGACGCTAAACAGGGATTCCCTGTTCTTCTTCGTTCGTTTTCTTTTCAACATCTCTGCACGCTCAGGCAAAAGTTGAATAAAAGGGTTTCAACTAGAATTAAACAACATCAACTTTCTTCCAAGCACAAGCAACTCATCGCTGCAGGCGGAAGCTTCCCGTGTCAACAGAACGATTCTGTCGCTCTGTTTTATTGGTTGCATTTTAATTTTGCTACCCCTTTTCTTCCATTTTCCCGAACCCAACGGTGACAAACTCGACGTAAGACCTGTTGCTTTACGCTTCACTGTCCGAATCGTTCATGAATAAAATAGTCTCTTCTGTGTGGAGTTCTGCAGCCAGCTCTCGGTGCCAGGAGCGTTTGTGTTGGTTTGAGCGATATGAATAATATTTCTAGCAGAAGTGTAAACTTGATTAGCATTTGAAAGAACATTTCGATTCGGTGCTGGCAATAGAAGAACTGGGTAAATAAATCAGTCTTAAAGAGAGAATTTTAAATGGAACGGGATCAAGGACGAGAGTAAATTTACTTTTGCTACCAAAAGCAACCTTCTAAATTAATTAAGTTTCCGTTCTTATTGAGGTTACAAATGAAATTATAATATCCCTTAAGACATATTCTTTCAAGGATTTTTTTTACTGGAGGACATTCCTCAAGAAAAACAAAACAACGCAATAAATTCAGCCTAACGTCATAATACCACCCGAATAACTTCTAATACACGTTAATGCACGCTTGCTGCCCGATACTTTCGCATCGATTCGTTGAATATTCATTCCGATCCATTCGATACCCAAAGGACCGCGAATAATTTAACAAGGCTTGTCGCAAAATATGACCACAACCGACCGCCCCAGCACCAATTCACCCTAATCCTTCGGTGAAATCAACGCAGCAGAATACTAATTGTGCACGATGGAATCGATCGAGAAAATGGGAAAGAATTTGCCAACGAACAAAGGAAAGCGCTCTCTGTCTCTCGCTGCCTTTCGGCTCGATGTAGCAATTACTTCCGGTACGGTACGCTCACCTCAACCGGTGAGCCGATGAATTCCGATGATATTAAACCATCTTTAACAGAAATTAAACTCGATTCCTCCCGAGACGATCGCTTGGCGTGCTGTTTCTTCCCATCGCACAAATCATCTTTCATGGTTTTGCTTTAAATTTACTTTCTATGACCGGGTTCAGAACATTTTGGTAGACCGTGTCCTTCCGTGGTGTGACTAGACTGCTCGGTGACTTCGATTTACGAATGGAGATAAGGTAATAGACAGCTCTACCGTGTCCTCTGGCAGTAAGTGTCCTTGAGAAAACCCAGGATGAAATGAAATTTACATTATTTGGAGGATGTACTTGTCTCACTCATTGTACTATAAGTCATTTGAAGTACAAAAATTTTAGACGATGATCATGAGCAAATATCTCTTTTTACACCTTTTAAATAAGACTATTTTAAAGAGTTTAAGAGTGCAGAGTTTCTCAGCTAATGTTGAGTTTTTATGTTGAGACTTGCGACATCTTGTAAAGTGTCCATTATGTCCTGGGTAGTTTTCATCGAAGGTAATAACTGCCCCAGAGAATGATTTACCAGGACACTTTTATGTTGGTCGCCAAAATTGACTTGAACTCGAAATTTTAGTCGCTTCCTGGAACATCTCCCAACGACACTCGACACCAAACCACCACGAAAATGGCTTCATGCTTCGGAGGGTTAATTTTGCTTCAGCGAAATCGATTACAAAAAATTCACATCCTCTACCTCTTACTGTTATGTCGTTTGTGGTTTTTATCTTGTTTGAAGCAATCTAATTTCTCGCTGGCAGTGCTCATGCTCTGCAAGCTTTCTTATACTCTATCCCTGTGCGTTGTTTTGTTGGTTAGGAAGAGCGCGATTTAAGCGTGCAAAAGGTCGCGGGTCACATGCAAATTTCCAGCTTCAAGGAAATAGAGCACTTAAGTAAACAATAAGGAAGAGAAGTTAAAGCGGGAATTGAATTCGCGTTAGGATTTCCGCTAGCTGCCAGACACACTTTTGATCGTTATTTTTATCTGCAATGTTCACCTGTAATTCCGTTAATCCCAGATAAGATTGTTCTGCATAAAAATAATCCTTTTTACCAGCGCACAAACGCACCAAGTACGTTTGTGTGTTAAATATTAAATTCCCCGTATTAAACCTTTAAAGCACTGCCGTACCTAGTGAAGAGACCTTCACCGTGATAGTACCCCTCAAGGGAATGAAATAATGAGACCAGCGCTTGATGAATATTTGATCACCTCATATGCAACGCAAATGCTCGCCATTTCTCTCAACCACCCCTGAAGGTAATAGTTAGTTACCTTGGCGAAACTTTAAGTGGACAAGACTTCGCTACTTAAGACTCAAGTCATGCTCCGGGGGGCTCCGGAACAGAACAGCAATCGTCCAAAACTTGCTCGGTAAAGTTTTTCAGTACCACTAGCGCTTGGATTATATGGCATATGGCAGTTGAGTCAGATTGAAATTCTAACCGAAAAAAGGCGAAGAAAATAAAATCCGCACCAACCCAATCGCGACATGTGATAGCATACATTTAGGGGCAGTATACATTTAGGGGCAAACTATAAGGAGACAACATTCTTGAAAATCACTTGACAATCAACGGGGACAAAAGGATCGTGTGTGTGTGTGTGTGTGTGTACTTCTGTTCGGACGCTTCTCAGCAGGACTTGCCTTATCATTCTAGCGGGGTTTTTCCCGAATTGTAACGTTTGTTTAATACGACTTTCCACTGCAGAAGCGCAGGCAGAAGTTTTCTCTGCAAGTCATACTGAGGCGGGACGTTTTGCTAAGAGATACTTACTTAACGAAACTTGTTTAATTTAATCCCAAAAAGCAATCTGGTTTTAAGACCCGCCTTCAAGCACATCGTTTTCTTGTGAACAGGCCAACACAGAGGATTGTTTGATGTCGTATTGTTTTTTGTTTGGTTCTCTTCTCACTAAGACGCCTTCCAATCAGTGAGGCTTTATTGGAGGATTTAAAACAGTTGAATAATACAACACAATACAGGTGTAAGGAAACATGTGTGAAGCTTTTCCGGTTGAGAAACACAAGCGCAACGCACCGATCGACTGCCGCTTTTTGACTTCTCTGAGCGCGTTCAGCATCAAAGATTTTCATTCATGCTGTGCCCAATTTCACTCGCTTAGTCGACATTCCAGCGATGGTGGTCGGGCCCCATGTAAATGCCACGATTAACATAAGCGTTCCAAATTGAGTAAGCATAGCATAGCGGTTGGGTTGAGAAATAATTGAATTACACCTTGCGGCGTAAAGGTTAAAAAAGCCTTACTTTTGCTCGGCTTGCTTTTCCGCCGAATCAAACAAATCCCACTGTGTGGGTGCGAACAACCCGTGTGTGCGTGTGTGTGGGAATGGGCGGGAACTACACAAAATGATTACAAATCTCCTTAACCATCTGCCCGAGATTCTGCGATCGTGCCGGATTGTGCCGTAAGACGTCGTAAGTGCGTATGGTAATTGCCTAAGTACAATCTCATTAAATTCCAGTCACTTTTCATCCACTTGGTACGAGCGTTCCGTGTTCCGTGGTTGGGTTTTCTCCAGCCACGGGAAAGGAAGCCAGCAAAAAAAAACAAACTTTTGTGGCTCACATTCACAGGCACAACGGGCGCTTTCGAAGATTTAAATCTGGCGGGAGCTTTTGAAAGGCGCGCCTTGCTACAGCCACACGATTGAATAAAAGAAGCTGTCAGGGTGAAGTGTGTTTGTGTTTTTCTCCTTTCCGTGTTTTTTGTTCTTTTGCATTTCCGTTGTTCTTTTTCACAAGGAAGGAAACAACGGAACGAAGGAAAAGCAGTAGACGAAAGATACTCCTAAGCAAAGGAACAAGTAATAAGCTAAGAAAGCGTAAGGACAATGTGTCGGTGACACTGTAGAAGGATTGTTACCAATTTTTCAAACACGAAACTGTAGAAAGCGTTGTCGAGAAAGGTTCCGGAGTAGATTTGGACGGTGACGTGATGGTAAAATAATGTGAAAACGATAAAATGATACTGTAAGGCATTTAATCCGGCGCCTGACAGGAAAACAAATTGTTTCATGACAACCATTTTACGAGCTACTCTAAGTGAAGCAAGTTGCTTGTACAACATGGAATCGTTTATTTCGAACATGGTATCATTGAACATTGAGTGATTGTGTAAAGACTTATTTATTACCTAGTTATAATTACAAGAACAAAAATGTATTTTAAATAACGCCTAAAAGTAGGCAATTAAAACGACTAAAGGTTCTTTTTACTTAGAATTTTTGTTTTTCTCATACAAAAATGATTTTAGTAGATTTCTCAAATGAAAATATATAACAAAAACAATGAAATCCACTCAACATCATAATCAAACAAATATAACTTTTAGTATAATGAATTATAAATTGCAATATAACTAAAATATATAAAACATAAACATGCTATCTTAAGTTTCTTTCTAAAGTTTCTTCTAAAGAAAAAAAAGCAGTGAATTAAGCAAAAGTCGCAATTTCCAAACCAAAGATTCGTTTTACTCAATCTTACTAGTGAGATTCGATTGAACACGCCTAAATGTATGCAATAAATTTCATTTTGCTCCACTTGTAAACCACCAATGGGTTATACTTGATATGTCTTGTTCCAAATCGGTAAAATAAATACAATATTACAACTAAAAACAAAAAATATTGAGCTTATATTGATGGCTAACCGCTTCCCTTAGCTAATTCCAATACGAAAGCAATTTGTTCCAATTTAAACCGAACAATAGACAGCCTTTCCCTTTGAGAAATCGCCAAGTTTCACCAAAAGCCCGCCTATCTTCCGCATGCTAAAATTACCGTCCAATAAACTGCGGACAAATTGTACACCATCAAGCGTACTGATTTGATCCAATTTATTAACCGTCAAGCCAGCGGCAACCAACCCAGTGACAAGCGTTCAAACACGACTCCAGCTTTCTTAAAGGTATTTTCCATCTATCGTCGCGTACTTATTGCCTCGAGGATATTTTTTACTCACCAACTCCGTTCCATACTGCATGAAATCTCGATAATCGCTTGAAGCGTAAGAAAAATTGTCCTCCTCGGAACGGGAGATCAAAAACGGCTGACACCGACAACGCTTGAGGTGGCTGCTTTTAAACAGATCAACGTCAGAACTTATTCGTCTGGCTGGAAAAGCATCTTCAACATAACGAAATGTAAAACAAGCAAAGAAGCTGGTTCGTGTTCCTCCGTGTTGAAGGGTTGTAAGTTTAGTGTAAAAGAAAAGAGCACCCGCACTGACGATCGGTGTAAGCGAAGTGACAATAATAATAATTTTTCTTTTCTCCTTTCACAACCGTTGCCCTTTCTTTTGCGTTTCTCTTTGTACGCGTGTGCGTCTACATTCAGGCGCTAGCCTGGTAGATTATCGATAGCGGAAGCAAATGGAATCACCGAGCAGATAAAAGCAAATTTCTTTCCTACCGACACCATCTCTTGTTTCTTATTGTACGCAAGCAAAAAACATGGACCCATTTCGTTGATTCTATCGTCCTGGTCGTTCGTATCGTCCCCTGAGCTACAGCTTCTAAGTACACTTTCATTGACCTCCAGCATCCAGCGTGAGTAACATCACAAAAGCTCATCGGTGTTCGTACCGAAAAGAAAGAAAACGTGGTGTGAAAAATGGTCTAATCTAACGTGCTCGACCTGATTTGACACGTAAACAAACTAATAGAACCAGAAGTGCTACCGTCATCCGTCATCCGTTAGCGTAAGTTTTGCTGGAGTCCGCTGCCTGCAGGCGTCCAATCTTTCCGAACAGATCTCCGGCACCCTTCAGATTGTTGGTGTTCCGAAGGATGTCCAACTCCTACTCCAGCATCCTCCGGGATAATCCTTCAATGGAGCAAAGTTCAAACGGGGAAGCACAGACATTCCGATGGTCAGGGAGAAAAAGTAAACAGAGACGGCTTTCTGCCCCGTTCCGAGAAGAAAAAGGCTCACACACAGAAAATGGGGGAACAGATTAAGATGTCCCTCGAGGGTGTGGATGCTACTACTGCTGGCACCTCTGACACCCGTCCTGATAAAGACGCTTCGGAAACAGAAACCTTGCTTCCGTGACCGGATTGCAATAATAAGTGCGACGTGGAGCTCAGTTTCATAGACTTTCCCAACCCCCGGTTCCATACTTTGTACAAAGAAACGTGTAGGCGAACCATTTAATACCATGCCGGAGTAGTCCGAAAGGCACCTGAGAAGATTTCATCATCAGACACAATAAAGACTCTCGAGTGGAATTGTAAATAAAGGTGTCCTCGGGGAAGAATTTCTCGTTGCATTGTTCTCGTGCCGAACTGGTCAACTGATGCTTCCCCAACTGCATTGTGCTGCGTTTAATTTAATTTTAAAGTAATAGCTGCAACGGACCAGAGGATAAAGACAGTAATTGCTTTTGCGGACCGACCAAATCCTACTTAAGATGTTGCTTGGCCGGACGCTTTACCATCGGGGAACCAATAATGTAATCGGTTGGAATATTATTACTATCAGCTCTGACTGCCTACCGCACGAGAGAGAGTCAAGTAATTGGTAATCATTTAACTGATTGATTGGCAAACTAGGATTGTTGCGGACATCCTATTGGAAGAGATTTTGCATGCTTCGGAAGTCACCACAGCTATCGATTTGTGGAGGTATTAAGGTATCGGTTTCTCGGGAAAAAAGAACACTTCAACCCACACCCAACACTGCAGGTCTGGGTTGGGATTCCAAGACATATCCCACAAGTCCCGATTATGAATGAAGGGTATTCAGGACCGTACGACTATCGGAACCATAATTGGTAATAAAGTTACTCACATAAATCGATGCCAGTGTGTAGGGAGCGTGAGGGAAAGGCTTTACTCGATCGATTGACCGATTTATTATCGAGGTAAAAGGAACTGTGGAACTTTCGTCCGATGTACGATGTGTTCCTTGCCGGGTGGAAAGAGGTGGTAATAAAATCACTTACTAAACTATAACGATCTCGGGGTTCGCTTTCTTTCCGCCCGGTGCATTAACGGGTAGCAGAAGCTTCCCCGGATGGACAGGCACAAACTTGGGCGATACTATAAATGAACACAGCACGCCGCATATATGCGAGCGAACACGGACTAGCGCTTAGCCGTTTGGATTGATGAAGTGGAGTTTTCAAAAAGTTCCCCTGACTGATGTCAGCTATCCTAGCTAGGGAGAGCCCTTCGGAGCTGCTATATGTCTTTCAATCTGGCTGCAACGGGCTTTATGCGAGAAGTACAATATTTCAAACTTCAAAAGGATGCCCCGGTGACATATTTAGACGAGCATATTACTACTCTCCGAATGATGCGAGATATCCCCAAGAAAATGGGACCCTTATTTTGGGGGTTAGGATATGGAGTAGCTAGAGCAAATTGACAACATCCTTAAATCAATACTATTATGCTCTGGACAGGGGAACTCTTTTGACCGATCTCTACTTTAATTAAATCCGATTCGCTTCTAGCAGGCTGATCATACCTTCCTGGAAGTTGTATAGAACACATTGGATCTTCTGATGGGTCACCCTTTAATGCGAATAGGAAGGAGAGAGAGCCATTAGTCAAGCGTAGAGCTTTCGGGAAGCCATTAAAAGAAGCAATGAAGAGCTTTATTAATATCCTTCTGAATGTATTTGGATGTTTCTGGACAATATTTGCTGGCCAAACTTTTATGTCGTCCGTTCACTCATTTCCCAGCACATTCCATGCTCCAAAACAAACATTCTTCACAATTTTGATACATTTTCCTTTCAACACGAAATTAGCATTCATATCACATTACATCCACCGGAGTAGAAGCGAGCGTACCACTGTTTCCAGACCACAGCCCAACCCAGTTTTTGTCGCAGTTTTTCACACATGAGCTCCCTGTTTTCTGTTCTTAAAAAAAGAAACTGATTACGCCCGTTTATGACACTGACACCGGTACCGTTTACGGGCTCAAACCCGTAAAACGTGGACCCGTTGTACAACACATCGCAAGTAAGTAAAGCGAGCAGTATCAGTTGCCCTTTTTTTCTGACGCTTCAACTTCGCTCTTTCGTGACGTATGTCACAAAAGGTGTGCTTAGGTGTCTTGCCTCTTTTTAACGGCGATCCTTAACATCAGGTGCGGTACCGTCAGTTGACTCTTTTTGCCACCTTCGTACTTGTACACACACACGCGCGCTAACGATGGCGGTGCGCACTTGTGAATGGTGGCGACAAGTGCTAGTCACTTACCATTCATTTGCGGTCCTTTCTGGAACGGCAGCCCTCAACGGTAGGCAGTAAACCATCGGCAACTTTAAGCGAACCACGGACGGACGATATAAATCGTGCTGCGGCCAGTGACGTTCTGTGCCAAGGAAGCATCATTTTTATAGACATGTTCACCTTCTTCGCCGAGGTGCGGAAGGTACGATGAGAGTGCATAACTGTCTGCTCGTCAGGGCTATTATTTACTTGCCTACATCTTGCCACAATGTGGGTAGGTAATGTGCCGGGAAAATGTTGCCACTACCGTGAAATGATAAACAATCATGAGTGCTCCAAATCGAACACTTTGAATAAAAATTGTTGCTGAATTGTTGACTTGTACTAAAAATCTAGGAACAACATCCAAATTTTCCAATTTTAACAAGCGCTCTACAAATCCTTTACTCCTTCTTCTTGCCCACTCAAAGCGCACATTTGTGACTAGCAATTTATTAGTGAAGACAGTTTTACCAACCTTCTCATTTGTCTCTTTTTTATCACCAACTCCAATTGCTCATTTGAAGCAAACCCGCAAAAAAAGGTGTCAAAATGGAGACAAACAAACGAATCCCGCTGAGTGCATTCAGCTTCCAATGAGTTTTCCCACGCTACCCGGCTGGTAATGGCTGACCGACACCGGTCATAAAAAGTAATTAAAAAAAATAAACCCAAAAAAAACACCTTAAAGAGGAATAACGGACCATCGCCACCATCATCATCGCCATCAGTCGGAATGTTTCTTCGTCGACGAAAACTTGTGACTCTCGGAACGGATGTGGCTTTCGAAAGTGAAGGAGAAGAAGAAAAAAAAAGCATTCCTCAACCAGAATTTCTCCCACGCGAACCACGGAAGATGGTGTACGAAAACTGTCCCAAAGGGGAACAAAGTTTTTCCTCACCAATGTCGGCGAAAGTTAAAATGCAACTCATGTTATCTTGCGCACCCGAAGCTTGTGTCATCGTATACGTTCTGCTTCATTTTTTTTTTTCTATTTCAATTCCATATTCATTGGCGCGTTGGCAGGCAGCGCACTTTTCCTCATTAGGGAAGTAGAACTTAAACGAAGAACATCAAAAAACGGCTAGATGAGTTTTCTGCCGGCGGGACACCAAGGAGGTTGGTCGAGTCTTCGAAGAATAGTTTTTAAGCAGCTTCCATACTAATCAAGAATTAAAGTCATGAGGATAAGGAAACATTTGTGACACGGATTTTCGCGTGTCTGTAACCTCAGGACCACCTGTTGGTTGTACTAAAATCAAAATATTTAAATAAAACTCGTCCATCACGGATGACAGCTCACGTGTTTGCAGATTTAAAGCGAGTTCCACTGATTCCATGTGGACTTTAAAACGCTTTCATCGTGATCATTGCATCTCTGATGTCTAGCTACTCTCATCAACACTTCTTCAACATCCGCCAGGCTCCCGGTTCTTCCCCAACACTCGCCAAATGTGGGCAATGTGGCATATTTGTGTCGGAAACGATTATCGCTACATTACCGGAAGGATAGCTAAGGACTTTTTCGCTACTCGCTGCACTACGCTATCCCCCATAGACTCCCGTGCGCAGTGGCTAGATTCCCGCTAGATAAAGATAAGCAGTGGAATTCCACCCTCGTAAACGCCGTCCGTCGGATCGATCGAAGCGAGACATTCAGCGAGTGGATTTTCCGAAAGGATTATGTGCACGGGAACTGGTGCGCTCGTATGGTTGTGTAAAGCGGCAGCAGAAGGATAAGAATGTCAACAGAATCGCACGGCAGAACAGCTGCCAGATCAGCGATAGTGAAAACCATCAACGGGGCTACTGCACCCCCCCAGTAACCCCAGTAACGCCATCGCCGACCTGTCACCGTACAACTCATAGGGCAAATAATAAATTTTCATCAACAATACCGCAATTGTTGCATGCCGGGTTGGTGTGGCAGGATGTGCAAAGAACGAGAATCCCGGAAGACGTGGAGACGTTGACATTGTGACCTGTTTGCAAGCTGTCGGAATCTCGGAAGCAAAAGCACGGTAAAAGCAAAGTTCCGATGACACTGTTCCAGCATTGTTGGAGCGTATGCAAATCGGTAAATGAAAAAATATGCTCAGCGGGCGGTAACACAGTGCTGGTTGTGTGTAATCAAAGGGAAGTAGTAATCCTTTGACGATGTGCCAGGGTTACGTTAAATCGCCCGGGGCGTGCACTGATGATCGAACTACTTAGTACACAATGTGTCGCGGAGTTTTCGTACACCACGCATCAATAAACTGATGAAGAGTTCTTTTTCCTGTTATTAATATCAAAATATTGGTGAGATAGCTCTTATCTACATGGATACTCACTAAAAGTTGACTTTTTTTACTTCAAAATGTATTAAAATACTAAAAACCCTTTTCGTAAACACATCTTTAATCTCATCTGTCAAAATTCGTTTGACAGTTTGATTCCTATCGCGTTACAATCGCGTGACATCTTCCCACAACAAATACTAATAACTACCACCATCGCGTACTTACATCGCTCGCCTTGCCATGCATCGTGTCGTACGATTCCGCCTTGGTGACAATGCTCTTCAGTTTGATCGGTTTGACGACGGCCGGCATCTTGCCCATCCCGTCGCCACCCTTCCCGGCCGGGTCATGCAGATGCAGCACCTCACCGTCCGGTCCGAGCAGCGTGTTACGAATATCGTGCGACGATTTCCGATGAATCCGCAGCGAAGCCGGTGACAGCTCCCGATAGTTGGTCCTCATGTTACCTCCGCCGCCCTCCGTTCCACCACCGTGCACCGATATGCTGCACCGCTTCCGTGACACATCGTACCCGCGGCGTTCCTCACCGATATGGTTCGCTTTGGTACTTTCGCGCCCTTCGGCAACTTCACGCCGTTCCACCACAACGGTGGTCGTGTCCGCCATCTTTCCAGCTACATGCGGCCCACCATTGTGACAGTTGTTGTTGTGGTTGGCATTGATGTTGCTGGTGTTGTTATTGTTATTGTGCCCGGTGTTTGCTGCCGTCCCGCCACCGTGATGATTACAGTGCAGATTATTGTTAGTGCAGCTGCCGTTGGGTGCACCGCTAGCGCTGGCAACACTGCCATTGGCGGAAGATGCTGCCGGCGCAACCTGTTGCTGCTGTTTACCACCCTTGCTCATCAGCGACCCCATCTTAAGGTGCTCCAGCATCGAGTTCAGATGTTGGGACATCATTTTCTACTCGGACAGACAGGGATCCTGGAGAGCAACACAACCGGCGGTTGATTTTCCTTCGGATGCTGCTGGATGTTGGCGGTTGTGAAGGTAACGTCCTAACGCACCGAAACACACAAAAACAGAGCACACGAATGAGGACACTCCACTCACTGTTGGATCGATGCTGACGGCTGTCGATTAGCACTCATGTCCGGGGTTTGTCGTCGACCATGAAGGGCAGGTCCTTTAGCAAATGAAATGCGGCCGTACGCGCCCCGGTACCTGAAATAATGAGAAATACATCGGATTAGTCAATGCGTGACATGCAGTTATAATTACTGGTACTGTACTGTCGATTCAGATTCAGGTCAATGATAGGGAGCGTTCGTGGGCCGACTACTATGTAGCAGTATGCATTATGCATTCTAACTTACTGGTTTGGAATTTCAATTCCAATTCCCGTTCCCGTGCCAGACCACCAGATGAAGTGGTTGTAAAGTATCGATCTGAACGCGAAATTGCCGATTGTCGATTGAATTCAATTTTAATCCTTCAACAAAATCGTACCATATGCGATATTCTCTATCAAATTTCATTACTTTGTGTTGTGTTTTGGGGACACAATTCTGCTCTCCAACAGAACTTTGCCGACATCGACACAGCGACACTGTAAATCATATATAAAGGTCAATTAAACGCTGACCAGCACCATCGCCATCCATCAATCCTGTCTGATAGTTGACTTAACATGTTTGTACACCACAGAAAGCATAATTGTTTTTCTTTGATGTTTGATAAGTGCATAAAAGCGTGCGGATAATGTCAATAAAACTCAACACACAACCTGTTGTTCGACCGTGCGGCAAACCGTGGTAATATGGTGCCGCCGTCAGCGTTTGGGGTCAAAGGTAAACTGTTGATAGCGTGCATAAAAGCGTAATCTGTGTTGAGCGTTGTTAAGTTTTGCAATCCCTGTCGGTGCGGATGTGCGGTACGTGTGTGTTTGGTCGGTGAGCGTGACATTTTAATTCATCGTGTCTGTTGTGTTGGACACAGTAGATTTTTCATACAATTTATCGCTTGCGCTTTCGTGCAAGGTTGATGCGAGTGATTAAATTATATTTTTTAATTATTAAAATGACAGTTTTGTTTAAGTATTTGTAGGGTTTACGAGGTTGAAGCGCAAAATTGTGTCTACGATTGCTGCGTACTTCTCTATACTTTCGGCAATACTGTCCACATAAATATAACAATTGTAACATTTAACTGAATCACCAGTTTGGCTGATACATCTTCTGAATACTTTCCTGGATGAAGTTCTTCTTCTTCTTTCTTGGCCTAACGACCTCTTGGTCATGCCTTCCATTTCTGGCTTACTAGACTAATTTATACCGCATAGTTGGTTAGTCAATCCTCACTATGGGGGAACGGCCCAGATGAGGCTTGAACCCCGGTCCTGCCGTGTGAAGACCGGCGCCGCTGTCGCATCACCACCGGGCCGCCCCGATGAAGTTCTTAGTCTCTTTTTATTCAAAACAATGTTGAATCTTTTCATATATTTCTAAAAAGAACTGTTAACTTCAGCCCACATGTCTGTGACTGTTGTGAAAGTTAGATTGATACAGTTGTTCAATTAAAGTGGACAGTCGTGCCAAAATGGTGTAATTTATCAATTCTTTCTCTATATCGCATCTCTAATCTTAAAATTTCAATATTCATGGCATTAACCAACAATATCTTTCGGTAAAACAGCTCCATCGTTCAAAGAGATTGAATATCCTACTTTTATAGTACAGTAACATCCTCCTAAAATCCTTCTAAGTAACACAAAAAAAACACGAAATCAATCTTTTCCACGGCTTTGCTATGGTGACGGTGTCATAACCAGTAACGCAATGCGCCTTTCCATCAGCATCCTTTGTTGCAAACATCGATTGAAGTTAGCGAAATTGACGGTTCATGTCGCACGCTGGACGAGCTTCACCGAGAACCAAGCATAACGTCGTCCTACACCTGTTTTACACCCGTGCTTCTTTCAGAACTCTTTGTGTTTTCGATGGCATACTTGAGCAGCAAGGCACCCTTCATTAGACCATGAAAAGAAGTGTCTGCAGTTGACTTTACTGCATTGAAACACTCCACCACGAGATACCAAGCTTACAATCCCTATCGCAAGAATCAAGATCTCTACCAAGACGCCCCGGTTACTTTGGTGACATCCATTTTTCCTCAACAACGTCTCTACAGCTTCCCGGAATCTATCATCCCTCAACCGCCAATCAATGCGCACTTGAAACAGATTATAAATGCTCGATAAAAATTTCACCCTCAATTAACGCCTCACCATTTACCACACAACGTTGGCACGCCCGATTCGCTTATTTATAGCATCGAGCATCGAGTGGTGCGAAACTTGACTGACTTTTTCCTGGAAGTCCCCATCATCAGGTGTGGTATTCAATTAATGAAGACCGTTACAGAGGGAAAATACAATCACCACTACGAATAAATCTTCTTTTACCGCGCAACACAGTTTGCCTGGAGTGAAGCTTTGTGTGTGAGTGGGTGACGCCTCTGCAAGCTTGCAAGTTCGTTATCAAATTAAAATAAAGCCTATTTTTTCATCTCATCTACACTGTAATTACCACGATACCTATCATCATCAAGATTGGCTATCGAAATGTCATTAAGTGTAGTGCTTAATCGTAAACATCGTAAATTCACTTTGTCCAATTTTTATTAACACCATTACAAGCTGCTAAACGACGCTATGGACGCAGTCCCTTTTATTAGTATCCTCACAACTGTCAAGACATCGTGACTCGTGACATTTTTATCCTCCAGTACACACGTTACTCGTGTCAACGGAACACTAACACGGCACGTGTTCCTTCTCGCTTGTTCCGCTTGTCAACACAATCAGCGCACAAGCATGTGTCTTCTAGTTGCATGGACAGTGCAAACATTACCCGCCAACGTTTGCCCCCAAGGCAGGGATAACATATCTTCATGGGAAAAGCGAAAGTCTACAAACTCGCCCTTTCTTCCAGCCCTCTTCCAACCATCCAAAGATTACCCGCGGCTAGCCGCTTTGTTTTGTCGGAGGTTTGATCAGCACCGTCTAATTCTCGCCGCAGATATCTGCCACCCGAAAAGTTTGCTAGTTCCGTCAACAAAACCGCGTCGCTCCCGGGGAGAAGCACGCGCGCGCCAGCGTCAGATTGGAATCCCGTTAATGATGGGGAAATATTTGTGTTGTTATCAAGCGTTTAATGGCGAACCAGCGTCGATCGGCGACGGTAAAAGCCGACGCACGTTTGACGCTAACCGATGCAAAACGGGATACCGATAGCGTATTGCCGGCGGTCTTTGACGGGTCGTGTCATCGGTGTCGCGTGCAAAAACCACTCTAAACGACCACCTTTCCGGCAAAACAGTGGGCACTTGTAGCGGCACAACAACTACCAAATTAAAGTGGTTCAAACAAACTAATCGTGCAAACATCATGGGATATCGTGCGGGGTGGGCTGGAATGAATTTTCATTACCGTGGATTAAACAAGCGGGGAATGGTTTTGGGTTGTTTGAATTGAACCGGATATTAAGCCAAAAATAAATCCTGTGCACAGAGAACAGGGAAACAAAGAGAGAGAGAGAGCGAAAGAGCGTTGTTTTCTTTTCTTGTTTGCAGTGAACACATTGTTGCGATTAGCAATGGTTTGTTAAATTAATATGCTATTTTTGTTTTATGTCTTTAGAGGTTTAATTATTCATTTTTAACATTATATTTTTCTTTAGGAAACTTACACTGCTATCAACATTAGCACTAAATGCTTCAAATCGACAAAATAATTAATTAAAGGATTTTGGGATCGGCCAAATCGATTAACAATTGATCAAACTCTGTAACTTCAAGCCTACCGGTTGGAAGAAACCGTCACTTAATTTAGTTGAGTATCCTTCAGTCAGACACATTAAACAAATTGATGACTGCAGCTAAAGCAAAACAAAAGATTTGACAAGAAAAGAGCCAAATGCAAATGCAAATCGCACTCAACTACATAAACAAAAAGCTAGAGAAAAACGAAATTATTATTTAACGATGGCTTACATCAAAGAGATGAAATTAAACAGACATAAAATTTAGATTTAGTAAAGACAAAAGGACACACAGGAAACAATAATAGAATGCACTCGTTAGGACACCTTTTAAATGATTTCAAACGCCTTGAAACTTAGCTAGACATCTGGTATATTACACGACGCAACACGACGTAGGGCGCGGGTTCAAATACCTACTTGGATGACGGTGCTTCTTGACGACGACGACTTTTATCTTTTTAGCTGTAACTTTTTTAAATTGCTGAAGAATTTAAGCCGCCTTTCGCTCAGAGAGAGAGAGTAATCAAACATCAGTAAAAAATGTTTAAAAATTGAAAGGATGCTGCTGCCTCCTATCACTCGACACATGAACAAAAGAATATAGATCAATTGTGTTTCGATAATAACAGTTTCCCGCACTGTGATTGTAAACTTACTTACTTACTCCTTTTGGAATTTATGCAATGCAGTGTAGCAAGTAGGTACATAAAATTTTACCCATAAACTCTGACAAGCTACATCCACTAGACACGAGACTGTTCAAAAGAACAGCTCTGCTCTCTCACTATCGAAGAAACACTTCGTTTCGATAAGCAACGCCGCAGAAAGCTGACCCAAAAATATATCCCCAGCGTGCCATTGTTACATCGGTAGGTAATATTAATAAAAGTGAACCACGAAATGACGACGCTCAGTTTTTACGGTACGGCGTATCTTACCGAGGAAAGTCGTTCCGGGATGATAACTGGGTTTTTGGCAGTGATTTCGGTGACCAACTTCCTTTGGCTTTATACGATTATCAGCTCATCTGCAATGTGGAACCAAGTCTTTTGGGGCGCTTCTTGCGGGCTTCCAAGATGAAAGGGAAAAATTCTTGAAGGCGAGTTTTCGAGTCGAAACCCATCCATCTCGTTATTTGCAAGTATTTTTAGCATCGCTTTGTTGTGACTTTATTGCTGCCAAAAATAACTACTTAAAACAGAACGATGATTCACAATGAAGCAGTTGTTTCGGATATTGCCAAAAATTGCATTTTGTATACAACTTACTGATACTCTTAACCAAAGTATTAAAAAGCATCAGAACACTATCATTGGATACGATTCTTCCTTAGTCCATTAAACTTTAAAGGGTTTCCCGGTGAAAAAACGTCTATCCTTCATTCTATTCACTCACCTAACCTCACTTTCATTGAAAGTCCAAGAGAAACGAATCACCAGAACTGCATCACATAACCGAAGCAAAAATATTATGCTTCCGGACACTCCTGCATTCTCTGCTCTGGCAAGTGCAAAAGCCGGAACGCACCGCTTACCACAAGAAACCGAAAATTGTATGAAAATATGTCCTTGACTGTGTGTGTAAGTGTCCATACACGAACAATGTTCACGTGCCTTTACATCGTTACGATATTGGCTGGCCAGTGAACGGAGCTGGCACACGCTCAGATAAAGAAAAAGAACAACTCGAAACAAAGTTGTACTTGCTAGTTCCAGATTTGTTCACGGTCACGGTGAGAAGTTTTTATGTGGTGTCGGAAGGGACCTGCAACCGTACCAGGTGTCTTCCTGCACATCACTTTCTGTTACGTGTTTAAGCTTGAACGGCTTCCGGACGAGCTTGGACATATCTCTTGAATGGCCTCGGTTTTATCGTCTCTCCCTATACTAGGCTAATGGGTTGTAGGGATGAGCTTAAAGTTGGCTTAAAATCAATTAGAATGTCTAAAGAGTCTACCTTATCCGTTTCTTTAGACACAATAGAAATAGGAATTTAAAGTTAGACTCAAAACCCTTTAAACTGTCATCTTTAATACAAGTTCCGGATCGATCCGAGAATTTGCCTACGCTACATCTTACTGCTGCTCGTTATCGGTACACGTCATCGGATCGCAGTTCTAACAAACTTCTACATCCACAATCCGTCGGACACTAGATATACGGTTGTCCGTCCCCAGTTTGGGGTAACCAATAATGGTCCCAATATTGTTGCAGTTGACAGTTTGACATCCATTCGCACACGCATTGTGCACGTTCGGCGTGGTGGAACCAGACAGACCACAACCACAGTCCAAGAATTTCCATCAACGCCTAACTTTACGTCCGGATGTTCGGAAAACCGACGATTCAATACAAACGACCACAGGAAACATCCAACTTGTACGCCACCTCCCAAAGGACGTATCGGAGCCGTACTCCGCTGGGGATACACATTCCACAGTGGGATACCTTTTTTGGTCTTGCGGTCCTATCAGACTTGCTAAGCAAAGTTGAAAAGTAGGCGATGACTTCGTGAACGTCACTTGTTGATTTCCCACGTTCTAGGACGAAAGTGAGTGTGAGAGCGTGTGAGCAGAAGTAGGTGATGATTCGTGGCTAACCACAAACTACATGCCCATGTGTGCACACACACACGGAAACTCAGCGTCACACCATGTGGGGCGAGTGTTCAATCAATGCACGTTGGGGTGTTGCTTCGTCTGTCAACACGGTTCGGGTTGGAAAGCGGTCGAACTTCAACACCTGCGATCGATTTGTAATCCAATGGCGTGACGCGCTCATGACCTCCCTGTCGCAATCAATGTTCCACCTATTTTTCCACCCATTTATGCGACTTGGGGAGGGTAGTGGATAGACACTGGGTAGTGGTAACAATAGAACGCCATTGCATATTTCATCACACACCAATGTTACGGTGTTGTGGTGATGGAACACCATTAACCTCTCGTTGACCATTTGCCAGAGTCATTCGGAGTAGGCTTTTGCATTGGATTGTGATTCAAAAAAGAGCTCCACCAAGGAAAAGTTCATTTATCATATCGTTGGAGCCGTTTATTCGGTGTAGCAACACGTAAAAATTATATTCTGTTCGATAAGCGATGCATGTGCGCTGTTAGGTTGGTCCGGACATATTTTTGCTCTCGTCTACTGCTGTAAAGTTCAATTTTCAGCCATTTATCCAATTTTCTACTGTTATGACATTTCCCTGCCACCGTTAGTTGAGTTAACTTTCGTGTGTTCATTTTATTTAAGCTTTTCGTCTTTTTTTCTCCTTTTTCTCTTCGATGGTTCCCTAACTCTTCAAACCCAAAAAAATATATACAGAGCGGCAACAGTTTGCCGAGCTTCACAATCGTACTCACAACATTGGCAAAAGACAGCAGTGCAACGAAAAAAAAAAAATACACACGGACGTGACCATTCTTTCATGGAAAAGTTACTAACGACAGCCGAGTCGAACGACGGCGCCCATGCCCCGACGAGCGTTAGTCATCTGTCGATATGTCCTTTCCATGGAGTTTAACCTAATTTTTCATCCTTCCACCACGGATATTCATTCTCGGCTGAGTTTTTTTTTGCGTTGTTTTCGTTCACTTTCCAAACTGGCATGCCAATCTGTGTGTGTGAATCCTTTTTTTCCGCTCCATACTTTAGACCCCCTTGGGGTACGTTCAACTGGTGAGTGTTTAAAGGATTCCAGCACCAGCGTTTTTTTTTTGTTTTGCCTCCTCCTTTATCGCTTATGCTACGAACAGTGTGCAACCTTTTTTAACATATGTTTTTTTTACTTCTCTTGTTGGTTTCTCTCCGGCCGTACAACTTTTGCCCATCTTTTTGGGGGTAAAATTCACTGATGGGATTATAGGTTGTGTGATGTGTGTTCGGTTGAGGGAAATGTGAAAATGGGGAAAATTTAATATTTTGATTCTAGTAAAGAATTTTCCCCGGTTTTCTCGATGCCGCTGTTGAATGGCGCACAACTGATTTAAAAGAATGTTTGCTAGCTACATTAAATTAGTGTGCTCCCAGCAAAGCTCATGCTAAATGTAGACACTGTCAGATGGGTAGAATTACTTAAAGATTTTTTCCTATTTTTATTAAACTGTCTGGATTTAATGCTGTGAATTATCCTTAATGACATAATACATAACGTTGTGATCGAACCTGTGATATTCAATTAAATAATTTAATAGCTTTTGGAACGTTTTAAATTTATATTTATAAATTGTTGTATAATTTTATCTTGCAACAATGAAGCTAATTCTTTGCCCAGTGAAAAATCTGATACAATTAATCCTGATGGACGAACAGAGCCCTCTATATGTCAAATGTATAAGCACAAACGAGATTGTCGTTTTACTATGTCTTTAATAGTTTCAATTTAATTACGATTTGAAATAGAAGCAAAATAAGAAAAGGATCTGATTGATCCTAAAGATAAAAATAAATAGGTCGCGATTTAAATAGAATAAATAAATAAACAGAGTCCCAGTAAAATATCACCACACTCTTAATTAATGCACCTTACCCCGAGAGTGAGGCTTTAATTAACCTTCAAACTGCTCTGATCCGACCAAAAAAGCGAGCAATCCGACCCGTGGAAAACAAATGTGCAAGTGTAATGTAAAGCAAACTTTCACCGACTCACCCGGTTCACCCTTGATTTGCATTTCTAACTTTATCTTCTGTTTGATTTTTCGCACCCTCGCATTTCGCTTTTCCCCGTCCGGATTGAATCAATCTATCTTTCGCACGGTACGCAAATCGATCTAATCCTTATCAACGTTCGGTTCGGTTTTTTGGGGTGCTGAAATTCGGGAAAGCAGAAATGAAAATTTGAAGGTCCCGAGTCTAGTAAGGTCGCGGAAAAGAAACCAAAAAAGAATTTACCCACAAAACCCAACCAGAGTCGGGTGAAATTTTATTGGAAAATAAAAACAAACCTATAAAAGTGTACCGTGTACCGGGTTTCGCTGGTGGTTTTTGGGTACCGTTTTACGAGGCCAATAAATTTCACTTAAACCGATTTGATTTGAACTGAACCGGAACAGGCCGCCCTGAATGTAATGCCCCGTAACTCGGTGTTTTGACTTTCATTAACCAGCCGTTTCGTTGCCGTTGGTCTAGATGACCGTTAGTAGATCGGGACGTCTATCACTCTATCAATTTTATCGCTCACTGTTCCACTGCGATTGCTGGACAATTTTATTGATAACAATCAGAAACCCATCAACGAGAGCGTGCAAATTAATTGAAGGGAATCATTGCAAGGAATGAAAAGCTCTTTAAAGCTGCCGGTTTGGTCATTACGGTGTACTGAATTATTTTAACTTAAAACGGAAGTATAAAAGTCTTTGCGTCGTACTTTAAACAAAAACAAATAGTTTAATACCAGTGAAAAAAGCATACATAACACTTTATAGCAAAGGTAGCCCTCTATATGTCAGATTTCGAAACACACACATAATAGCAAACAAACGTAAAAGTGTAACGAAAACGTAGTGCATCAAAATGTTAATGAATCTTGCTAAATAATCTAGCGCACGTCATCGGAATTGATCACCAAAGCTTTTATCCACTCGACCTCGAAAAAGAGAGCCCTTTACCGAATGCAAATAAATCCAGGAATCGAATATTGTTTAATGTTTCCCCGAAATGAAACTGTATCGAACCGCATCCTTGTGTCGAATTTAAATTCTATACCACCCAGGATCAAAGTAAATACCCACTGATAACACACACATTGTAAGGGAACGCACATAAAATCCTAATCGATATCCATTTTGTAAAATCGCATCACCTTCAAAGAAGCTTTAAATGCCAGGAAAAATTAAAACAAAAAAAGGGGTGCTTCCTCACTGCCTCAAAACCATATTTCAAAGTTCCATTATGTCGCTAAATAACTCGTTGCTCGTGCTAAATCATGCACCACGATGCATGTCGATTGCAACGCGCTGCAGGATGCAACAGTCTTATCGGTCGTGTAATGGGCAAGAGAGAGCGTGAGAGGTTTCTAGTGGCTAACCGTTTCGCCGTATACGCAAACAGCCAACAGCCACATATCACAACCAGCACAATCCGAACCACAGGCCGCAAGGGGCACCGGAAATTGTGAAGCGATTGGAAAACGATGTTTGTCAACATGTGAGATTTTTCACCCGTTTTTCATCCGCGTTTTCCAACCCCTGGCTGTAACACGGTTTCGATGCTTCCAATGACGCAAGCCAAGAGTTGCGAGAGAGAGAGAGAAAGAGAGAAAGCACAAAAAAGCCATAAAGGTTACTCGAATCGCCCGAAAGGAAACCACACCCGGTAGGTATCGGTAGCAATGGCATTGTTTCGGTATTTGTAAAGGTGTTTAAAGTTCAATTTTTCGTGATGGTTTTGTAGCTGGAAGGAAGTCACCGGAAAATGTGTTATTCCTTCGGATCCGGGTGGGTGCTCTGTGCGGTATCACGTTTACTGTGTGTGTGTAACGAAATATGAACCATAAACCATGCCTCTTTTCGTGCAATAATACTCGTTGATAATGGTTTAGAGCACACCAAATGGGACGAGTAAAAGGTCCATAGCTTTAGGCTTTTTATGAAGTAGACTAGTTCCCTACATGGAATGTAAAGATAAAACAGTTTAAATGTTTTTAAAAGCGAAAGGCATGTAAATATGTTTAATCCAAAATAACGTTTAACGTGGTTCATCGCTCATAACAGATTCCTAATTCAATTTATTAATCATATCCAGTCTATCATCAACCAGTTACAGTTTGTTTTGCCTTCCATTCCACAAATGCAGTAAATATCGTAACACGTTTTTCAATTACCATTGTCATGTTGTGCAATTATTTACAAAGCAATTAATTATCTGAATCTGTAATGCTACAAGAATAATCATCAGTTCGCAATAAAAATATAAACAAGAAATTTATCTTTATTTATCGATGTTTGATTTCTAAACGACATCACAGTAATTAATTTTAAATCTAATACTCATGGCAGTAGGCTTTGAGTATTCCGTGGCGTAATTTTAGGCGTTCGATTCAATCCTCATATATTGGACGCCTAAAAGTATGCAAGAGAGAGCAAAGAACAGTTTAATTTAAAGCTATTTTTCCTATATGCATCAAATGTGGGAGTAATAAGGATGGAGGATGTTATTGAAACACCTTTATGAAAACTTGTGTAACCAAACGGGAGTTTTTGAATGATAAGGACCATTATGAAATAAATTAAATAATTGATTGAAATTGCATTCACTACGTACGGGGACTGCCAAAAATAATAAAATACATTCTAAAACACAAATCACACATTGCATACTATCAGGCGTAACAGATCAAAAGTACTGTTTGGGTAACAAACTACACCTTGATTTAGGATTCAACGCATGCTCTTAATTGACAGCCATCTCATCCCATTTTTATCGGAGCTCTCTACTGATCTTCAAAGCCCAAAAAGCCAAACCTTATTTCATTTGCTCACTACACAAACATCTTAATAGAGAGGCTGGCATGCTTTGAACTAGCTCAACCCAACTATGCGAATACCTTCTTACTTCATCTCAAACCACAAATGGGCAGCTCCTTCGGCTAGCTCACACCACCTACCTTTATCGTAAAATAGTTTCCCATTCCAATTATGAGCAACGATGTGCGATGCTTGATTAAAACTATTTACCTCTTGCAAGTTCATTAGAGATTATCAACGCCTTGCTCTTTTGCTTACACCATAGCTTGCACACAAACATCTGAAGTAAGCAAAACATTCCTTAAAGCTCATTTCTGGTTCAAAGAATCAGCAAGAATTCCTAAATTCCACAACACTTTCCTTCCCAACCCCGCAGCACAGGTTGGGCAGCGGGTTAGATAAACACTTTAAGCACACTGGATTGCTTGAGCAAAAGCACCGGTTGCGTTCCGACGCTTTTCCGTACGGTCAGTACGTATTCGCGGAAGCACCTTCAGGCAAGAGCTTCGTTAAATCATGCAGTTCAAAATATTCCCACCCCAGGGCAGGGCACAATCCTCCGTGTTCGTGTTGGTTCCGGTGCATTTACAAAGTTTTCCTTCCCTAATTACCATGTCCTCGGGAGGGGAAAGAACTGAAACAAACGGAGGAAAAAGAGCTGCCAACATCCTTGCAAAATTATGTAAAGTTTGCCGTATGTTTGAGACCCTTTTTCGGTTTGGTGTGATTTAATTTTCTTTTGCAGGAAAAGTGGTAAAAATAAATGTTGAAAGTGTTTCCATCTTGTAGCGGAGACCGTGCTCAGAAGAGACGAGTAGGATGCGATGCTATTAGGGAACCTCTCACGCGTTTGTCAATAATAGGTTTACAGTACTGTAGGTAATCGTAATATAAACAGTATCCTTTTAAAGGTAGCTCTAACGAGAAGGAGCTTGCTTGCTGAAGCTTTCAGGAATAAGCAAAAAAAACCCCAACAGCAGTGTGCGAGAAGAGTAATATTTAATAAACAAATTTTCCCGTCCAATCTTGTTCGCCCATCCTTAGCCTGTTTTACAAGAATAACTTTCCCATGCCGTTTTTTTTGCCATGACGCTTTGAGCTTCCCAAAACATAAAGCCTTCTGCTAGTCGTACGTTGCGCTCGAATAGAAAGGGGGAAAAGGTTAATCGGAAAGTAGCTGACAGAATAAACTTCCGGCCAGTTCCGTACTTCACTCCAGCCAAAGTCCACAATGGGTGGACGCCAAATGGGGGAGCCAAGTTGCACGCCAAAGCATCACGACTACGGTGCCAAACAACGGTGAACGAAGAAGACGCAAAAAAAACACACACCACCTAACACTAACTTTGAGGGATCATCTCCCCCAACCCGCCAAATCGGGTTTTTTATCACCATGTTTACATGATTGCAGCCAAATAAGTTTTCCTTCCGAGTGTACGCTTCCGTGAACGACAAAAACGCCGAACGACCCCCGGTAAGGAGCAG
This sequence comes from Anopheles maculatus, assembly GCA_002091835.1. Classification (NCBI taxonomy): domain Eukaryota; kingdom Metazoa; phylum Arthropoda; class Insecta; order Diptera; family Culicidae; genus Anopheles; species Anopheles maculatus. Next base: position 449,190 of record KZ061569.1, on the reverse strand, counting down.
AAGCATTCGCTTTCGTCCGGAAACAATTTGGAGCACTACGACATACGCGTGGCTTGCAGTTTCTATCCAGCTGGGAGAAGTATGGCGAGTAAGAATAGATAGAGAGGGAAGGAAAACAAGAATCGGCAGATTTTGCAACATTCCACATGTGTATGTGTGTGTCTCTTGGTTGCTTCCCAACGATCTTCCCAAACAATCAAAGTCTATCGAACGCCCTAGGATAAGGATAATCATATTATGAAAGATCCTCACGCTCGAGGAATTGCGTGGCGGGCGGTAACGGAAGTTCTGGGACACGGGGTGAACTAGCAGCAACAACTACCAAACTCCCTTCGCCCGAAAAGAAAAAAGCTCGGCCACACCAAACTTGTGCCCTATCGATTTATAGTACCCTCGAGTAACGTTTGCCCATCAATTGATGGTGGAACTTTTTTCGATGGTACTCGAGACGACCAAACGACGACCGTACACGCAGACAGGATGTTGGCAAATTGCGTCGAGAGTCGTTCAGTGTTTGTCTACAGCATACGGCAGTACCTAGCAAAATGGTTCTACCCATGTTCAGTTGTCTTACGTACCGGGCCCGTCTAGCGTCTACGTCCAGTGACTTTCAATGTCAGTAAATACATCGAAGTCATCACCGTCTCACTCGGTGCCAATCTTGTCCAAATTTTTGCAATGCTGGTAAGAGCTGCTGAAATTGCTAGTCGAGCACAAGTGGAGTGACTTTCCATCCAATTTCCATGATCATTTTCCACCCGGGGCGATGATAGATGATGATATGCCACGATGCGGCTAATTTCCTTCATCGGTAGCTCCCTTGCGTGTAGGCGTGTTGTTGCTGATGAAATCGTGCCACGGGTCGTACGATGACACCTCATCGATAAAATAGCCCATCCTTTTGCCATCCCCAACCCAAAAAAAAACACATGCTACGGACACTCACCAAAGGGTCCGTTTAGCAATGATTTGCCTTTCATCTGAGTAAAAACGCTATCCTTTTGCTCACATGACTGAGAACCGAGATAGCGGCAAAAGAGGACGCGCCGATTTGACGCCTACGTCTGCTACCCGTCAATTAATCGTCCTCTTTTTTGGGGGAATCTAGAGGACTGACAGCCTACTTCAAGACCCAAGGGCAAGGAAATTGTGTACTAAAGGAACGATGATGAGGCCGATATGGTTGCAATTAATTGACTTCGGGCGTCCCCTTTTCACGCGTGATGAAAGGGACTCTCGGCATCATATGTGTCTTGTGTGATAAATGTGATTCAATTAGCGTTCGAGAAGCGACGCATCCTAGAAAAGTAAACGCGATCGAACGTGTGCGCCATAACAACCCTCCGGCGGGCGTGTGTCGATGAAGGGACTCACCCACTCACGCATTACGTACCGTTTTGATATTTATTCGATTCGCCGCGTTTATGTAAGTGAATCATTCTAATGGAGCAATGCTTCATCACAGTTTTTACACACTCACAACATGAATGATTACTCAAGCACTAGCCACTCGTTGGATCTGTTTTCTCTCTCTTCTAGTTATGGTGAAATAATAGGAAAATGATTCTAGAACATCAATACATGGATATGTAGTGTCATGTTTGATGATTAATTTTGGACATCTATTCAGCATTCGTATCATCCATTAATAGATGTTGCTTTGTTTCATTTCTTCACAAAGAGAGATTTAATTAGTTTCAGCTGAAAAAAAGGAACCAAAATGACTTTTCCGCCATCACTTTCTTGCTCAAAATACATGACATTGCATACCTTCTGGCGCATTATTAATTTGCGCCCTCAAAGTATGCAATATTTTGTATCTAACGCATAGCTACTAGTATTACCTAGTGGCTGAAACGCTCTGTAGTTTTGAACATTTTTACGTAAAATATTTTACGTCATTTGGTTTTCCTAGTACTAGAACATTGAGTACTTTGATTTTCAGATTGCATACATTGTGGCTGATTTCTAAACAATTCTTGTGAAATACGTAATTTGTGTAAAAAATACCCTATTCCTTTTATTTTTTACAATTAATAAACTCATAGATTGAATCTCTATCTCTTGTACCTTCTGATACACAAACAAAACACAGCGTACATGTGTCAATTTTTGTTCCACGAAAAAATAATAATCTAATACACCCAGATCAATCTGACTAGCCTTTCCATTCCCATCCATCCTTACGCTCACCGGTTTCCGGTGACAGCTCTTTAAAAATATTTATGAACGTGTCACCTGTAGCAACGGTGCGTTGTTTGGTACAGACTTTTCCATACCTTCGAGAATTGCCATACGCTTCATCCAGATGTTGTTCTTACGTTTCTATACTGCCACACCGAAACTTCTCAGACACGCACCGCCTTTGCTTAAAGCACCGAATCCCGGGAATCGAAAACCATACCCAACCCTTTCAATTTCCAGCGTGCGTGCGTTTTACATCCACAAAACAAAACCCCCATCGGAAAATCAATTCCACGTCAAATCCTTGTCAAATCACCGATTTCCGCTTCGATCTGTCAACCGTTGTCTATCCTCCAGTCTGTCAATATTGCTGTAATAAAATTCAGTATTTTTGTTTCACTTCCCTTTCTTCAACAAACCCTGTGTCGGGAGTTTTTTTTATAGGCCACAAGGAGTCACATTCCGTTCCAGAAACAGTATCGTGGAGATATTTTTATTTTTGTCTTCGCGAGAACTGGGAAACCGCGTGCCTTTCTCACATCCGCTTAGAGTAGGTTTATTTTCCGAGGAGTATTTATTTTGCGGCTTTTCACTCACCAAATCCGCTGCATGACACAAGACAAACGATCTTTCCATTCAATCATTTCGTCGGGGACGGGAAAACTCAATACCGGCAGCATCGATGGCACTCGACGCCGTATAAACGGCTACGGGGTGGTTCAATGTAAACATCGAATTGCATACAACCGGGCGGAATGATAACTTCAACAACCGTAAGCACCTTGTCGGAAGTGGCTTACGCCGGATGGGGAAATTAATACAGTACGCTTCAATCGGAACGATGAGTTTGCAGTCGGAGAAACAAGCAAGTGAGTCCTTCTTTCACCACGACCAATTGACAGTCAACAGAAGCGGAAGCAGCGCTCCTTGGCGGGAAGCCTTTTTTTAAACACTTGTGGCACATTTCACAATGTTACGCAAGATATGCCTGCACTCTACTGAGTAAGCGTTTTAGCATTTCGCCTTCCGGAAACACCGCAAACCGATAATTCAAGGAACCAATAGATTATACAGCGCAACCACTTACAGCCCGCCTCTCTCGACAAGAAGACGTTTGTTTCCTAAATCCTAAGTGCAATTAATTGCAGAGCACTTCTGCCAGCCTAGCTCAATGAGCGGTGAAGATTGATCGTTACGATAGTGGTGTGATTGGGAGCGGCGTAATCAATTTCACAAAACCTCATTTGGCCTTAATTGAATCGACGAATCCGGCTGCGTCCGTGCTGAATTGACGCAAAAAGTCACACAGGCGTCAGCCCACAGCCACGATAAAATCAACGTGTATCGACTAATTATTTGTTGCAAATTAAGCCATCCGATTCCAATCGACGGATAGGGCCGCCGGTGTGTTAGATCATAAGGCACACAAATTATGCAATGTGCCGAGCAACAGCAACACCGTGGTCCTGATTTCGCGGTCGAGTCGACAGCTGCGGACTGGCAACGGTGGTGCTAAATGTAATAATAATAGTATCGCGATAGTGGTGTGCATCCGTTCAGGTGCTGCTGAATACGTGACAAGTTGGATGAAAAAGTTAACTGTGGCTTGACATCATAAAATAAAGATAAATTTAAACTGGTAATAAAGTTAAGTTTATTGTAATGATTCAATATGGAAATAATAGAGATTTTACAAATTTTACTTTGCTTAAATTACAGCAAAACAATCAAACATTTAAACGTTTTGTAAGTAAATTACATGAAAAATAAGCCGGCAGAAGCTTTTTCGAATAATACGCCTAAAAGTATGCAATACGCATCACAGTTCCTCTCAATATCCTTGTTGAATTGCAGTTTTTGTTTTCTTTTTCGATTGCTCTTGAAGTTGTTTTCCTTAAGTGAAAGGTATGTAATGATTAAGTAAAATTAAAATCTCACACAAAACATCGCAAACGAGTGAATGATTAATAGCTAATTTCTTCAAAAGATTTCGCGGATTTTCAGCAGCAGCTCACTCTCGCGAATTGCTACTACCACCACAACTTCTACAACTTTATCACCGGCAAAACTACCAAAAACAACCGACCCACAAATACCCGCATGCCACCCGCATGGCAGCGCTAGAGCCAGTGAACCTAAATACCTGCCACTCATTCATTATTCAAATCAACCGCGGTTTGATCCAGCCAACAAGTTCCCCAGCTACCGAGCCGAACCGGACCAAGACAAGGACCATGTGAGATGAGGTGCTCAACACCGGGGCCACAGAAATGTTTGAGCTACGAGCAGCGGTATCATCGAAAATCTGATCATGATTATTCAGATGAATGCAAATTAGTTTCACGGTTGTTTGTAACGCACTTTACGGTTTCGGATCGGAATGCGAATCGGGGCGGGTTCGGATCGGGATTAGCTTACCTTGGGAGCCTTCTTCATCACTGTATTCAAAGTCCATACATCCCCTTGGTGTGTTTTGTTGGGAAGTTGCGTTTTTTTTTTGTTTGGGGTGGATTTGGAAAGAGCATTAGCTAAACTAATTACTATCTAACCGCTACTTTTAGGGCTCCCGTTGACTTCTTGGGAGGAGGATTGTCATGCATCAGTTCACAAATTGGATGTGATCCTGTTGCAGTTGGAAGCAATAAATGCGCCTAGACACTCTAGCTCGGAGCACATGGAAGTGATAAAATGATACTGCATTCAGTGTTGCTAGGAACTCTTCATTCTAATGTGCTCCGGAGCTTGAATCCCCGGAGCCCAGACACACATCAGCGACCCACCAGTAAAGGAGCGAACCACACCCATCCATCTCAATCGTGTACGCCTGGTCGGAAACGCTTTTCGATCAAATTAATTTCAATTAACGGCAATTTGTTACAACCGTACCGAAAACCGGATACTGCGACAGTTCTTCGCATCAGTCCAACACAAACGCCTGCCTCAGACCTACCTCAACGTTAGTCGCCTTAAGCAAGTCACATTTTGGAACGTAGTAACTCGGCGAGGCATAGAATAGATCATTAGTCGGTAACGATGCAACCGCACACAGCACGATGCACCTTGTGTGATTAGTCTTCTTGCGAGTACTACGAGTGCAACAGGATCCAGTACAGAGCATCCGTAGAGTCTTAGTAACAACAGCAACCCCCACTCAACCGATACGCTATTTACGCGGTGATTACCTGCTCCAATCAGTGTCATCCACATGTAAGGGAAGGAACGTTTAAAATCCCGGCCCCAGAAAACCTCAGGACCTTCGGTGACCTCGACGACCAGACCCCTCGGAGATGGTAAATATTCATGATTCGAGCAAACTTTACGACACAGCGGAAGGACTTGGAGGCTTTTGTGTGTGAGTGGGCGCGGAGTTTCACGGTACATTAGCACCGCCGCAGTGATTCGCCACCCTTGGGACGTTCCGTTTAGGCGGAAGTGAACCGAATTTCTCCCCAAAAACCCGAACCAGCATCAGTAGGCGTACTTTAAGCTTGGGCCCCGGCAATTAGAAGCGGGCGATAAAATTGAGTATCATCCTGTCGGTGCTAATATTGATTAATTCGTCGACGGAAGTGAAGCGAGTGATGGGTTGGGCGCGCGCGGTAGAGTGTTAAAAATCCAAATCCATTAGCCCGATCAACAATTCAACAGGCCTGCTGTTGATGGTGACCGGAACGGGTGAAGGTGACCTTAATTTATTTACACTTTAAATGTTGCAACTATAAGCACAGTCAGTCCAGTGCGTTACGCTGTGGTGATAAGACGTGTTTCTCGGACGCTTGATTTCAGAGATAAAGTGACTGTGGTAGCGAAACACGAGTGAAAGAGACAAAAAAACAGATCTAATTCTTGGTTTTTGCCGGGCACGTATAAACGGGTGCAACCAGTTTATTATTAAAATTCTCACTTATCATCTGAAGACTGTAAGTAAAAACAATTAATATAGTAAGAGTTCCATTCACAAATCAATCATTATGGGACCAGTGATCCCAACGCTCCACCAAACATCCGAGACAGGCTCCACTATGGATGGATTTGGACGATAAGCTTGGAGAACTGTTGTTCCTAGTGATGAGTCCAAAGAGAGGGTTTGTTCTACCAAAAAACCCTTTCATAATCCAAAAACGTCTAGTAAACCACGCAGGCGATATTGAACAGTGTACACCAAAGGTTCTAAACTTTTTCTCAAGACTAGGAATCGTGCGCAGTTCCACATCACACCCATACCTGTGATCGTTTGCGATAGTCTTGATGGTCTATTAGATGATGATATATTAGCCGCAATGATAGAGCAAAAGGTTATCTTGATTAACCGGTTCCTGCGTAAAGAGGATGGACAGATTAAGCCAACCAACTCTTTTCTCCTAAAAGTTAACACAGTAGTGATTCCAAACGAGGTGCACAAAATTTAAACTGATAGCTCAGTAGAACATCACTCTGCTTCTCTTCTTCCTTGGCACTACAACCTCGTGAGGTCTTGACCTGCTATTGCTAGCTTTCGTGACTTAGTTTTACCCGTAACTGGATAGTCAGTCCTGCGTACGGGAAGGCGGTCCGGACGGGATTCGAACTCCGGTCCTGCCGTGTAAAGACCGGCGCATCCTCTACTGCAAGATGTAACATAAAGCTTTCTGATAATACCATGGTATTCTCAACATAAACTATAGCCATCACAATTTCAGCAGAAGAAGGCACGGTAGCGGACATACCTAGCGTTATTTTTACTGATAGCGCTAGATTCCTAAAGATCTCCTGGCAAAATATATGGAATGCATTAGCCTTGGGCCACCTCAAAAAGATCAAGCATACAGTTGCTTCTTGGCTTGATCCTCCGAACCAATGCGATCAAAGAGTGATTCAAAGACTGAGAATTGGACACACGCATTTGATCCTCACACATTCCAGTTGAGGAAGGAACCACTGTTGGCATGTCACTTCTGTGGCCTTGAGGTTACAGTATAGCACTTATTGATACTTCAGCAAAAGACAAATGCACAAACTAAGTGAGCACAACTGTAAGCACTGCGCCAATTTCATATCGAATTGAGCCGTTTTTTTTGCCTTCGCTTAAACTACATTTTAAACTGCTGAGTTTTAATGTAATTAAAAAGTTAATTAGCGCTTCCTAAAACTGGGGACAGCAAAAAATGCGCCTTCCAAACTCTTAACAAATCGTTTCCCTCGTTCGTCTTAGAAAGCATCCCAAATAAACAGTCTGGTTCGGGCAATGATAATAATAGAATGAAAAGTGTCTCTCGCTTTCGCTGTCCTACCAGCGACCAGCTGCAGCTCGTTATCGTTGATGAAGGTCTTGCATTCCGGTATTAGCGGGCAGCATTATCCTTCGACGATACCCCAAAAAACTTTTGCTCATTTACACTCTTGCTGTGCGCAAAATGAAATCAATCATAAAATCCTTTTCGTCTAGTCTGTCCGGGAAAAAAAAAATCTGACAATTCATTAATTGCTGGAAGAGAAATGTAGGATCCGTTTCTATTTTTGTTCCGATGATTAATACTACTTTTTAAAATTGTACTAATAAATCCCATTCTAAGCTTTGAATTAGCGCTTTTAAGTCCTAGTAATTATTACTACCCAAGCTCACCTGCTTAGTTTGCTATAAAAACAAACAGTTTACTATAATTGTTTAAGCTTCCTTGCATAAATACACAGCAAAAAACAACCTTCACAAATCATTTCATACATAAACCGCAAATAAAACCTTCGCAAACAAACGATCCGCAAATTAATGCGTTTTACTTGATTTGCTTTCTGGTTCTATCTCCTCTCCTTCTTGCCACGAGAGTAAAGTCCATTACACGTTTTGTACAGCAAACACTGGTCTAAAAACCGAAAGTACGCGCATCCTACTACCCAACTCTATCAACAATACTCACCCCAGTGGCGAAAAGTGATATAATTTCTCGACCATCGCCAATGTCTCGACCACAACCGTTCTGGACGGGACAAAAACAAGGACGAAGAAGCAACGGGTTGACATACTAAAGTTTGCACTTTATTCGCGAAACCCATTTCCTACTCACATCTTACCCGGGCAAAAGTGTTGCAGTGCTCGTCGAATGGGTTGAAGGATCGTAAAAACTGTGCAGCATGAGTTGAGTAACCGAAGAACTGTGTGCATCGACACAGAACAGCAGAACTGGCAAAGAAACGGAACACACCGCTTCATCATCGGATTGTTCTTTTAGTACTACCGTTTGGCCAGGTAGTACAACTGACAAGATGCATATAAAAAACGCACTAAAACAGGGACATTCCACAAGTGCTATTTTCCACACCCGGAGCATGAGGTGCAATTTATTGGTGCCGTGATTTTAACACCTGAAAATAGAGCGCGGCCACAGGAAAGCATTGGTCGAAACCACAGCAAAAAAACAGGGGGGGAGCGAAAACAACGAGTTTTCCTGTGGCGAAAGATAGGGTACGTATGCTTGGATTTTTTTGTTTTAAATACATTTACTTGGTAATTCATGAGTTTCGAGTATTGGTTTACTTTCGCTGGTCGTTGCATGTGCAACATAGTGAGAGAGAAAGTAGAAGTTGAAGGCTGTAATTTGTAGTGCTTTAGTGCATGGGAAATGTAATGAGTTTTTCCGGTGCGCCAATGTAAAGTTAATGGTTTGCATTAGGAATTTAATAGTAATTTGTGTTAGGAGAATTTGTAAATTTAATTATTTCGTTTCCGAGAGATGGCGCTAATTTGTTATTTTTAATTAGACAGCTGGGATACGTCAAACGACTAACTCTTAAAGCTCAGAGTATAAACGTTGCTATGTATTCCTTTCAATCTATTCAAGGACAAAAATCACCTAACGAAAATAGTACGTGATTGCTTATAATTATAAAAAATGGAAAATTAGAAACAGCTTTAGCGTTTCGTTTGTTGAGTTTTAGTGCATTGAAAGTTATTTGTTTGTGATTTTTTTTTTTAATTAAGGTTTCGTGCTACAATTTATATCAGATTGTTTTCCGGGAGATGGCGCTAGTATTAGCTAATAAGTGAATTTCAAATTGACAGCTATCAAGTAAGCCAAACAATTAGACCTGCTCTAGGAATGTGCTTTGTTTTACATAATGTTAAACTACTTTAAAGTGAACAAATACTACCGAAAGGAGCAAACCTAGTACGAGACAACTTATTAAAAACAAATAACAAGATAATAATCCACAAATTACACTCTTCATCACTTTCAATTCCAACGATGAAGAACAGAAAGTGTCACCGCTGTGTATCCCTCTAACAGAACCGCAAAAACCAAACAAGGCACTTTCGTAATCGAAAACTTCCTCGTTCTAATAAACACCCCAAAAAACACTATCCCAGACTCTCAAACACTCAGTTGCTAGATAAAAAAAAATACTAAGGCACCATATGTCACGCCATCTTTCGGTGTCAATGAAAGGATACAACTTTATCCTTTCCATTCGTCTACTGTACCCCAAATGTACTCCATCATCCCTTAAAGTATGTAACAATTCAAGGCTGAAACTAATTTCGCTCTCCCAGATCTCGGATCTCGAGCCCCAACCCATGTAGCTCGCAACCGACCTCCATCCATATGGGCCGAGAATTAGCACATTAATGAAATTTTGGCCAAAATAAATTTACTTCCCACGAGTTTAACGCAACTGGTTATGAGGTTGAACTTTTTTTGCGTGAGTTCTTCCCTTCATGCCTTATCACTGCTTGCTGTTAGTTGTGTGTTGTGTAAAACTTCTCCCAACCGAGAAGATGGATTCCCGGATCTATGTTTTTTGTGTGAGTGTGTCTCTTACAACCCTTACAACGTACGACTACGCGCGGACCATACCATGTGTGGCAGACGTCAGTATGAGAGCAAAAGTTATTCCATCTGCGTTCATTACGAGCACTTCCGGCACTTGTAGCTGCTGCTGCTGCTCAGTCACTGCCAATCCATCGCCCTCTGGTGGGTTTTTTGGATGCGAAACATACCACAGACCTCAAATAGTTTGATGATGGAAACTTTGGCAAGTCGCTGGATCTGGATCTTCTGGCGTCTACAGACGAGAATTCTGCATATTCTAGTCCTTCCTATTCATTGCTTCCTTTCAAGTAACGATTTCTTTACGATGGTCAATTTTAGTTACGTAGAACTAGGTACAAACTTGTCTCCATCGCTATCATTGGTATCACTTTACATACCTTACCTTGAGAATGGGTATGTAGGCATACAGAAATAAGTAGACCTGTAACGTAAACTTTCCTTCAAAAGGCTCTCATGTTTCTTGAAACAGCAGGGAACACAAAGTTGAATTGAGTTATTTTAATCATTGAAGTTATGCAATTGTCGGCAGTACTCGGTACCGACGGTTTGCTGCAGCTGTTGGAAAGGTATCGAATGTTTCTAGACAACTTCTTTGTATGCACACCCGGGGGCTAATAATGGAACTGTGCCACAACTAAACAATAACTTCCTTCGTAATGGACGAAACAAACGCACCAAGTAACATCGATCCCCTTACGTCAGACCCAAAAGACTGCAGTATTCCTTTCGCTGTTCTTGCAAGCTCCCCGGCCGGTTGGATGACGCACAGAAGTTTGATTTATTAAAATAAGTGCTTTCCGTGCAAAGGTTCGACTCAGGCAAACAGCACCCATTAAAAACTCACCTTAAGAGCTACCCACCAGCGTGAGGATTTGGTACATTTAACTTTTGCTCCTGCGTCCCCTAATTTCCACACTTTTGCCCATTAATATTTCTTGTCATACCTTCTTCAATAGGTAAAGAGCTCACCAACTCTACCATAACCACCCTAAAAAAGAAAGATACAGGAACAAACTCGCGTGATCAAACGATTCTTTTCTATCCTTGCAACACACCTGGGGGGAGAAAAAAAAGGAACTGGAATTAAATATGCCAAAAAGTACATTTTAACGAGCACCGATTTCACATGTTTTCTTTTGCTGCGAGACAGCAAACTTTTGCCTTAAGATGCCGCCCTCATCATGCTCATCGGCACCGGAGTGTTTTGTTTGGGAAATTCGCTGCCTAAGCTTGCCGGCTTCGAATGGAGTGATTGGGCAGGAAACAAAACTCGAGCCATCGAGGTTTGATCGACAGGTCGCCAACAGTTTGTGCGTTTCATGAATTCCTAATCAAATGTCACATTTTGATCTATCGTTCGTCTAGGTTTGCTTATGGGACACAAGTCTTGGTAGAAACACGGTTCGTAAGATGCCATTTGCTACGAGTTATACAACAACAAGTGGCATTTACTCACGAGCCTTGGGCGAGAAGTTCTTCGAAGCCATCGAAGTTTTAAAGAAGGATTTGTAGTTTGCGTCCGACCCTTCGTGATGCAGGAACGCCATCTTGCGGCAAACCTTCAGACTTGGCTTGTTTTACACCCTTTAGAGCAGGTTTAAATATCCCCATGTTAAATTATTCAAATTAATGAATCAATTAAACATGTAAAACACCTGTAAGCTGTCCGCCATTAAAGCACCCTCTCAAACTCAGGTCATTTGCCTGTGCGGGGCTTACAAATAAAACCCGCCACAACAACTACTTAACGGTGAGAGACCGGGTAATAGTCCCTTCCCCAAAAAGCCCGTTTGACTTCGTTCTGTCGCTGCTAAACCTTGGTGCATAAAACGTAAAGCTTCGAATTAGTCACGATTAGTCTGTATTTACCATCACCAACCCTTCGGGAGATGTGTTGTCGTGCTCGCCATCTACAAAAAAAACGCAAACGACAAATACTGTGCGAACCATCGAAATCCTCCGCACGTTTGTTCCGCCCAATCCGACAAAATCCCTCACACCTACACGGACACAAGCCCAATGGACTGTTAACGACCGGGTTTAAGCTTTCTGTCAGCTTTGCGGCGCTGGTCGGCTGTTTTGATGCTGGGGCAAACTATCGGGAGCAGCAACTGCCGTCCGAAAAATACATAGTCACGAAAAATACTCCCTCTGCAGGGAAAATGTATCCGATTGGGGGATCCTCGAGCATGCCTTTGCGCCTTTTTGCGGTGTGTCTTGTGCGGTCAGATAGCAAACAGTGTTCCCCTTGATCTCAATCCCTTGGAGAGGCATTACCGAGCGAAGCTGCTGGGGAACGGCTCGGCGGATGATACTAAAAGACTACCCTTGCTGCAGTACCGTAAAACCGGGCATAGGCCGGCCGGGTGATGCAGATATCCAGATATACTAGTAGAGAAACGAAAATAACCCCACATCTGTCGTTTGCGAGAAATTGACGTCGACACATAACGCTGGTCCTGCTATGTTTTCGCTTGTTATCCTGTGTGTCTTCAATGTAGTTATGTAGTGCGCTGATTCCAAGTTGGCTCCGAGAACACACCGAAAAACCTCGAACATCCCACATGAAACGAATTTTCACACGGTGCGGTACGGTTTACGGTACCGAAGAGCTCGAGAGTCGCCTGTCCAGGTAAGTGCATAATACATTTCTATATCTCGTAATCTCTCGTGCGGATTACGACCACCACGCCACCACGTAGCGTGGCAGATTAAAACCTTGTTCTCGATGGGATTTACGTCCGACTCGGTATCGAAGTTCAGAGCAGCTTTCCAGCACGCTGTCAAAAGGGAGCATCGATGCCTTAGTAACCTGCCGCAAACGGATACATTTCAGCGTGTCAAAAACCGGGATTGAAAGGCGTGTTAGGGTGATTATATTGAAGTAACACGTACTAACTAGCGAATATGAAGGACACGTGGACGATATGGTCGATGTCCTAGAGGGCAAACACACGAGGTTGTTTACGTTTTTATTCGAGAAACTCATTTCGTGTTGAGCTTATGATAATAGCATACTTTCAGGCGTATTTGACAGAAAGGAAAGTAAAAGTATGCAATCAGCATACTACAAACAAAAAACCATTTGATGAATTTTCTCTCCTTGAAACCTTTTCCAAGAAATAAGCAGAATTTTGCGCCCAAATTTCTAGCTCTACATTATCGTTCCCATTAGGCTCCTAGCGAAACCCCTTTTCCACGATGCAATAATTAATTTATTTCTAATCTCGCGCACATCAGCTGCTTCCCAACGTTGCTGCTGCGTAGGTTAATGGGTTAATCGGAAATTAATCCGTAGCGCAAGCACACAACAGGGCACCCAGTTATGAAAGTGAAAGCCTGAAGCTTTACAGTGCGCGGTAGCAGAACTGCCAACGCTCTCAAACCATATGACTTTCGCAAACACACAATCGGAACGCTAATGTGACGCGCCTGTGACGCGTGGAAATGAGAATTTTATCAAACATTCGCTCTGGCGTCAAGATGGTGGTAATTCTTTGTTGTGCGGTAGTATAAGTACAAACAGCTGCGACACACACACACGGCTTACAGGCTCGCGCGGCAAGTGAAAATTAATACAGAATTAATTAATTATTATTGTTGTGGTTTGCCCCGCTGCCTGTGTTAACTGGTACACCGGTAAGACCGTTTTCGGTAAAATTGTGTGCTTGCAGCAGTTGCTGCTGGGATAAGTGTTTTTTTTTATCTATATGCACACGATATGAAGTGATATGGTAATCACCTCTGGAGTGAGTATCATCAATCAAGTTTAGCTTTGTGTTATCAGCAGCAGCTAATTTATCTAGCTAAAATCGTAATCAGTGTGTTGTGTTGTTTAAGTACAAAATCGATTATTTTATTTATTTTATTCTGTTGAGTATTGCAACAGGAATTCGAAGTATATAACGCCTAAAGGTATGCAATTATTATACATTTCGATTTTTTACAGAATAAATTGCATAACTTTAGGCGCACAAAAGACGAAAGCCCTTTTTAAAAAATTACTTGACATTGATAGGCTCGGTTTCAATTAATACTAACAATTCATACCCATTTTATCCTTCAACCCTGACCCCTAAATGTCACCAAAAACCACTTCAATTTCCTCTGGTTTTTAAGTTCATCCCAACCACCGGCAACAAAACAAAGGACATTAATTTACACCCAATTACCGACACGAAATGAGGCATATTATGATTAAGTGTTCCCGGGAAGCGATTCCGCTACTGGCAACACTTTGCAACTTGATATCTTTATGGGCACGGGATGTTACAAACCTCGTATCCTCACACGCTGGAAGTAGAAGTACCGTGCTCGCAATAGAGCGCGAGCGGATTTAGTTCCCTTGGTACATTCTCGGGTAAAAAAAGGAACAGAAAGCAACAAAAAAACCCCGTCTTGTCACAGCATATGTCGACGTGATTGAGAGGAATGTTCCAAATGATTGTAGCATGATGATTTACAGTCCTTCAAAAACCCCGCTTCGATTCGGCAGACATTTGCCCCGTAGCTGACCAGCTCAGGGAAGGAACGTACTGCTGGTGTCGTGTTGCGATAGCTTAGGATGATTTATTTTGATTTGATGATATGATGGTCATCATAATCGTTCCGCACCATGTGTTACAAGGGTTACAAGTTTTTCTTGGCGATCTAAACATGCCGATCTGGTGTTGAATTTCGGCATCGGAAAGAATGGAGCTTTAAGATGACGTTAAGGATGCTAAGAGGATTTAAACTACAATTCCGCACAGCTTGTAAGTACTGCACACGAAAGACTGTTGTTATCATAATATGTATAATGTAAGGCTTCTAATGATACATCTACAACGAAAAGGGAAATCGGTGACACATTCTTGTGAAATAAATGTAGATTCCCACGAGGATGAACAGCCCCAACCATTGGGCCATGCAAAAACACATCACATGTCACTCGGCAGCAAAAGTCGATCATCAATCGTTACAAATCCGATGATAAATCCAATTATTTGTCCTGGAAATGCCGTCCTGGAAGGGTTTTACATGGAAGAACCAGAAGAATTTTGGAAGCCAAACCAACGAAAAAAGGTAACGAAGGACCGTAGGAAAATGGCCATCATGTAAACAACTGCGATTAGTCCTTTTTCTGAGTAGCCAGTTGGGGTATTTCTTTACATTCGTCTACGGTTTGGCCGCTCGGGATGGGTTTTCATGCTATAAAATTCCGTCTAATGATCAAATATTGAAAAAGAAAGGCCCTGTGAAAGGGAAAGCACGCCACATCTTTGCTCTCGTTTCGTTCCAGATTTACAAAAAAATCCCTCTTAGGGATATTTCCGCTAGAAATGAGTTTTAGAACATTTGTACTACTTAGTACATAATTTAGTACACGAGCTTAATTATAGCAAAAAACCGTAGGTTTTTTTTTAGCCTTTTCCAAATATTTTTCCAAACAACAATAATTTCTCGCTCCCATTCCCATTCACTCCCGAAAAACGGGAATAAACTTTAACTAATAATCATTTCTCATCCAACCAGCACACCCAGCAGTACCAAAGCTTTACAAATTAGGATTTATATTATGGATTATGAAAATGAGAAAACTTTACACTTAAACCATTGACCATTGTCCAGCGGTCGGGTGAAGTGAACAGTGCCTAGCACCTCAAGCTACACAGCTGCTTCGTGTGGTAATGCGCTGGAATTTCTTGAACAATCTCGCTCACATTCTCCCTCCGAAACGAAGCATCCAAAAAATGCCATTCTCTCGGCAGAGGCCAAAAAAAAGAGCACAGCGCCTACACCGAAGAAGCCACCCAACTCCGAAAAGTAACTGAATTAGGTTGAATCTTTTTGAGACTGTTGCTCCTTAAGCAACAGCAAAAAAAAAAGGTTTAGGGTTGGCCCGTTCCAATGCTGGGTATATTTACCGACAACGGACATTGGCAAATTGTTTCCGGATGCCAGAGCACCCTCCCGGCTACGATCCCCCGCGGCTGTGCGTGAAGTGATTCAGCATCATTATTTGCAATAAATTTAATGAGCCCACTCGCAAACAGGGGAAGGAATCTTCTTGGAGCAACATCAGGTTCCAGCCAACAAGGGATGTCCTCAAACTACAGCTCCACTAATAAACCCCTTTTACGCTCGTCTACCACAGTCGGTTGATGTTTGATTAACCTTCGACAGTTGAGTGTGCCGTTTTGTGTCTCTTCGGTAGGGCTCCTTTGCAGCGCAACAGTGTGCTGGAAATTTTCAGGCTCCTCTATTTTGCTTCACGGTACGCTTTATCGGTTGCGCCAACGTTTGCCAAGAAACCTCAAAGAAAACAACATCCTTTTTTTTACTTTGATTGAAAAGTGCGCCATTTTTTGCTAGCGAAAGAAGCTTTTTGGTAACTTTATTAATTAAGGTTCGGGGTTGAAATCGTGCCCCAAAGGTTGGTGCTATAAAAACCTGTTACAGAATTTTCCGCAATTTGGATTAATTAGCTTTGATAAGATTTGATTTTAAAGCAGCTTTTGAAGAGAAGAACAAGGTTTGACCTCATTTCTGGAGATACCAAGAAAGAGAAATTAAGGAGTTTTATACACACTTTGCGTAATTGGAAAGTTTGTTACTTATATTTTATAGCAGATGAGTTTATAATATAGAGTTTAAGATTAGAGTAGGTTAAAAGTATTTTTAAGCAAATACAGAACAACAAACATTAAATATGTACTAAAACGATTTATTTTAAAAAAAAACTGTACACTTTAGTACATGCTTCCCTGAGCTTCCCAACAAAATTGTGTCAAGTTTATTGGTTTTGTTTATCTTGCTCCCCGGTGCTCCAATCTCTAAATAAAGATTTACCCATCGGTACGTTCTCACCGGGTTTATTCTACTGTTTAACTTCCCAATTTAGACACTGGGTTCGATTATAGCAGCACGAACAGCACACAGCAAACTTGCTGGGAATTTTTCCAGTTCCTCGTCAAAACCTTCCCCAAAAAAAGCACGAAATTCAATCGCTACTTTTGCCATCCGTTCGACCAAACCAGCAAAAGATCAACAACGACTCGGTAGGGGAAAAGGTAGTCTAAACGTAAACACTAGCTTACTGTTTTCCCCTACCAGATATTTATCCAGCGTTCCTTGCGTTACCTGTACCACAAAGTTTTTACTGTGTCGCGAGACCAGTTCTTATGCTTTTGAGGTTCCACCGGCAAGGGTTGTAAAATCGAGGAATAGGAAGGAAATATTTCGTGAATTCATTACGGTTATATTTTTTCGATGCTCGTTGCTCAGTTTTCCCCAAAATCAAAAACCGAAGCCTAGCGCCCAATACATTCCTTTCATCAATGTTTTCCGTAGCGCAGTTTGTTCACGTTTTATCTTCTCTTTTTTGTTCGGTTTCGGGCAGTGAGTCTGCTCCATCAGCGAAAAATGTGACGAAAACAGTTCAACCAACAAATAATCGTTCACTTCTTGAAGGTTGAAATGGTGTGCGGGAACGAACGACAACTTTGATTCGTAGCTTTTTCGAACCATTCAAGGAAAAGCAAGCAAAAATCTTGAAAGATCGCAATGTAATACAAAACGAGAGGTTCAGATGAGCGCGGTTCCGTCGTTCAATGTCGACGCGCTTTAAAGTAAATTGTGCCCCAGGAGCTGGAGTAGAAAGTTGCCCGATTGGTGCAAGACAAATACAAGTTTAATCAAATCGAATTTCGAATTTTTCGTGCTGAGAAGATATTCTTCTTTAAAGGGGAGCCCACCTACAAGTGGGCATAAGATTTGGTGGGATTTGATCGTTTGAGAGTAAAGCGAATGAATCACCCAAAATTTGTTTTCAAGAGTAGCTATTACAAGAAAATGTATATTGATTATATTTTCTACGGAACATTATTTGCGGATGAAAAATAAGAACGACTTCGTCCAACGATCAGGACGACTGGTGATCTTCGGTCGCCCAACATCAATATTCAGGCACTGGAAAAGGTTTCCTGTCTTATGGTACCTTTTCTTGAGAATTCTACCTCCTCCAAACACCGAGTGACGACAGCAAGATATCTTCCTGTGAATGGTTTGTTTTTCCAGTCGGATGATTTTCCACAGCGTAGCGTAAGCGTAGCCCTCCAAAACGAGCGGCGCCCAAAGGCAAAAAGCCCTTCTAGCCGTGGGAAAAACCCAATTGCACGTTAAATAAGTTGCCCTAAAGATGCTGGCCAATAGCGTGCGAATAAAGAAAAGAGCATATTTTGGTGGTTTTGCAGCAGTACCGGGCAAATAAATAATTATTTATTGGCTTGTTTGCTCAAGAAGTATGAATAATTAATAAGAAAATAAAAGTGCGAAACCAGGACGATAACAATAAATGAAGAAATTAACATCAAACAACAATTCCCTTAAACATTTCAAATTGAAGTTCACATGAAAGGAAGCGAATGTACATTAGGGAAGAGGCTCGAAATGAATTTTGTTATTAAACTGCAAAAGCAATCAACGAGAATGGGCCAGCAAATCAATTGCTTTTATTAAAATTCCTACCAATTCCGATTGCGATCCGAGTGCACAAGCAAACGTCATTTTTTACTGCAACACACGTCGGGCGTGTTGTTTGTTGCAAGAGGCAAGCAATATAATTGTTGTTTGCTAGACGCATTTATAACTCCCAAAAAGATGTTTAACTTCTTCATATATTACTTTGCGAATTTTGAATTGGAAGGTTAAATTTTATTAGAATTATACATTAAAAACTTATCTTTTAATCTTTTTTACTTTGGTATTATTCTATTTGGTTTATTTTTTACTACCTCATAGCTTCGACAAATTAATGTTTAAAGTGTTTTATATTTTGTTCTTGTTTTTATTGACTAAATTAGTCATTTGTCATCCTTTATTATTTTGTTATTTTAATTTAAAAGCATCTTTCACAAATTATGTTCTTAGATACTGCTTTTCCATATTTTTTTAATGTATAAGAAAATTTTAAATACTTTTATTGTTTTGTTTTTAAACTAAATAATTGCATTTTTTATTTTATAGTAGAATTTAGTTAGTTAAAAACTCACAATAACTTTTTTCTGTTTTTCATACTTATAAATGATTGCAACTCCGCTTTCGATATAAATTTTATATTTCTACCGAGCGTTTTATTATGCCTTCCCATCAAGTTCGGTTCATTAAGGGAATAAAAATGATAAAAATTAAATTTAATGTATAGTCCCTTACGTCAAAGCGAATCACGACGCATAATTTTAAAGTATAAAATTCCAAAAACACACATTAGTAAGGATTAATAAATGACAAAATGCTCGGGTAAAGTGCGTCATGCACCAAACGTAACAAAGCCCAAACATGTCCAAAGTGTTTATGCATAACTTTAGCAAATCGATCATAATTAAACAGCTTACGACACACCATCAATACGATAGGTACGATATTTTACATTTAAAGCTGCCAAGGAAGCAACAATTTCGGGAACCACACGAGCACACGCGTATCGATCAATAATATAATTGACGCGTCTTCGAAAGCTCGCTCGAAGGTTAAGAAAAGATGACCGAATGTAGCCGAACGTCTACCAAAAAAACAAAAGCACACCAGATAGAATGAAACAAAACGCCTAAACGCAATAAAACATACTGCCGGCATACACACAGAGAGAGAAAAACCAGTCAAAAGGCTTGACCGATCCGTATTGCTTTGATCATGATTTTATTGCCCCCCATTCGCAAGATATTCACAAGAGTGTCGGGAGTGTCGTCTAGCCGATCGATCTCGCCACACACACACACACGCACACAGTTTTGAGTATAAAACCAATAACAATAAAATAAATACACCGACACACAGCCGCACAAACGTTTACAAACCTGTTCGATCGTTTTTTTCGGGTCAAAATGTTGACGGGATTTGGTTTGGTGAACAGATGGAAGAACACTAACAGCCGCCGGTAGTACTCAGCTTAACGTAGTTCACTACAGACCACAGCACAGCTTCTTCACCCAGAGCCACACACACACGTACACACACAGCACCACTGACGATTGCACTCTATTTGTTGCAACTGACTGACACTCGCGATTGGTTCTCAGTTGCACAGTATTTTTGCACTTTTTCCCCGAGGGGGGTTTTGTGTTTTCGAAATATTAATTACTTTCGCAAAGAACCGTCGCCCGACAAATCACTTTTGTATATTTTTACTACCACACTGGCAGTACTGGAACTGGAACGCAACACAACCAACACAACACCGCACAAGAACACTTTTAAGCGCGATTTGGGTTCCGTTTTAGTTCTGTTGCTTTATTGACCTGTCAAAAGTTTTAACAATTTTCTTTACCTGTGTTTTTTTACTGCTTCTGTAAGTAAGTATTGACATTCGTACTTTATTACTGCTTTCCTGGTTACTTTTGTAATTGTAAGTGAAAAAGGTTATTTAACATTTTTTAGAAAAACAACCTTTTAAAAAAAAGTTCTACAAAATACTAAAAAAGCACCATCAAATGCGCTTTACACTGGCCGGTTTTTTTTTTCGCTAGCTTTTTCCTCCACAAATTTTACTATTTTTTCCCTGTTTGCCTATACCCTGTCCCTAAAAAACCGAAACTGACCGCAACTTGGTGGTTTCATTTTAGTAACGACCGTTTTGCTTCTTTTTTTGCACATGTTTAGTTTGGGGGGGGAAAAACACGAGCTGCAAGCGTACGTACTTTGGCGAAAAGCGATGCAAACCGATAGAATAGTTGAAACTCATTATAGAATGCTAAATTATTCTCTTTTTTTTGTTATGTGTTATAGTACGCTTTACAGTAATGTAATAAAAAAACGAGCTTTAAAAACTGCATATTAAAGATTGAAACCTTTAAGAAAAAAATATTTTATAATATTTTCTAAAAATTAGACACAAAACAAGTTATAAATAAACAAGCCTTTACGGGTTTTTAAATCACTTTTTATGTAAAACTTTATGTAAAACTGAACAGCTTAGTTTGCAAACTTCTTCTTCAGCACCTTGGTCCAACACCACACATCGAGCCGACGTTCGAATTGTAACTGATCAATCGCTCGGCAAACCACACGAAACACGAGACGAGACCGACGACCGGCCAACCTGTTCCCCGATGTTCGATGTGAACGCTAGCACCAGCACGAACCAACTGACTAAATTAACCAAAGATTTCTGTACTTGTACTCCAGCTCCCGTTCGACAACGCACCGGCCTGCTCGGAAGGAACGGTTACAGGCGTGTTACACAGCCCCCTCTCGGGTGGCACTGTGTACATCGGTATGTTTCCGGAGCGGGTCCGCTTTCCCGGCGAAATACTGGAACGTTGGATGCTGTTGCTGACTCTCGCAACTTCACGCTCTCTCTCTCGCGCGCGCACGTTCGTTTTGTTTGGAGAATGAAGCATTTTCCCGTGC
>KZ061569.1:314519-417299 GCA_002091835.1 Anopheles maculatus | reverse complement strand
GAAATGCGTAAACTGCAGGCCCAAGGACTGATGATACCGAAGTTTCTGGCCAAAATGCAGCAGCGTGCTCTAGAGCGTAGCCAACGGCATCAGGAAGCGAAGGAACGCCGCATGAAGCTGGAGAAAGAACGGGAGGACGCGAAGCAAGCTGCCGAAGAGGCGAAGCGCCAGGAGGATGAGGATGCCCGGAAGCGCCGCTATCGAGAGATGCGTGAAAAGCGCAAGCTGGAAAAGCTGCAGAAGATCATCCGCGAGCAGGAACGGCAGGCGTGGATCGCCAACAATCAAATCGCGAAGGAGTTCCGATTGCTAAAGCTGAAGCGCTTTGCCATGCATGCGTTCAAGCTGCTGTTGGGCATACGGCACGAGAACGAGCGACGTTCGATCGCTTACAGGAGACGGTACTACAAACGGAAGTACTTCCGCCGATGGTGGTCCCACACGAATGCACTCTGGGAGAGTAAGAAGGCGATGGCGGACGAGTTGCACGAGTGCAAGCTTTACCGGGTGGCTGTGCGGCACTGGAAAATTGTAAGCTAGGCACACTATTCTACAATGTGTGTGTGTGTTACGGTATTATATGCTTACCCATTCTGTTCTGTCTATTCCAGTATATGCACGAGCAGCGCTGCAAGCTACAGGTCGCCCTCGATTGGTACGAGGTGCGGATGACCGAGAAGGTCATTTCTATCTGGATCGGCAAGACGAAACAGGCGCTGATGATACTGCAGGGCAAGATGTCTCACGCTGCATCACACTACGAATGGTAATAAGCGACGGTTGTGTTTGTGGGCTAGAGATTGACATAATAACTCTTTTTGGGGATCAGTATCAGACTGATCAGCAGTTTCGCCAGGGTCGTAGGGTCCTATCCAATAGAACCCACTTTTACCAGAGTGCCATCGAGGGAACCGAGCAGCTGTTTGAGGAGATTAAGGATGAGCCTTTGGAGCTGCTAAAAAGCACTGCAACGATCGAAGAAATTGTTGATCGTGAGGAACAAGTGGTTGAAAAGGAGGTGCTTACGTCTGAGACGAATACAACGGTGGGGCCAGTTGTAGAGTATCACCTTAACGGAAACCATCACGAACCGGACATGGACGCTGCCGAACAGGACGAAGATAGTAAGATTGTGCGGTTCGGAAACACCGAGGTCATCACATTCCCAGCCGACGATGAATCTTCCTTTTCGCTTGGCTCTGAGTACGATTTTGATGATAACGATCTTTTCCTCGAATCGCTCGACTCTGACGTGGATGAGTTTGATGAGACAGAGTTCCAATCGACGGACAGCACAGCGGACCACTCCGGTGTAAATGAGGAGCGCGAAAATAAGCGTGACTCACTACCAACGGATAGCAGCGAGTGTCTCACAATATCCCGTCTCGATACGTCCCAAAGTGGTTCAGGCTTTCTACAGTCCTACGACACCGCCACCGAACTACACCGATACAGCAGCGTATTCTTTATCGAATCGTCCGCACCGTTCAAACCGATCGTCACCATCGAACCACGGCAAGCCTGTGCCATAGAGTCGGCAGCACGTGCCAATCCGCACAAGAAAGTGATCGTGCTGTTTGCCTCGTGGAATGAATTTACCAACCCGAACCAGGTGCGCTTTCCCGACATTCTAACACTCGTCCGGCTGCCGAACGTTCACTTCCGTTGGTTAGATTTGGAACACTTCGCTCATGGTACACCGGTAGAGGGAGTGATCAGATCTGACAAGCTGCATCAGCGACGAAACGGTGCAGAATATCTGTCGGAAATATTGCGTCTAGTGCTGCTGTACAAGTACGGTGGGATCTATCTCGATCTGGATGTGGTTACGATGAAGAAGCTCGAGTTTTACAATCCAAACTTTTTCGGTGCCGAAACGCCACGGCTCGTCGGTTCCTCAGTTATCGGGTTGGAACGGCACGGCTTTGGGCAGACGTTTGCCGAGCGTTGTCTCAAGTAAGTGTTGGGGAATTCTAGTCATTCCAGACGATCTTATCCGCTGTTTTTCGATTTGCAGTAACTTCAAATACTTTGACAATCAAAACAACGTCCGGAATGGGTCCTTTCTGCTCACGTACCAGATAGTGCAGGAGTGCGAAAAACTCACCCTGGACGAGGTCGTAACGGGTGGTTGCGGAGGATTGCTGGAGGTGTACACGGAGCGCTTCTTTCATCCTTTCGATAAAACCAATGTAAACATCATGTTTGATGCCGATCAGCTGGAAGAAGCAAAGCGCCGAATTTCGAAAGCGATGGTCGTCCACATGCTTCACCGGACGAGCAGAAAGATGCGAATCGGCAACACACCGACGGGATATGAATTGATTGCGAAAAATTACTGTCCAAGTGTGTATGGTGATAATATTGATGATTTTTAGCAGTGTTAAAAGAACGAAAAAATAAATTAAGTTGAATATTTTTCATTAATCGTTGCGTTGCGTAGACTGTGTAACGCTACGTAACGCTTCGGTGCAGTTTACCGTTTTAGTCAAATGCTTTCAAGTTCGTTGTCCCTAGCAACCGCCGTCAGACTGTTGTTTATCGACAACATTCAGGTGGCAGTAGCAGTATCGACCGAAAAAAGAAGACTGATTTCATCCAAGTTTATTTCATTCTCATACATAATTTAGTTATTAAGACATTTCCGAACCATGTCTGCCAACGAAAACGATCAGGATAATAATCCGGATGTGATACTGGACAAGCTGCTACGGAAGGCACGCGCCAAAGAGTCGCGCTGGGACCGTATCCGACGGAAGCACCTGAACAATCTGACCGTGACATCCAAGACGGTGAAAAAGTTCATCAATATGGATTTTGTCGACGAGAACCAGTTGCGGCTACTAATGTCGGGCGAGAAAGCTGGAAGTGCTGGGAAACCGATACTGGATCCGGTACTGGTGATGGACATAAGACACGAGATGATACGCCGTAAGGAGGATAAAGTTAGCAATGGTGAAACGCGTCCGAAAACTTCCATCGATCCAGTTAAAGCGTACCAGCAGGAGAATCTGGAGAATCACAACCGTTCCATTGAGCTGACGCTGTGCGAGAATGAGTTGAACAAGTTTCGCAAACAGCTGGAGCAGATGGGTGGTGCCGGGCATGGAAAGAAGGCACAAGTGAGCTCTCAGAAGCGTAGCATCCTTTACATCAACATTCCCAAGATTGATAATGGGATGATTTACGAAAGCTTGGAAGAGTGTGAACGGTACACGACCCACTTTTACCAGAGTGCCATCGAGGGAACCGAGCAGCTGTTTGAGGAGATTAAGGATGAGCCTTTGGAGCTGCTAAAAAGCACTGCAACGATCGAAGAAATTGTTGATCGTGAGGAACAAGTGGTTGAAAAGGAGGTGCTTACGTCTGAGACGAATACAACGGTGGGGCCAGTTGTAGAGTATCACCTTAACGGAAACCATCACGAACCGGACATGGACGCTGCCGAACAGGACGAAGATAGTAAGATTGTGCGGTTCGGAAACACCGAGGTCATCACATTCCCAGCCGACGATGAATCTTCCTTTTCGCTTGGCTCTGAGTACGATTTTGATGATAACGATCTTTTCCTCGAATCGCTCGACTCTGACGTGGATGAGTTTGATGAGACAGAGTTCCAATCGACCGACAGTACGGCGGACCACTCTGGTGTAAATGAGGAGCGCGAAAATAAGCGTGACTCACTACCAACGGATAGTAGCGAGTGTCTCACAATATCCCGTCTCGATACGTCCCAAAGTGGTTCGAAGGAAGAGGATACCAGCTCGGGCTTTTCGCGCCAGAAGCTCATCTACAACTACGACGACGAAGAATCGGAACTGCTCGAGATTGCACCCTCGGCGGAGAAACTTTCCAAGATGGATCCGATCATGGTGCGGAAGTGTGATCTAAAGGATTACAGTGAGCTGTGCGTTACGAACTATAAGCCCGATCCGGACAGTAAGGATGATCGGGTGGAGCTGACGGAAGAATCGCGTAAAGTGATCAGCAACGTAAAGTGATCAGTAACGCGTTGAAGGAGGGCTACCTGCAGAATCACGATCGTGCAATCTTGAAGCAGTACTTCTTCAAATGGTTGCAGTACACGATCTTGGAGAAGATTTCGAAGGGGGCCGGTGTTATGAGTACGCGGGAGCAGAAGCTTAAGCGCATAAACGAATTCATCAGTAACATTCGGCACAGCAGAAAGAAGGGATCTCTGCGTGCCGGTAAGCCGGCCACGGAGCCGGGCCAACCTACATCGGTTAAGAAGGAGTACGAGCATCGGCTTAAGGTGCAGCAGGATATTATCGAGCTGCAGAAGCTGAAACTTGAGCGACAGGAGCGTATCATCACGGAGCTAAAGCTTTCCAAATTCTCCGAAGCGTCCAAGATATCGAAGGCGGAAATTCAAAGCGAACTGTTAAAGGCAGCCCGTACCGGGCATGTCCGACTGCGCGCGAAAGCGAAATGTATCCAGATTGTGGATGAAATGCGTAAACTGCAGGCCCAAGGACTGATGATACCGAAGTTTCTGGCCAAGATGCAGCAGCGTGCTCTAGAGCGTAGCCAACGGCACCAGGAAGCGAAGGAACGCCGTATGAAGCTGGAGAAAGAACGGGAGGACGCGAAGCAAGCTGCCGAAGAGGCGAAGCGCCAGGAGGATGAGGATGCCCGGAAGCGCCGCTATCGAGAGATGCGTGAAAAGCGCAAGCTGGAAAAGCTGCAGAAGATCATCCGCGAGCAGGAACGGCAGGCGTGGATCGCCAACAATCAAATCGCGAAGGAGTTCCGATTGCTAAAGCTGAAGCGCTTTGCCATGCATGCGTTCAAGCTGCTGTTGGGCATACGGCACGAGAACGAGCGACGTTCGATCGCTTACAGGAGACGGTACTACAAACGGAAGTACTTCCGCCGATGGTGGTCCCACACGAATGCACTCTGGGAGAGTAAGAAGGCGATGGCGGACGAGTTGCACGAGTGCAAGCTTTACCGGGTGGCTGTGCGGCACTGGAAAATTGTAAGCTAGGCACACTATTCTACAATGTGTGTGTGTGTTACGGTATTATATGCTTACCCATTCTGTTCTGTCTATTCCAGTATATGCACGAGCAGCGCTGCAAGCTACAGGTCGCCCTCGATTGGTACGAGGTGCGGATGACCGAGAAGGTCATTTCCATCTGGATCGGCAAGACGAAACAGGCGCTGATGATACTGCAGGGCAAGATGTCTCACGCTGCATCACACTACGAATGGTAATAAGCGACGGTTGTGTTTGGGGGCTAGAGATTGACATAATAACTCTTTTTGGGGATCAGTATCAGACTGATCAGCAGTTTCGCCAGGGTCGTAGGGTCCTATCCAATAGAACTCATCTAAAAGGATTAATACGCCACTGCTGATCAGTCATCATAATGTCATCATTCGAAGTAACTGTTGAGGGACTAAAATCTCTGTAGCATAATATTATTCACATCTTACCTAACGGTAGTTCCTTACCTTCTTCATAGCACACCGTACGGTAACTGTTTCTTTCGTCGTTCCCTCTTCCAGGCAACTCAAGTGGAAAGTCTTCGAACGGTGGCAACGTCTCCACATTATCCTGCGCATCGAAAAGGAAACGGAAATGCGCCGTCAGCGTTGGCGTATGAAGATTTGGGAGCTGCTGCCCGACTACAAACCGATCGAGGAGGATATCTAAAAGACTCACCTTTAACCAAGTCTGATTTTACCAGTGTTTACCTTTAGGGCTAAAGAATTACCCTTGCTGTAAGAACTTATACAGCCAGGTTTTTGTTTTCTAGTCGATTTTTGGGAAACCCCACTTTTTCCTTCCGCCAACAAGGCAAACAACACCCGGTTTTGTACGTGTTTGTGTAGGACTTGTTCTTCTCTTTTATAGACTTTTTCGCGTAAAATATACACCCTTTTTCTTGACCACTACCGCTAGCTAGCATCTGCGTACGAGAAACTAGCCCGATCCGGACAGTAAGGATGATCGGGTGGAGCTGACGGAAGAATCGCGTAAAGTGATCAGCAACGCGTTGAAGGAGGGCTACCTGCAGAATCACGATCGTGCGGGGAAAAGACACGGTTGGCTGTGTGCTGCTGCTTCACGTGTTTTCCATTGCGTTCATGGGGGGGAGGGTCATTGCGTGCTCGCGTGTGTTTGGCGCCGCAGCTACTCGTCCATCTGTTCGTTTAGCTGTGCCAGCAGTGCTGCTCGTTGCGATTCCAGCTCCGATTCGCTCAGTGCCGCATCGTCCGCCATTTTGGGCGATCGGCTACTTCGACGACCTTCGTCCAGTGGGCTACGGATGCGACCGACACCACTACTAGCACGGCTAATCGATCGGGACGTTCGGCGTTTGTCCTTTTTCTTTTTGTCCTTCTTTTTCTGTGAGTGTTTGAGAGAGAGAGAGAGCGAGAGAAAGAAAACACAAATTGATGAAGAAGCTCATTAAGGATCGATAGTTAGTTACTAGCTACATACTTTTTTCTTCTCAATCTCCGGCGAGGGTGTTCGGGACCGTGACGCACCAACACCACCACCACCACCGCCACCATTCTTCTCCATCACAATCACTTCTTCGTACGAGGGTGAACGGGATTGTTTGCGGTGGTGCTTTTTCTTCTTTTTCCGCTTCCGGTCCAACCGTTCACTACCGTGATGATCGTTATGATGGTGCAACGGTTCCTCGTGCAGATCGTGCTCGCTTTCGGACAGATCGCTCGCTGTAAGTGGTGTGCGGGACCGTGACCGTCGCTTCTTCTTCGACGATGGCTTCTCGTACTCCACCTCTGATGCTTCCGATAGCTGGAAAGGGAACGTCGGTAACGTCGTTAACGGTCGGTTCAATTTTGTAGAGTGCACAGACTGATTGGAAAAGCTAATCAATTAGAGGATCATCAAAAAAAGTCTATTGATCGCTCCATAAAGGATAATGAGAGTCTCTTGGAGACGCCCATCTTGTACAGGATATTCTTTACCGCTTGGACAGATTCTCCAAACTAACTACGAATTAGACTATCCTTTAAGTCCAGCTACATAAGTCAATTTAGTCAAAGAACCAGCGATAGACCTCTAGAGCAACTGAATCTATTGAATCTAACATTGTTCACAGGCGATCACCAATCTAGGCATCTTGGTGAGAACCAACCCAACCCTGTACTAGACACTTCTTTCTTGGCCCAACGACCTCTTAGGTCATGCCTGCCATTGTTGGCTTACTAGACTTATTGTT
Organism: Anopheles maculatus; assembly: GCA_002091835.1. NCBI lineage: Eukaryota > Metazoa > Arthropoda > Insecta > Diptera > Culicidae > Anopheles > Anopheles maculatus. The sequence continues at coordinate 410,076 of KZ061569.1, read as the reverse complement.
ACCGCATAGTTGGATAGTCAGTCCTCACTATCTACCCCCGGGCAGCCCCATATTAGACACTAAGCTTACCGATTTCGACGAGGATCTTGATTTCTTCTTGTGCTTTCGGCTCTTTTTCGACTTTTTCGACCGCGAATGGTGATGGCTGCAGGAATCCTCCGTCTCCTTCACAAAGTCTTCCCACAACCGTTCGACCTTATCCTCCTTCTCGTACAGCTCGTACACCTCGCGATCGATCACGAGCTTCTGGGCCGTCTCCCAGCTGTCCACCATCGTTAGCCCCGCCTCGATCCACACACCCTTCAGCTCGTTCTCCAGCTTCCGGATGCGGCGCGTTTCCTCCTTCAGCCGCTCCTTCTCCGCTGCCACCGCTTTCTCGAGCAGTGAATTGTACGTTAGCTTCACGTTGCCCGCATCGAGCGTGGCCGACCGCTTGTCCTCGCACACCACCGTCGCAAAGTCCTCGAACGTGGTCGTCCGCACGACGATGAATTCCTTCTCCTTCAGGATCTCCTTGATGATCTTCTTTTCGTCGTGGAACCGAGCTTTCAGATTTTCTACGTAGAACTTAAACAGATCGAGCGGTGTCGAGCCGGGCTGACCGAGCATGGCGGAGAAGCGCAGATCGGCCGATATGAGCGGGTACAGCTCCACCCAGAGTGACATCGACGTTAGCTTGCCCTCTTCGTGCAGTGTGTCGAGCAGGGCCAGGAACTGATCGCGGTTTTTGCGCTGCTGCCGTTTGAGCCGCTTCTTTTCACGTTCCTTCTCTTCGTCCTCTTCGCGTTCCAGCCCACGGATGTGTTCCTCGAACACGATCAGTGCATCCTCCTTGTCCATGCCGAGCAGATTCACGTCATTCTTGAAGGACGCATTGTCCAGCAGCATTACCTGCGCTTCGGACCAGGTCGTCTGGTAGGTGACGGAGGTCATCGCTTCGAGCAGTTCGCCCAGTACGCGCATGTTGCGTTTCTTCATCACGCGCGCTTCCTCCTTTTCCCGCTTCGCCAGGTTAAAAATGCAATCTTCGTAGATGTCACGCCGGTCCTGTTCCGGCACCGACTTCCACACGTCCAGATTGGCAAACAGTTCGTCGCAGCGGTAAAACTTGAGCGTGGAGTTCATTTTGTCCGACGACATGAGGAACTTTTCCAGCTCTTCCTTGGACTTTTTCGCCTTCAACCGTTGTTCCTCGCGCTCGTCCTTTAGCTTCTGGGTTTTGTACGCGTTGAACGCTTGCTTCTTTTCGCTAAGCTTCTTAAACACGTTAAACTTCGGATCCTTCTGGATGATCTTTACGCACTGCTCCCAGGACGAGCTCGAGGGAATGTTTTTCTCCTTCAGGAACTCTTTGAACGCTTCGATCGCTTCCTTTTTGTCTTTAAACTCCATGGCCGGCTCCTCGTCCGTCTGGCCCGGCTGTGACTCATCGTCACGCTTGTCAATCGGATCGTCGGGAACTTCTATTGCCGCTAGCGTGGCTGCCATTGCTTGATCCAGCGCGGAGGAAGAATTTTCGGCCGATCCGGGTGTTACACCGGCGAGCGCACCCAACCCGAGCGGACCGTCGCTTACGGCGGCCGGTACCGTGCTGGATGCCGCAGCCGTCGGTGGTCCTCCGGCTAGGGCCGGTGACACGACGGGCAGGACAACCGACTGCATTAGCATGCTGCTTGCCATGGCGGATGTTTTCAGTGCGGCGGCTTTCGCCGCTTCGGCAGCTGCCTGTTCGGCGGCCACCTTTTCTTTCAGCTCCAGATACTCGGGCGGCGCTACCCATTGTGATTCCTTTGTGACCGTGTTATGGTAGTACAGCTTACCGGTATCCGACCGATACTCCTTCCACGGGCACTGGCTCAGCTGCTTTTCGGCCGGCGTTTTCAGCTCGTCCGGTTTCTCCCACAAGCTCTGCTTGGTGATACTGTTGTAGTAGTACGTGCGGCCCTCGGGCGTTTTGTGTTCCGACCATTCGTTCACGATACCCGTCGCCAGCGTTCCGGCACCCGGGCCGGTACCGGCCGGATCAACGATCGATCCGTTGGCCGCAGCAGCAGCAGCCGCCGCTAAGGCTACCGCAGCAGCAACCGGGGCAACCGGACCACCCGGACCCCCACCGGGTGCACCACCAAAACCCGGCGGGGGAATGTTAAAGTGCGACACGAGCGAAGGAGCAAATGGCTGGGCACCGGCTAACGGTGGCACCGACATGTTGTTGCTGGCGTGTGAGAAGATGTTCCTTGGCCCCACCGGGGGCTTCAGCACCGAAACCGAAAAAGCAGTACGCGACCTTTGCACAGCAAGTTGTGTGTTTTATTTTCTCACTTTCTTGCGCGAAAAAAGCGTCCCGTTCCCGATTTTCCACTCTTGACAGTTTGGGTTGCAGGGTTGCATCAAACGGTGTCATTAATGGTCGCACAGCGGCACAGCCGGTCGGTCATTAAAGTGACAGTTCAGTTTGTTGATTTTTTTTCCAACAGAAACAAAATTTGAGAAAACTTTAGTAAAACATCGATTTTGTTGTTAACAAATGGAAATGGCATGGAGGTAGTGAACAGACTCGCTATAGCACATTGAATTGATTCCAATTTACTCCAATCGTTGATCAAAAATTAGCACCGACGACGATCAACATAAAAATCCCTGCCTGATTCCGGTAGAATTTTCGATGATTTATAATATGAAACGTACAAAAATGAGCAAAATGACGTGTTAAATATAATTTACAATAAAAATCAAGCGACGATCTACATCGAAGGACAAATTGTTGCTTCGAATTCCCTCTGTGCCGTCGTACAGATCGCTGAATCGTGCATTATAAACATCTTCCCCAACAACCGGCAATCTTTTGTTTGTGTTTTTTTAGCACAAAAGAGAAAGAACAACACTGAGAGCGTGAGAGCGAGAGAGCGAATAGTGAAAAATACACACTAAAGTCAAACATCTTCATTTTCCCCGGGAGCATGAGATCATACTATAGTGAGGCCGATTTTTACGATTACGATCCCCGCACCGATATCGATCCACTGTGCTGTTGTGAGTTTTTCGATCGAAACAATGAGCGCAACCATCTGCTGCTAACGTGCTGCAGTTGTTGCTGCACCAAAAGTGCATCCGCAGCCGATTCCGATCCGGCCACCAGGTGAGTGGTGCTGTACTAAACCGGGCGATGCACAAACTACTATAGTGCACAAGCCGCACCATTTCCGGCAATCCTTTTACCCTGTACGATTGAAATTGCACTTTCGTAATTTTCCCTTTCCCCGTAGTTGCACCGTGTTCCAGACACGTTAGCGTGAAAAGGAGTATTACGAGATGTTTCACGGAACATAACAAAACTCGCGTGTGTAAAAAAAAAAGCCCAAAAACCTTCTCGAAAAGTGGATCGATCGCGTTAGCAGACAGCCCGAAAAAAAGAATTGATTTTCGAGCGAAAGAAGAGGGATACATTGCAGTACAGCACTGCACCGCAAGAAGCAGAGTCGCTTCCGGCGCTTTTGTGTGGACGTGTGTGAGTGTATGTGTGTGTGTGAAAAGGGTTCATGCAACTCTTCTATTGGTGCATTATCGGTGCAGTCCCATTGCGATAGCCGGCCACGCACTTGCTAGTACACTTGCTAGCGTTCCCTCATTCAATCACCATCGCTACGCTGTTCCCGATATCTAGGCCGCCTAGCGGTGAGCAAGGTTGGCACAAACTCCCTTGCGTGAGAGCTGCACGAGAATTTGCCCGGTTCCGAAGGGGGCACAAACACGGTTCATATTTCCACTCAAACGTTCCCGTAGAAACGAGGGTAAATATTGTGATGCAAATTACACTATCTCTTCCAAGCCTTTCTCTATCTGCTGTCCGTGTAGCCGCCGAATTGTTCTTCCGGATTATCAATTAGAACGCTTATTCCTTATCTGTGCGTGTGATTGTTTTCGGTTCAATAAATCACTTTCACTAACATGGGTACCTGTTTCGTTTGCTTCCCAAAACCATACACAGCAAACTGACCGAAAAAACAACCCGAAACATGCTGCTCACGTTTCAGGACCGGTTGCGTATACCGTGGCGTGGCGGTGCAAAGCAAATTACGCTCGACAGTATCGTTACCCTGGTGATACTGATAGGAACGCTGATGGCGACGGCAATTAACTTTCATTTCTGTCTGCTCATCTTCACCCTGCTGCCGTTGGTTTTACTCTACATGAAGCGATTTTGTGCCCAGTTTCATCCCAAGTAAGAGCTGTGCCGAATTTGACGCGAAACAGAAACAAACTAATTTATTTATCCTCTCATTTTAGGACAAAATTCTTCATCATATGGTTCTTCGGTAGCTGCGTGTATTTGGTGGCCCTGTTCGAGCTGACCGTTCCGTTGCTGGAAATACTTCCGCAGGAAAACATCGGCTTCGTCGTACTGATGACGCTGGCATTTCTTTGTTTGTTTAAAGCAAAGCAACGGGCAGCTCAGAACGATATGGCCGGTATGCTGGATATGGACGGGTCGAACGATATTTGTAAAGTGCCCAAAGAGACACAGGTGGTCATGTTTTCCGATCGGGATGATTCGGACGAAGGGTTGACCGATATGGAGGGCGTTCGGTTGGCGTGTCAGCTATGTCGGAAGTACGTGCCACCCCGGACGTACCACTGTAAGGTTTGTTCGGTGTGTGTCGTGCGGCAGGATCACCATAATGTGTGGTTAAACTGTTGTATTGGCAAATCGAACCATCGACTGTATCTGGCGGGATGCTTTTTCACACTGCTGGCACTGTTGGTGTTTTCCAATCTGGCGATGACGGCCGTTTGCCGCCCGACGCCAATCTTTACGCTGTACGGTGTGATCGTGATGATGCCGGAAGATTGTAATGATATATTTTTCCAATACGAGTAAGTGCCCGGCGAAGATGAGATTCTTGAGGGGTAATTGTAGGGTAATGGTTCTCTCTTTTTTTCACCTTTCCAGTATTGCACTGTGCTTCACGGGATCATTGTACGCCCTGCTGATGGCGGCATTCGTAACTATCGCTATGCTGAAACAGGTTTGTATGCTAAATACAGTGAGTTAAAAAGGGCACGTCTAGCTGTATATATTTTTCACTAAAAGGCGGCTTAGTGGCTGCATTCCATCTTGTCAGTATCGAGCTTACTAAAATGGCCATTAAACTTGATGGAAATTTGTGAATTTAAAGTTTAATCATTGGTGTCATCCAGTAAATCACAGCAATGACTTTTAGGAACCCTTCAATATGCTCTGTCGCGGAACTCGGTGATTAGTCATCTTACGTCCACAAGTTCATGCGATTTTTCTGATAATTCATACAACAAACCGTTCATTGTGTTCGATGTTTAAACAAATAGCAGCGTTTATTAGCCAAGCATATACAGGGTGTTCGAGATAAATTTGACAGTCACCTACGGAGAAAGACAAAAAAATTTATGACAAAATTAATCATCGGGGAAATTGTTTTTGTTTAAGAAATAGTAGCTTACCATGAATTTTATTCATTTTATTCAAAATATCCGCCCTCGGCTTCTATTACGGCCTCCACCCGTCTCCGGAACCAAAAACAAGCCCTGGCGACAGTTTCGCGAGGTAGGGCCGCGAAAACGGACCTGATTTTCGACATCAGCTCCGCCTTGGTGTTGCTGGAGGTTCTGTTGGTGTCCCGTTCCACCGCGCCCCACACGAAATAATCCATTGGATTAAGATCTGGGGAGCTGGGAGGCCACGGAAGTCGTTCGGCGCGGTGAAGTCGTTGAAATTGGCCGCCAACCACTTTATCGTTTTGGAGGCTGTATGGCACGGAGCGGAATCCTGCTGGAACACGTACGGTCTGCCGTTGGCCACTCTCGTAAGTTTTAGCTGTCGAATGACGTATTGCTTGTTTTCCTATGCCAATTCAATCACGAGTTATAAACAAAAATGTAACTGTCAAATTTATCTCGAACACCCTGTAGAGACGGGCCTGAAATGGCCCCAGATATTAATCTGCTGATGCTTTAATGGTCAACAAGAAGAACAAATGTGATTATTTAAACAGTTTACTTACCAAATATATGCTAGTAAAAGCTAAAAGTTTTCTTTTGCAACTCACTGTAAGCTGAATTTACTAACCTTCCTTCGTATCCTGTGCGTTTTCCACGCTTTACAGATAAGCTTCATCTCCTTCGGCCTTTCCTTCGACGAGTGGCGTCGCGGTGATCACATCAAACGACGGAGTTGTCTGTGGAATTGGAAAGCTTTCTGCCTCGGCCAGTAGATCGGTCGCAAATTCGAAAGCCACTTATAGCGACTGCAATGCAAACCTTACTTTTATATCCGTATGTTCCACACACACACACGTGAGCGAGTGTGCGTGTGATAAAGAATAGTTTGTGTTAGTTTTGTTTAAGCTGATAGTATCGTGCGAGTATTCCTACATTTCAAGCATGCCATGTTATTCCCGTTCCGTTGCCTTGGCAGTTTTGTAGTGGTTAGGTCACGCACTAAGTCTCACAATTTGATAATTAACAATGAATCCTGTATTGTTTACCTTACGCACACGCATACACGCGTTTAGGGATATTTAGTAATAACTAAGACTAACCCACACTAACCCCAACATGTAGCTGATTACAATACGAAAGCGAGTATTGGCAGCTACCACCTAGGGGACATATTACATACACATTCTCAAACAACCGTATTAAAAGCTGGAGGTTACGCGGTTTCTTTCTAGCTCTTGTTGTCGGTTTAAACTTACCAGTAACAGTAGGAACTTAACTATAGAAGACCCTATCTCCACAGGCGAAAAAAGCAGTCCAAATAGAGGTGTGATTAACGAACATGAAATGTTACAAACGATATAAGGGTGTAGGATAAGCAGAATTGTGCACAATAAAACTTTCAATTTAATTAATTGCGTTTTCCTATGCGATTTTCTGCATCGGATGTTTTTCGTGTTCTATTAAGAGGAAGTTAATAAACGCCGCCATGTTTGCTTAAATGATCCACTTCAGCAGCAGCTGCGTATAGCGGAGACAGACGAGACAACACTTTATTCCAATAGAGCAGCTTGGCGGTGCAAGCAAATGCACTTTCTTAAATGCATCCAGCGCGTTTTCGTAAATCCGGAGGTGGAACTAAGTAATTTTCAAATAAATTAGACGGCGACTGCGGTTTCATCTTATGTGCTTTCTTAATTGTTGATAGACGTAGTAGTAGTAGTAGTAATAGAACGATTATGCTGCAGTTCCGGACTTTTTCTCGCCACCCTTCTTGCCGCCCTTTTTCGCCTCGGCAGCTGCCTGTTCTACGTCGATCGGAGCTGGCTTGACGAACGGGATTTCCTCGCGATACTTTTCGGGCATATATTTCTGGAGCACTTCCGGGACCTTCGCAATAAAATGAAAACAAACAAATAACTAAGATTCAGCATTTGCTGCACCAAAAGCGGAGCAGTTTTCCGCAAACAACCTACCTTGACACCCGTTTCCGTTTGATGCGTTTCGAGGATGGCGCAAATAACGCGAGTCGTCGCACACATGGTCGCGTTCAGCATGTGCACATAATCGACGGCCGCATTCATCTTCTTCGTCTGGCCGTAGCGCACCAACAACCGGCGGGCCTGATAGTCCAAACAGTTACTGCAAGACACCAGCTCCCTAAATGCGCCCGACCCGGCGAACCAAGCCTCCAGATCGAGCTTTTTCGCTGCGGCATGGTTCAGTGCACCGGACACGATGTTCACCACCCGGTACGGAATGCCAAGCGACTGACAGAATGCTTCCGCATTGCCAATCATCTCTTCCATCGTTTCCCACGACTTGTTGTCGTGCGGCGAGGTCAGCACAAACTGTTCCACCTTCTCGAACTGGTGCACCCGGAAGATGCCACGGGTGTCGCGACCGTGCGAACCAACCTCCTGCCGGAAGCAGGTGGACAGCCCGGCGTACTTAATCGGCAGCGAAGCTTCCGGGATCCATTCATCCCGATGGTAGGCAGCGATCGGTTGCTCCGAGGTTGCGATCAGATACTTCTCATCCGCCACACTACCATCCTCGGCCCGTTCGCTACCCTTCCCAACCACCTTGTACAGTTCCTCGTCAAACTGGGACAGCTGGGCCACCTCCTGCATCACTTCCTTGCGCATGAAGAACGGCGTGTACAGCGGAGTGTATCCTTTCGCATACAGACTGTGCAGCGAGTGCTGGATCAACGCTTGCTCGAGGAAAACGGCCGGACCGGTCAGGAAGTATCCGCGCCCACCAGACACAACCGCACCCTTGTCCCCATTCATACCGTCAATCATCACAATCAGATCGACGTGCGAGTACTTTAGACGCGTTTCACAGTTTCCGAACGTTCGCTCGACCCGGTTCTCATCCTCGTCGTTGCTTACCGGAACACTCTCGTGCAGATGGTTGCCCACCTCACGCAATGCGGCATTCCTCTTCGCCTCAACCTCCCTCATCTGCTGCTCATTCTCCACCACGGCCTGGTCGATCAGCGTCCGCACCTTCTTAATCTGGTTCACCGTTAGCTCTTTCAACGAGGCCAGCTGCATCTCACGCAACTGATCTTCCACCTCCTTCGGAAGTGGCTCGTTCTCATCTCCTTGCGGTTCCTTCTTTTTCATCTTTTCACCAATTTCTTTGCTGCAGAGATTCTTCAGTTTGTTGTAATTGTCCGTGTTGAAGCGGCACCGGCGCCACTCCTTATCCTGCTCGATGACCGTCTCGACCAGTGCCACATCCTTGAAGCGCTTCGTTTGGTTCTCCTTGATCTTCTCCGGATCGTTACCCTTGTCGCTACGGAACAGGTCCAAATCGAGCACCATCTTGCGGGATTGTGGATGGAAAAGATTCGAAACACAGCGCTTTTCTACAAACAAATTTCTCGCTACAAGCACGGATGACGAAATTTTCAACCGATGGATGGAAAATGCCGCAACGCCGAACAGGGGGAAATCCACACAGTGCAGTGCTTTGGAATAAACGTGGCTGACATGAGCCGAACCGTGTTTGACAGGTGGGTGCATTTGTTTTGATTTTGCAAATGACAGCGCGGCCGATACGGAATACGGGGAACGATCGCGTGGACGACAAAATGCCGGAAATGTCCAGTTCGAATGTATCGACGGTATAAAATACAATTCTTAGCCCGATTGACCATAGCCAACACTGTTTACTTAATCCTTTACAACGGTTTTCGCTTAAAACTTTATAACATGCACGATCCCAGGCTATACACGCGTCGTCTTGGTGGTTCGTTTGTAACTGGCATTAGTAACCGCCTTCTAGCTACGACTATTTTTGAGTTAAACGAATTAAAAAGTGCAGTGTTTTGTTTCAAGCCAACGTTGGTCACTTCGACGCCCGGGAACGTACTGTTCGCGATGCTGCTTTTAAGCGAACACGTGTTTAATGGTATCGACCGGCAACCAGGAAATCTAAACCCAATCCGTGGTTTCGGTGATTGTTTTGTAGCACCCACACTGGGCAACCGTTTGGTGCTGTAATCCTCAAATGCAGCTTGCAGTGTGAGCTTAGCTGTGGTGGATGTCCGCGGTGTGTACGATGGTGGTAGCCATTTAGCAGCAACCTTAGCCTTCACTTTGTAGCAATTGTTTACAGCTATAGCTTTTACCCTTTTCTTGTGATACTTTAAGTAGAGCTTTTCGATGTATTCTGTAAGTTTGTAGGGATTAGATTTCAATTCTGTTTAGCGTTAAAACATAACACTACTTACGATTGTATGCGAACGTGAAGGGCACCAAACTGTCGCCACAAATGTCGTACAAATATTCGTAGAAAAAGATATCGGAACGGCCGTTTAAGAAAATACCGGCAGCCTGTAAACATTAACACAAAGTAGAACCGTTAATAGTTTGTTTAAATTACACATTTACCATCCAGAAAAACGTACACTAAAATGCGGTACCAAATACTCCGGAACTGACTGGCTGTCGATGTGGTAGAAATATGGCAACAGCTCCCTGAGCGCGAACTCTCCAATCGCCCACAATCCTCGAAAGATGCGTGCCAACCAGTTGTAATCGATCGTGGCCGTTTTCCGTTCCTGGAAGTAGCGCTGCAAACGTTCCACCAGCAGAAACGTACACTCCTGCTCGACAAAGCCCCATTTGCTGGCACACAATCCAATCACCCGGCAAACGCTATCGACCAGATAATCGTCACAGATTAACGTTGTGATGTTTTCGCTTTCGAGGGTGGTCGAGTTCGGGTTGTTCACTTCGCCACCTCCGTCACTACTTTCCGACATCGGTAGGCTAACGTTTTCTTCCGGATCTGCGTCGAGCAGGGTGGGCGGTGTTCCAGTTTCCAGCTTGCTCTTGGTCGTATCCGGTTTGAGATCAAACATGGTCACGTGGTCATCATTATTTACTGCCGTACCCGGCACGGCAACCGCGGCAGCAGCACTAGCCGCGAGCGAGTTGAGCATTTCGCTCGTCAGCATGCCCGGATCGTGCAGTGTTGCGGCGGGATGTTCCGTGTGACCGGGAGCCACAGTGCCCGCCGCTTGTTGTACGATAAAGTTCGATGCATTGGCATCGTACGCTTCCGGGTCGAATTCGGTTTTCACCTGAAACCCATCAACCACACCTTCGGCCAGCGATTCCGTGCCCACCATAGTACCATCATCGACGCCTTCCTGCTTGCCCAGCCCTTGCACTATCGAGAAGAGAGCTTCATATTCGTTTGGATCGATCTTAATGTTAGGATCGATCCCATCCGTACCGTCCTTTATGTTTTCGATGCTGCGCAGCAATTCCTCGGTGGCGTTCGAGTTGGAATTGTTGGAATCTTCCGCTGGGGGTAAATTGTTTTCAAACAGTGCCATCGGATTGTTGAACAGGGGTGAAATGTTATCCAACACCTGTTGCTGCTGATCCGGCTGCTGTTGCGCGTTGGTACTGGCGAGCGTTGGTACCGACCGTGTGACTATATCGTTAGGTTGCAGTAATTTTGCATGAACAAAGCCTGCCGGTCCGAGCAGTAAGTTAACAAACAGCTGGCTAAGCAGACTCAACTCTAGCGTTAGATCCGAATGGGCAACGTGACAGTTTTGGGCCAACGCTTCCAGGTATTCGAGCGCTCGGCGCAACGTTTCCTCCATATATTCGAAGCCGAGCATTTCGATTGCCTTCGTTAGCAACAGCTTCATCAGCGAAGGCGTATGCTGGTTGTACTGCAGTATGTCAATCGCGGTGTTGAAACATGCTTCATCTCCAATAAAAATGGCTGCAAATATTGGCACTGTAGTACAAACGATACAGATAATTCTGATAGTACTTACCATCGCATATGTTGTTGTGCATCGCTATCAGATCTTCCGCGATATCTGCCTCGGCCATCCAGGTGGTGGTGAGTACCGGCACATTATGTTGCTCCAACGATATGTGTTTAATGTATTCCTCTCGCAAATCCAGCACCTCATCCTAAAAGAGACAATATTGTTTTGTTTACTTGAGCATGGAGTTCAGAGAGTTAGTGCTTCGCATGTTTTGACCATAGTTACAGCCACCTCATACGATAATGCTGTAAAATTGTTGCTATTACTGACCGAATTGAAGAAGTATGCTCCATCGTATTCAATCTTGTCCCAGGGCTGACTGTTTGCTCCCACTATCGGCGGTACGTCGGAATCTTTTAACACTTCGTTGACCAGGTCGAACGTGATTCGGCCACTCGAATGGCGGCTGTAAGTTTTTATGCTCTGAAAGATTTACATTTACGAGTGTAAAACGATGCTTTCCCCTGAGGCGTTTTTGCGTGACTCTTACGTTAGCCAACTCCCAAAGTTTGTAGGTAGCATCCTCCGCTAACTTGGTGTAAACATCGGGCGCTACCTCTGTTTCCTGCTTGTCGTGCTGCTCCCAAGCGGTACGCACGGAACGTGAACTAAGCCCCGCATACGATTTGTAGGAAGACTGAAAAGCAGGAAATTTAAACGTGTTTAAAAAGCTGCCTAGTTGTTCACTGCCAGGGCACACACACACACGTACCTTGTCCTTCGAGGAGCCCATATTCGACCCATCGTTCCCGGAGGAATCGCTCTGCGGTATTGCTTGCTTCTGTGGTGCGTGTGATAGTTGGTGTTGCGTTTGATTGGTAGATGCGTTGGAGGAGGGCGTCGATGCAGCCAATGTACCGGACGAATGTTGCTGATTCGTGCCGAGGATGCTGTTGTTGTTGTTGCTGTTACTGCTGGAGGACTTGGTACGCTGTTTCACCTTTGAGGAGGAGGATTTTTTCGGACTTGGTTTCATAGCGCCAGTCATCCGCATTCCAAAAGTGTTAATACCAGCACAACACGTAAAGCAGACTTTTGGTAGATACTAAATCATCCGTAGTGTTTAGAGGGTAATAAATAAGCTAGTTTTCACGAAACTACACCGGCAAAAATTACTCTTCATCAGCCCTACAAAGGAGACTGCTTTGGCTGGGTCTGGCTGTCATCTGGCATGATTGGTAAACAAGCATCTGTCAAACGGTTGAGCCGCTGTTTATATGGGGAGCTTCGTGTAATTTTTCGATTATTTCATTACCTAATAACGGGATATAAAATATGTAAAGTAGTATAGAAAATGCTTCACTCGTCGAACGCTCTTTTTCGATTTGTTTCACAGTCTAGTTACACCGCTATTTTGCAGCAACGCTCCCAATTGCGAAATAAGCACGCACACTATCAAAAGTACCCACGGTTGTAAACATTTCGCCTTTTGACATTAGCGAAACACCATCATAACTTCGCACCGCGCAGTACATAATTTTGCAAACACACCGTACTTTTCCCTAAATTGCTAATGTTATAACATTGAATGGGAAGAAATGTAAACAGATAAATCGTTGCAAAAATTAGTGTGTTTTTGTTACTCCAGAAAATTCACCCACTAGAGAATAGGTGGAGCTCGAAGGTCAATACTGGAGCTTAACCTTCGCAGGTGTACCTTAGTTCGTACTACTAAAAACTCGTTTAAAAGGGTAAAACTATTCACCATACATTTGTGTTGATGTATTCAACGCATTATAATACCGTAAAACTTTGCTTCCCTCTTTCAGCGTCGACGAATAATACACACATTCCCGTGAAAGTAACCGTTCGTATTGCAAAATGAGTTCCCAAGACAATCGATACGATAAAACGGCACCATGGAAGCCGCGCCGAAACGAATCCAATAGCAGCGATTCACCAGGAAGATATCGAAACCGAAACGACGCAAAGCACTACAATTATTATAAGGACCGAAGATATTACGATAGTCGTGGCTGGAAAGATAGCCCGTACGTTAAGCGCAATTCGTACGATCCGAACCGGTACAGGTACGACAGTCGGAAGGCCGAAAGTTCGGACGACAAAACCAACCAAAACGAAAGCGAAAGAACCGAAGTCTTACCGACCGCGGAAAGAGAATCAACAAATGTGATCAGCAAAAAGCGATGGAACAGTGGTACATCATCTCCGTGAGTTTCTCTCTGTATCTTTGAGGTGTTTCGTTTAACAACAACAAAATGCTAAACATCCTTTCCATTCCTATAGACCTAAACCAAAAAGACCTTCGTGGCTGTTGGAGCAAAGACCATTAGAAACAGCGTACGATCCCCGAACATCCGCACAATCTGAAACCAATTTTAGCTTAATTTTTAATCACATTAATACAGTCTACAGTCAGGTATGTATTGCTTAAGTTTTCAGTTAAAACTGCTCACGATCAACACTTCTCTTCTATTTCTTTAAGAGCAATCCAACACAAACAGATGGTCCGATGTCTTTTATCGACCGATTGATTGCTGATGAAGCGATGCGTATGCTTGCGGCCGCTTCTTCAAACGAAACTACGGCACTGAATGAACCTTGCGATGCAGCTGAAACTGAGCCTGCTAATGCAGCAGCAGCAGCAGTTATCGAAGCGACAGAAACATCTTCCCAACAGGACACAGTAAAGGAGGGCATCAATATAAAAGCTGCCAGTAAAGATGCTTCGGTCAGTGCGGCCGATTCGAAACTGTTGCAAAAAAGTGCAGAACAGGTGACAAAAAAGCTTTTAAACCAACTGTCCACCATGAGCAAGTACGACCTGAAGCAGATGATTGATAATCCGGCCGGCAAGTACGAGACGGCATTGAACCGGCACGCGCAGAACAAGTTACGGGCGGAGGTGAGAAAGCAGTTGAAGAGCTTTGGATTGAACGAGATAGGAAGCTCGTGTGTAACCGGTGACGGTACCGTTGAATCGGATGAAGCAATTGACGCAGATAAAATACCATCGGCACTGCTGGAGCAGATCGAACAGGTGTTAGATTTAAACTTTTTCGACGTAACACAACCAGAGCTAAACAAACCCCACACGGAACAGGCGTCGGGTGGGGTAGAAGCCTTACTATCAAGTGATGAAGAGCTAGACGAGTCGATCCAGAACGGTGAACAAGCGATAGTGTGTACAAAATCTTCTGTGAGGAGCTCTCCGGACGCTACCAATGTTAAAAGCAACACGGATAATGGTTCCCCAATAACCACATCTCCGAAGAACGGAACGGACACTAAAGCAGCCACTTCAGCGCAAAAATGCAAGAGAAAAATTATCATTCGCAAACCCGCCAATGCAATAAACCATAGCAGGAATACGGTAGTATTGCCTGTGAAGTCCAATTCGCTTGTTGCTCGCGATACAGCGGTACCATTTGCTTGTGTAACTAACGTCGCCCCTATCGTAAGTACTATGAGCAAAGATACCGACACGAACGGGAAACTGAATTCTGGCGAAGATACAATCCCTGTACCGTTGGAGGCAAACTCCGGTACTAGGAATGCATCATTTCTAAGAGTCAGTACCGTGGAAGAGTTAAACCGACGGTTAGATGGGATGCATGGTACGCCAAGTGCTGATAATCAACCGAAGGCTCGAGACGCAGCAACGGTTGCATCAGAAAGAATAACGAGTCCAGGTAATGATGCTACAACAAGCGAAATGCGTCGTCAAACAGCGGCATGTACGAAGCAGAATTATCGAGCGGTGGACATTAGCACGGTGAAAGTAATAGGACAAAGTAAAATCACTAAACAAGCATTGCTGGATTACGTTACCAACAAAAAGGATGGAAAACGAATACGAATCGATCATCGACCACTACCAGGTGGTGGTGAGTTGCGAACCGTTGCCATAGAACAACCCGTAACACCCAGCTTTGGTGACGATCAATCAAAAACACCTGTACCACAGACCGTACCTGACACGGTGGTTTCGCCAGTGAAATTTCCCGCTAGAAAAGGAAACAGTCCAAAGAAGCGAAAATTTCCCAAACCAAAGTTTTCCTCTTCCGCCGTGGCCAATGCAAGCGTGTCATCAACCAACGATACTACGCAGGTTAAGACTCCGGTTAAAGTATTCGTAAAGGCCAACACTTTGCCGCCATCTACTGTAAAGAAGGGGAAAAAGTGGAAGCGAAAAGATAAGGCGGATCGCCTTAAACCTTTAGGTAGTACGGAACACTCGTACTGTACGAGTCTAGTAGATGATGCTCCTACGCCGAAATCTCCAGAACAGATAACTAACGAAGATAGCATACTAAACACTGCTTACGATGAGTATATTAACAAAACCATGGATGATCCCGCACCGGAAACAGCCGCCCAACAACCTGCTCGCAAATCTCACATTACAATTGCCAGCGTTTGTTCGATGTCGGAAACAGCAGCAACGCAACAAAGCTCAGCAACAAATGACGCCATCAATAATGTTAACGGACCGAGCTCACAACAGCACCTGCCACAAGACCCGTTGCTTATGGAGCCAATAGATGACAGTCCCGGAACATCGAACCATCCAGACCAACATGTACAAAATGCGATGATTTCGGCTGTTGAAACCGAAAGCAATCTACCTGACTGGTGTCTCGCGGCCGAAGCGATCAACGAAAGTAAGGAAGGAATAGCAAGGATTGATTCATCGCAACCGTCCGCCGATAAATCGACCGAGGAGTATATCTTGGGAGGTGATTCGGAAGAAAAATGTGTCAATACATTCATCCAGACAGTATCGGCGGATAGTAACACGAATAACCACCCGCAGGAAAATACGCAATATAGCATTTGCAACGATTCTGCAACACCCTTGCCGACCAGCAGTATGGCCAGCTTGCAATCGTTATGTGCAATCACGGAGCATATGCAATCCATCGAAACACAAACGATGGAGCTGTACAATCGCAAGATGCAGATTGACGCCATGTTTATGACATTGCAGGCGGAACGAATGGATATTGATCAGCAGTTGAAACGGCTGCACAACATTCGCAGTGAGCAGATCAACTATATACGGCTCAACTTGCTGGAACTCTCTTCCTCGTCGTCCAATCGGTCCGGTGGATCTACGATGCAAGCTAATCAGTCGTTCGCTGCGACTACATCTCCTGTCAACCAGTCTGGACAGTCCAGTGGTAGTAGTAGTAGTAGTAGTACACAGGTCGGAACACGGCAGCAGGAACGAACCATACGACGAATCACACCGATCGGTGGCAACAGTGAGCTGATGAAAATTTTCCAACGCCGTCGCGTACCGTCCGAGCGATCAGCGGAGGAAACTTCATCTGTTGACCAAGCGTAAGCTCAACGTGTGTGTGTATAGTAGTTATTAGTAATTAGGCTTAAGCTGTAAAGTAAGAATAATAAACAGCAATCATTTACGTGTGTTACGTAGTTTTATAAATATGCCGTCTTGATGTAATCGTCAAGCTTTAAGTCGGTAGCTAAGAAACGTATTCGGTACATGATCTTGCGTACTTTAGATCGTTAGAACTGCGATGGTTTGGAAGTTGATGGTTGACTTATTACTTTACTGCTCAGAATTCAAAAATTGGTATTGACCGAAAATTCCATCAAGCGATAGAGCATTTTCTTTTTGAGAATCAACAGGCACGAATATGATCGTTAAAGAAAATGATTCGAATAAGGTTTAAAAAAAAACTATAGACAGTACCGTTTGTTAGTTCGTCCGCCATTTTAAACAATCGGCTTAAGTGTTCTGACAGTACTCGGCTCAGTTGTGTTTAGTAAAGTGCACGCTTGTTCTGTTACAGATTGTTTCCGTTTATCTCCCACCCTTTACAATGGCATCACTCCATTTGTTAATGATTCGCATGAATTATCTGGACCGTTCGACACCGATGAGCAATCGGATGCGCCGAAGACGATTCTCGTGTACTGCTTCCAGCATCTCTCACCATTTGGCCGATACGAACAATAACGAGCTGCTGCAGCCGATCGTCAACCCGGCCCGAAAGCGTCGCAAGTTGGCGGCCTGCATTTACAAACCCGTAGGAGCGGCTTGCGAAGAAGCTACTGCTAATGGGGACGAAAAATCGCTATCACCGCTGGCTGTGCATCTGTTCGAAGCACTACCAGTAAAGATGTAAGTTTTACTGTCCCCAGCCAATCCCAAGGATAATTGGTGACCGTTCGTTCTCTTTGTTTTTTACTTGACAGACGAAGCGAACAAAGCATACCAGTGTTAATGGAGCAGTTTCTTTCATTCGGCCGGTTAAATGTCGTCGCATCGATGGTGTACTGCATTCCACGGATGGTTCCTGTATCGATAGTTTCAACCTCATATCCTTCCTACGACATAGAGACCGGTGTGGAAACGATTATGCACCGCACCACGATTGAATTTCGCCGTCGATATACATCGGTAGCAATGCAAACGGTCGAAAACGAGCAACAGAAAGTGGAAAACCATGAACCAACAACATTCGTGTCGTACGCTTGCTGGAACGTTTCGGAATATTAGATTTTTAATAAATTATTACTTCAATGTCTTTTTTTACCGGTAAAGAAAAGTCATTCATTCTTAGCATTGAGTTGAGGCGTGAGTTTACCCTCCCTTTAGCATACTTCTTCGTGGAATTCAAATTTTAAATAATAAAATGTAAAAAAGAAATCTCATGTACATGTACAGGAACGCGCCGATAGCCAATCGGAACCATTATCCGACACG
Source organism: Anopheles maculatus (assembly GCA_002091835.1). NCBI lineage: Eukaryota > Metazoa > Arthropoda > Insecta > Diptera > Culicidae > Anopheles > Anopheles maculatus. The sequence goes on along the minus strand of KZ061569.1, from coordinate 392,092 downwards.
ATTGAGGAACGTGTTAAAAATTTCGGTTTCCTCCTTCGGAATAAGATTCTTCTCGATTGCGGCACGTAACGCACGCTGGCACATCTGCACGTTATAGTTCAGCCGGAAGCTCCGATCTTCCGGCTTGAGCAAACCGAGCTGAATGAGAATAAAGTCACGCAAGCTTTTCAACCGTTTGTTCGCCTGCGCAAACTCGAACGCATCCTTGTACAGGGCCAGCGCCACATCAAGCGCTTCCGGTTGGCTTTCGCACAGTTCCGAACATTTGACGATGGTGAACGCGGTGTGCACCAAATAGTCGTCTCGCGGAATCGCATTTAAATAGTCACGGAAAGCGGCCACCTTATCTTTGTCCGGTAGCGATTGGAACATCGTCTCCGAGGGATAGTGTTGCCGGATAAAGGAATCGACTGTGTTCGGGAGTGTTGCGTCCAGATCGATCGATACGGTGGATACGTCGAGGGCGCTATCGTTGCCGGTTCCATTCGTCTTGATGCTGCGCTCCTTCAGCCGGGCTAGCAGCGCCTCTTCCGCATCATCCTCCTCCCGCTCGTCCGTATCCTCCTCCTCCTCGTCCTCTTGGTCAACCGTTTCGTCGTCCTCCTCCTCCTCATCGCTTCCTTCCTCGTCCTCCTCTTCGCTCTCCTCATCCTCATCTTCCTCCTCTTCCTCTTCCTCCACATCACCCGCATCTTCGTCCAGCCCCAGCACACCTACCCGCTCGTAGTCCTGCATCAGCTCCATCAGCTGCTCGCAGCATTCTTCGCCGAACTGATTGCCGTTCAGTACTAGCGATCGGAGCTTATTCTTGTTTGCGGCAGCATTCACTAGCGCAAAACCACCATCCGGACCGATTTCGTTAAATCCAAAGTCCATTACCTCCAGCGCGGAGTGTGCTTCGTGCAGTGCTTCGCCGATCAGTGTTGCTCCTTTGGTCTTTAGCAAGCAATCGCCAAAGTTAAGTTCTCTCAAGTCGAGCAGCTCCTGTAGCGCGACCGATAGTGCCGCCGCACCCTTCGGTCCGATCGTGTTATCGTTAAGGTTAAGAATGCGCAGATTCTTGTTCTGTTTGAAGGCTTGCGAGAGCGCCGTTATGCCCACGTGATAAATTCCGTTCTGTGGCATTTCTATCTGCTCGAGCGTACCGATCGTGGCGAACGTTTCCGAAAGGGCTTTAGCGCCCGTATTTTCCAACCGATTTCTGCCAGCGATGAACACTTTCAAGGCAAGCGGTTTACCTACCTGCTTGCTTGCGTTGTATCCTTCTAATAGCGCTTCCGCAAGCATAGTTCCACCTTGGATGCCTAATCCACAGTTGTTTAGCTTCAGTTGCTAAAATAAGAAGAAAAACACACACACACAATACGTTAATCGGTGTCATTAGGTCAACAAAACGCACTCTACAAACCTCAAGTGTATAGCATGTAGTGCTCTTGAGCAGATCCACCAGCCCCACCATTCCGTTCGGACCGAGCGCGTTGTCGGAACAATCGAGCACGGTAAGCTGTGCACCGGCCGTGATCATACCCTGCCCAAGTGCTTTCAGTGCAATCGGGATCTCTTCCTTCATGCGCCCGGTAAACAAATCTTTCCAAAGGGCATGCTTCAGTTCGGGATGTTTTTCCAGCGCTCGGCCAATTCCTTTTGCTGCCTCCACACCCAACGTGTTTCCTTCCAGATTCAGAAAACGCATATCCTTGCAAGCATTTATTGCGTCAATTAGATCTTTGGCTATAAGAAGAGGGATAAAAAAATGTGATAATGATACAATTTCGGAAATGAAACGTCCCATTCCCGAGTGGGAATAAATTGATCCGTCTGTGCAATTGCGTTTTACAAGGGCATGCTTCAGTTCGGGATGTTTTTCCAGCGCTCGGCCAATTCCTTTTGCTGCCTCCACACCCAACGTGTTTCCTTCCAGATTCAGAAAACGCATATCCTTGCAAGCATTTATTGCGTCAATTAGATCTTTGGCTATAAGAAGAGGGATACAAAATGTGATAATGATACAATTTCGGAAATGAAACGTCCCATTCCCGAGTGGGAATAAATTGATCCGTCAGTGCAATTGCGTTTTAACGCCAACCGGCAGGTGTGCATTTTTACCTTCCGCTTCCGTGCCCCATTTCGACGCTTTGCCAACCCATTTCACACCGTGCTGGTCGAGATCGGAAAGTGCGCTAGTTATTGAAGTTAAATTAAAGGACGCCATCGCTGGAAAACAAGCTTCCTGGGACAGTGATTTCACTCGGTGTGCTGTAAAACAATAGTTTCGCCACAAGTCAATGGATGCTTCTTTCGTACGGTACAAAACGAGCGGGAGGTTATGTTTACGGTTGTTGCGATTTTTTTCGATGCCGCTGCTGTCAAATGTTCTGGCCGTTTGCGAATTTGGTTGACAGCTGAGTGGCGTATAGCTGTAGATCGAGTTCTTCGAAAAGGATCGAAATGTGTTGACCGTTTCTTTTTGCATCTGTTTTGCTGTTATTTTCACCGTTTGTATGCGTGTTGAACAGCATTTTTCATTCCTTTACGTGTTTATTGTTTTAAAATATTGCACTCATCTTTCCAAAGGGTCATCAAAAGGTTTTTATTTCTTTGCGCCTTTTCTTTTGAAAACAGTCCACCAGCATCGTGCTATCCTGCGAATTTGGTTGACAGCTGAGTGGCGTATAGCTGTAGATCGAGTTCTTCGAAAAGGATCGAAATGTGTTGACCGTTTCTTTTTGCATCTGTTTTGCTGTTTTTTCACCGTTTGTATGCGTGTTGAACAGCATTTTTCATTCCTTTACGTGTTTATTGTTTTAAAATATTGCACTCATCTTTCCAAAAGGTCATCAAAAGGTTTTTATTTCTTTGCGCCTTTTCTTTTGAAAACAGTCCACCAGCATCGTGCTATCTCTGTCCCACACTCGAGGTGGTGGTTGGCAGATTTGCTTACTTCATTTTCTACACTATCATTTGTTGCATTCCATCGTGTAGGCGCATTCTCGACGAAACGTTGCTACGGAAAAGAGGTACAGCGAGTTGCACAAATCCAGGTGGTAGCCGCCGGAATTAAAGCGATCAAGTTACGGAAACGGTTCTCGGCCCCGTCACTCGTTTGTTCTCCTGGTAAGTAAAAACGCCAAGAAAACTAGAGGACCGTAGTTAGTTAGTCAGTCAGAAAGTCAACAAATCCGTGCCGATGGACACGACGAAGAGGAAAAGAAAAACTTTTTGCAACGGCATGATTTGGCCCGAAAAAAAAAGTACAATGGCTCCGTGCTATTGGAATGCGAACAATACACGTACGTACCAAGAAGTATTCGCGCCACGTTTTGTGGTTGGATGATCGATTATTTCGATCCTTCGCCGAAAAGATCACATTCGAGTACTACACCCAGAGATCGTCAGCAAATAAGTGAGCAGAAAAGCCATTCCGTCCCGTAATCGCTGTTGAACGCTGCATTCAGCTGATCATTTGGAAGGAAACGATATACGAAACGGCGATAACGGTACACCTACATCTTTCTTCGGTTAATTTCTTCTTTTGTTTCCGCACGTGGCGCGCATCCAACCCTTCCCTACCGCTTCTCTGAGAAAAAAAAACTAAAGTGCAAGCATTAGTGGCGAATGGTGGCGTTCAAAGTGTGAGCAGCAGACGAGAAGCGATGCGTTTGATCAGGAAGGAAAAGCAAAGCAAAGAAATTAAAGAAAAAAAAATCTGAAACGTTTACAGTTTTCTCTTCATTCGTTCGCATCATTCGCATTGACCACTGGTCTGTTTGTGGTATTTGTTGCACCCTAGTTACGCGCAGTGTTTGCTTTTCTCGATTTCATGTTAGCCATCACTGCCGCCGCCACCAATCAATCAAGCGAAGGAAAAAAAAGCTCGAGTGGAAGAGGGACCAGATCTTCTTCCGAAGCCGAAGCTCCGTGGAAAATGTATCGTCAGTGAGAAAACTACGCAACAACACCTCACCCCCCATTTGGTTTGAAGTTTATCAGTACCGCCCGTGGATCGACGGCAGTTTGCCGTTTGTGTAAGTCCTGATTTGGTGTTGGTGGTTAGCACCGGGGTCACGTCGCTCATTTCCGAATGTATTTCTTGCTTATTCAATTGCAGAGAATCACTTTTCGTAGTAGGCCACGACGTTGCTGGTAGAGATGAATATTAATCGTTACCAGGCGGCAAAAAATCTGCAACCGGCACGTTCGCTACGTACCGTGCCGAACCCCGGCCGGAACGCGCTCGGCGATTTTGGCTATCCGCCTCATCTGGTGGACGTATCGTCCACTCATCAGGCCCGTGCCGCTGCAGGTCCTTTGCCCAACGGGAACCATCAGCATAGGAATCAGCTGCCGATACAGTCGCATCAACGATCTAGTAGTCAGTCGCGCAAACACGATGTGCTACGTACACCGACCGCTGGCGGATCGCATATCGGTTCCGGTGGGGGTCGATCGAATGGTACCTTCTCGCCCGGGAGTTTAACATTCAACGCTAGCACGCTTACGATCGGTTCGTTGTACGAGGTGACCGTATCGTATGTGCAGAATGGGCCGAAACAGTTCATGGTACAGTTGCGCTCGTCGGAACCGACGCTGAAGCAGATGATGGGTGCGTTGGCACGGGTGCCGCTGCGATCGATCAATCGAAAGCTGCAACTTGGCATGGCCTGCTTGGCACGCTATTCGAACAATCAAACCGTCTACCGTGCACTGATAACGGCCCTGGGCCAGGATGGAAACTGTACGGTTTCGTACGTAGATTACGGCCACTCGGAAACGGTACACCCGAGCAGTTTGTACGAAATTCCGCCCGAGTTTTTGCGGTATGAAATCTTTTCCACCCGCTTCGCACTATCGAACGTGCGCCGACCGGAGGACGTGAACGCGGATGTGGCCGGCATATTCTCCAAGATGGTTGCGGGCAAGGCGCTAATGCTGAAGGTGACGCCCCCGGAGGGTGCTGCGTTCGTGTCGTACTGCGAGCTGTACGAGAATGGTGAAAACCTGTTCTTGCGCCTGCAGAAGCTTTGTCGCGAGCAGATTTATAAGTATCCGCCACCGGGAAGTCTGCAGCGTGGGGCCAGCTATCGTGTGGTGATACGCTATATCGAATCATGCGCTAAATTCTTCGTCAGCCGGCTAGACAATGTGGCCGTGTTTGACGAGATGATGGACGAGCTGATAGTGCATTGCCAGGGTAGTGCGAGTGTTGTGCCGGGTGTGGTGAACGTTGGCGACGTGTACGCGGTCTCGCTCGATCCGAACGATTTTTACCGTGCGGAAGTGGTTGAAACGGAACCCAAAATTAAGGTGCGTTTAATCGACTATGGCAACGTGATAACGACGCAACGCGCGCAGCTGAAGCGCCTTTCGCCGACCTTTGTCCTGCAGCGCCCGGAAGCGTTCGAATGTTGTTTGGAAGGGTTCGAAGGATCGACGAGCGGTGAACTTTCGACGTCGCAGCTTGAAATGCTTGCGGAAGGTGCGGATGGGGATCGTAATCCGTTCAAACTTATCGTGTGTGACGTTCGCGATGGAAAAACGATCGTAAACCTGCTTGATGAATCGCAAACGCCCGTGTTGAACGTGGCGAAAAAGCTGCTGAAACTGAACACACCCATTAAGCTGCAGCAGAACAGTAGTCAGCAAAAGCAGTCAAACAAACGGCTTTCGGGTGGAAATTTTCCGGCGAATGGTGGCACGGCTACTGACCAGCTGGGAACTTCCGTCGATTCCGTGAAGGCACCACTTTCGTCGAGCGGTATTTCATCCGGCCAGGGAGACTGTATCGATCTGACGAACGATGAATGGAGCGGTGGTCCACCGCTGCCGGGTAATCAAAGTACTGGATATGATCTACAGACGGGTGGTAACGGGGGCCAAACACCTCCTGCGCGCAATAATCGTAACGGTGGTGGTGGCAACGGTGCGGGATATGGGCGTGGTGACAGCAACAACAGTAGCCGAGACTCGTCGACCAGCAACAGTAAGCAGGACACGAAGCGAAACGCGGCCAACAATGCTGGCGTAACGTCTGGTACAACGGCAGGGGGCCGTAATGACATTCCGCGGTTCAACAAGGACCGGTACGGGGAAAATGTGGTGTAGAGTTCGGGAACGGGAAAATTAATTTACGTTTTTAATCGCATTTCCAGAGCCCAAATGCCGTACTACTATGAACATGATGATCGTTGTACAGAACCGTACAGCCCTCCCGGCAATGCTGGGTTCGATGGTAACGAAGCAAAACGAAACGAACGAAACAAGAAGGAAGTTGTGCGTGATTTAGTCAGCAATGCTCCAATGGAAAGGTAACATTTTTGCCAAGTGTGCATTCAGATCAGCCAAAAAACTGGTATAATAAAATCGTTTTTCATTCACATTCCACTCACACAGCAACGTTCAATCTTCGGATGAATTTATGCCGTACCGCAGTACCTTCTTGGAGCAGACAGTAACGCTCAACACCAGGCAGGAAGTCGTTCTCTCCTGGTGGTACTCGCCAGAACAGTTTTACGTGCGGTTGCGATCGGACGAGGACAAATACCATGATATGATGAAGCAGCTGCAGAAATACTATCGCAACAAGAGCAACCAGCAGCTACACCAGCAACAGCTCCAGCACCAACAGTCCGACGGCAGGACCGCAAAACCACCCGCCACCGGGTCGATCGTTGTTGTGCGCCACCCAAAACACAACACATTCTATCGCGCCCGTGTACTAAAGTACAACGAGTCCGTGCAGAAGTACAAGGTAGAGCTGGTGGACAGTGGTAACAAGCTGGCGCTCGCCGCCAACGATCTGTGGATGGTGGAGCGTCGCTTTACCCGGCTCGCACCGATGGCCATCGCCTGTGCCCTGCCGGACGTTCGGTTGCGTTGCGAGGTGAAGGAACTGCAGGGCCGCATCGATTCGTACCTTAGCAGCGAGCGACAGTTTGAGGCCGTGTTTCTGGAGCGTGCTGAGGGCAAATACCACTGCAAGGTCGATTCGCTTGGACGTGATCTCAAAGAGCAGCTGCTGGCAGATGCTCTCATCGCCCAGGTTTATGTTGGTAAGGAGAAAAGCTTGTTGAGAGAAGAGAGAACGGGTTTTTTCACGCTTTTTCTTTTTCGCTTTTTTTAAAGACATAGATCTTACCCGCCTCAAGGGACAAACGTTAAAGGTGCAGCTAGTGGAGATGAAGAGTTTGAACGATTTCCGTGTCAAGTTGCTCGGACATGAGGCGATCTTTGGCTGCCGGCAGGATGGCTGTGATGTATCGGCGGACGCGGTGACGAAGGTTCGGGAACGGTGGCTCCATCACCATTGTTTGGCACAAGTGGTCGATGTATCGAATGATGAAAAGTACGTATTTTTGAAAAACAAAAGCCTCTTGTGGCGCGATTCTTTTGCTACAATTCTTTCTCTTGCTCTTAGGTTGATACTCTCCCTCTTGATACCGTCGCTAACGGGTCAACCGGAGCCAACGATTGCCGAAATGCCTGTGCTGGTGAGCAGCTTTAGTGTGTACGTTACCCACGTGGAAAGCCCAAACTGTCTGTACGTGCAGAACGCACGCTGGAACGCCGAAATCACCAAGATGGCAGACGATCTGTTCGAGTTTTACGAAAAGCAGCAGCAGCCAGTGCCGGTGGCAAATCTCGCAATGAACGAAATGTGTGCGGCCAAATCGCAAGACGATGGTAACTGGTATCGGGCAAAGATCGTTTCGCTGCAGGACATAGAAAAGATCGAGGTGCTGCTGGTGGATTATGGTTATCGTGAGCAGGTAAAGCACAGTGAGCTAAAGGTGCTCGACCCCCGGTTTCTCGAGTACAGTGCGTTTGCGCACCGTGTGCATTTGCCGATGGCGACCATCGCGGATGTGGACGAGCAGCGCGTGAAGACCGAAATTAGTGAGCTGACCGGTTCGTACGAGCTGTCGCTAAAGGTGGTCGAGTTTCGGAATGGCATCTGGATCGTGGACATTACCTCGAACGATTACAGCATCGTGAGTGTGCTGAAGGATCGGCAGCTGGTGGCGGATCTGGATTACGAGACTATTCTGAACCAGCGGCAAACATCGACGCCAACCCCGGGCGGTCCGGTACGTCCGTCGATCGAGGATCACGAGGCGAAGCATCAGAAGATAAAGGCGAAGATCTGTCACGTGGACAATCCGAGCCAGCTGTTTATACAGGTGAGTGGGCGTTGTATTTAGACCTGGACTTTTAGGATCGGTCATTCGATCCTACTTTTTATTTGACCCCTTCCAGGCTCTCTTCTTCTTGGAGGTCTTCCTTCCTTCTTGACTGATCCTCCGGGGGATGGTTTCCTCGTCGTGGTTGGGATGCAACTGAACTCTGGTACTGATATGCAGCTCTTTTATACTGTCCTGTCCCGTATCCAGATTCCTCTTTTCCTGTGCCCGTTTCAAAACTCGTCCAGTCTTGAGTCTTCCCGAGAACAGGGACGCCATTGTTCTCGCTCGGTCCTACCCGTGTGGTAATTTTGTTGGTGATTTGTCCTTTTCCCGTGAAAGTCCAGTCCTGGGCCTATCTCGAGAACAGAGACTTCATTGTTCTCGCTCGATCCTACCCATGTGACCATTTTCGTTGGACATTCTGTTTCCATCCGTTTATCCAGGTTGGTGTCCTAGCTGATACTTTAGCTTTTTCAACCTAGGGCACTCTGGTCGCCACAGACTGTTGGGCGGCCCGGTGGTGTATCCGATAGCGGCGCCGATCTTCACACGGCAGGACCGGGGTTCGAATCCCGGCGAACCGCCTCCCCGTACGCAGGACTGACTATCCAGCTACGGGTATATAAATAAGTCACAGAAAGCTAGTAATTGCTAGCAGGCCAAGACTTACAGAGGTTGCAGTGCCAGAGAAGAAGAAGAAGAAGTTGGACTGTTGTGCGCTTGAGAATCACAAACTAATGTACTTTTTTCTTATCCATTTCCCTCTTTCCCACTCGGTAACAGCTCGAAAGTGACCAGAAAGATCTGAACCAACTGCAGGAAACGCTTCAAATCATTGCCTCGTCCCTACCGCCGTTGCGTGACTTTTCCGCCGACCGGCACTGCATCGCCCAGTATTCCGCCGACGATCAATGGTACCGGGCGCTCATCATCGACAGCCACGACGATCTGATCATACAGTTCGTCGACTTTGGCCACACGGACATCGTGACCAGCAACAAGAAGAGCACGCTGCGCGACATTAACGATGATCTGATGCGATGGAAAATTTACGCCAAACAGTGCGCCATGCTGCTGCAACCGATGGCCCCGGATGCGGAAGGTGCTGCAGCGGCGGCTTCGAGTGCCACCACCAGGCAGGGACGTAAGAAAACGGCCGCCTGGAAGGAGGTAGCGACCACGATACTGCGCGCCCTAGACGAGGTCGAGGTACAGTTTCTGGCCGAAGCGCAAGGCGTGCATTACATAAGTGTGCGCAGCAGCGAGAAAGACATTGCGGAGATGCTGGTGGAGAAAAAGTTGGCCACCCGGTTGCTGTACGTACCGTCCGGGCAGCGCTGCTTCACGAGCCACACGGAATCGATCGACGAGTTCTATCTGCAGCTGGAGCGCGACGTGAATCCGCTCGATATGATGGGCAACTATTTGGCGGATGTGAGCAAATTTCCGGACGTGGAAGAACCGAACCTGGGGATGATCTGTTTGGCGGAGTTTGTGGACGATGGTTTGTGGTATCGGGTGCAGGTGGTGGGCATACTGGGTGCGAGCGAGTATGAGGTACTGTTTTTGGACTACGGCAATGGTGCTACGGTGCAGAAGCTGAAGCAGCTCGAACCGGGCATTGCCGAGCTGACGCGGCTCTGTACGAAGTGTGCCTTGCGGTTGCCGGAAAATGTGAAGTGTTGGTCGGCGGAGGCGCAGGCAAAGTTTGTCGAGCTGACGGCAATGGGTGAGACGGTGTTTACGGTGCAGCTACACAGTCCCGGGCCATCGTTCGCTACGGTGGAGCTGTTTCTCGACGGACGTAACATTGTGGAGCAGTTGGTAGCGCTGTGCGACAAAGGCACGGGATCGTCGCCGGATGCGATGAGCTCGAGCTTTTTCCTCGGTGACGATAATCGGCTCGACGATAGCTACCAGCTGGAGGACGATAAGGTGCACATTAGCCACGTCAACTCGCCGGCCGAATTTTTCATCCAATTTAACAACAGTTTCGATGCGCTGCGCAACATGGAGGAACTGCTGGCGGCTAAAGCGAAGCACTGCGAACCGATCGCGGCAGGTGACATACGGAACGGGTTGTTCTGTTTGGCGCAGCTCGTGCACAACGGCAAGTTCTGCCGGGCGCTGGTCCTCTCGGAGGTACACGGTGGTCAGGCCACGTACCATCTGGTGCTGCTGGTCGACTACGGGTATCGGGCGGCCGCAACCGACCTACGGAAGATGCCTCCCAGCATCGAGGAAATGTCCCGGTTGGCGAAGAAATGCTGCCTCGAGCACTATCTACCGACGGACGAAGTTGCGCTTGGTGCAGCACGTTGGAGCCTGTTGCGCAGCCGCCTAACCGAACTGGCCGACACGGGAAAGGCTGTGTTTACGTTCGAAATAGTGCGTAATGATTGCGATCCGCTCATTATACGGCTGTTCACACCGGCCGGCGTCAATGTGGAGGATCTGCTAAGGGATGATGGCGCGGCAGGTGGCGGCGACGATACGATCAACAGTCTCGTTGCGTCGTCCAGCAACGTCGCTGGTGGAGCCAGTACGGGAGGAGAAGCACAACGGCGAGCCAAACCGAAGCAAGCATTCTTCCGGGCACACAGCGATCTGGAGTTTGTGGAGAACTATGAATCGTCGACCGCACCGAACGTAGATGACTGAGGGATAGACGTTGTGTGATATGCGATGGCGTGGCGTTACAATGTGTGCAAAAACGACCGTTACCCAGGGGTTCCTGATCGTTTCGCTTCCTGCTTGAAGTGCGTGATGCTTCAACCACAAAGAGGACAGCGAAATTGATGTATAACAAGGACACAATGGTAACGATGTATCGAAACATACAGTTCTACATGTTAACATATTATTAAGAAGCATCGAAACCAGTGTGTTTGTGTGTGTGAGAGAGAGAGAGAGAAAGGGAGGATTAGATACACTTAGGCATTATTTGGTTGATTTTGTTTTGTTGCATTATTCACACAATACGCGTTTAATTCATCTTTTTTTGTATTTTAGTTGTCATCATCTTTCTTCTTCGAACGAATTTAAGTTGAACGCAATCATCTCGCGATTTCATTTCACATTTATTTATACTTTATCACATTGCTTCATTTAACACACACTGTACTCTTGTACCCATACTCCCAACACTTATGTACTGTGCTAGTCGAACTTACACACGTCATTACGAATCACACTTGGAAGCAATCATGCATCAACAAGCAACTAAATGTCACAATTATGCATGAATCGTTGTGCTGCCCCAATAATTGGTTAAATTAACAAACCATATATTAGCTGCACGAGCCAGCTGAACGCTGCAAGAGTCTTCGAGAACTGAATGATAAACAAAATGTGCCTTCCAGGAATCTTCCATCCAGTAGGCTGTTTTAAGACAGCCACCAACATCGAGAATCTACATAAATCAGCCTCTAAAATCCTCAAAAAAGTGCCTTCTTTCAGGATTGCCTTACACTGTGTGTGTGTCTTCAAGTTGTTGTTTCTTCAACTTCAAGATGCTTCAGACTGGAATTCTGTCCTGAACTCTTCATACTCATGCTTTTGGGGCATTGGCACATGATGAGGAAACTAGATCCGGAAGAAAGATGAAAACAGAGGCGTAAAACGCTTCTAAGCGCGAAAAAAAAGTTTGTTAATCAATCATTGATTGTTATATCTTTAACTATTATTATACTCAGCAAACACTGTTGTACTAAAAAATGTGAGGAAAAAAAACAAAAAAAAACGAAAATAAAGTTATGTTATGAAAATGTATGTCTTAAGTTGCTGTAGAAGTCCTTGGTACTCCTCTCGATCGTTAGTGTTATGGGAACGCAGCCTCAGTGACCCAACGGACGCAGCCAGCTGCTCGACGTCGACATTACGTCCACTATCGATGCGCGATCGTGGTTGTGTGCCGATTAGTGATGGGCCAAATGACTATTTTCGCGGATCGACCCGGAGTAGAGTTCGACACTATAGGAATCGAGTTCGACCCGTGGGTGCAATAGGTTCGGGTTGACCCGTGGGTGCAGCAAACCATATGCGAGTTCGACCCGTTGATTCGGGTCGACCCGAACCCATTGCACCCACGGGTCGACCCGAACCTATTGCACCCACGGATCGACCCGAACCCAAACTCCGGGTCGCTTACGGATGGCTCCGACCCGATAGGTGCGGGTCGACCCGCACATCACTAGTGCCGATCGAAGGACGACGCCGAACACATTCGATCCCGAGCGCTCAAGGGCCACGGCCGTTCCCCCCCGTCGTACGTTCTATTCTGTTGTGTTACGTTTCGTTCCTTGTCCGCGATAAGAAATAAATAGTTTTAGAACCATAACAGTTAGTCTGCCTCGATTTGAACCGAAGACGTCTCCTCTGTCCAGAAGTATTTTGTTCTTAAACCCTTGAAAGGCTTTTCGGAATCCCAGCCGGTTAAAAATGGACAACACATGAAATTTCTCAATTTCTTCGATGTTTTGAAAATAAACTGCTATTAGTTTGTTTAGATTGGACGAATATATTTGATTTCGTATTCATCGCAATTACTTTAAACATGGTGTCATCTGCTGTGAGAATTTTCTTCTGTACATTATTGATCGTGAATTGTTGCAGTAGTTTGGAATCTCTTTTTTCTCAAGCACTTGTTACAGAGCGTGTTTATTCTTGATACTTTAATAGACTGTGTAACCAGATTTATCTAACTGCTTGGCTGAGAAGTGTTGTTTCGATGTAGTGCAGCGCAAACGGGCTTATTTTATTTACAGTAGACCGGGGGCGGCGCGCCATCATCCTTCCACCGTTTCCCCGTAGCTATATTATCCTGAGGTCTGTTAAATTGTATTTCCCTAACGCTGCTTCCGCTTTTGCTGCGTTTGTGTGTATGCGTGTAATATCAATTATTCCGTGCAGGTATATGGAGTGCTTGAGCTCTTTTTCCGGCCTTTAGTGTGCCTTGCAACAGTTTTTGTATTCGTGATTTTTACAGAAAATAGAGCTAGAAGAATGAGTATATTGTCACACAACATGAAAAAAAAGTTTAATATTGTAAAAAAGTAAATCAGATTGTCTAAATGGATAATATATCTAGCTAATATTGCTCGCGTCCCTTTGAAACTTTCTGCGCCCGTCTGTAGTTATGGTAATTAGCTTCTCGAAACTGAATTTTCTTGTTGTAATGTGTTGATTAAATAATACAAAGGCATTGCAAAGCGCATAAACAAAGATAAACATTAAAAATTAAACATAAATCACTCTAAATCTATTGAGGCTAATAGTTTGATTTCGCAAACTCTCCTTACGTTCCTCTACACACGAATACATCCACCACAAACCATACACACATACACCACACGTACGCATAAGAGAGGACATTCGTCCAATCGCTCAATCCGAATCGGAACCATCGCTGCCCTCATTATCGCTATCCTCGAGTTCGGGCATAGGGAAGCGTAGGATTGCCGCCACCCCGGTTAGCTGAGCGAGTTCTAAAACCGGAGAAAGAAACGGATGAATGACAGAATTTCGTACGGCAAATGTACTATGAAAACTTACGTTCACCGGAGACATGCATGCTGGAGAATATTTTAACCTCACCACCCGACTCACGGACTGATTCTACCAGCTGCACGTATTCTTTGCGTGTGGCCACCTCCTGGCATCTATGTGGAAAAGAGAACAGAAGAGTGGAGAAGAACAATCATTAGACCAGATCTGTTTACAGCTGTGCAGGGGCATTGTGACGAAATCTGTGTACTTTGCCAGACGCCAGCACGTCTTAGACGCCATTTAGACATTACAAATCACGGAAAGTAAGATCTGCTAAAAATAGGGAACGCGACGCCGCTTATTTCTAACAGCGAAGTAACCTTTCTAACGATGAATCACTAACACAAAGGTTTTGAGGTGTTTTTTTTGGTGGATCTTCCAAGATGTTCGTGGAACTTCCTCCGATACGCTTTTCTCCCATATTCTTTCAAAATAACAGGTGTATTCTTAACTCTTGACACAGGTGTGGCCTTTCGCTGTAAATAGAATCGGTTGCCAGATATCTTGGTCAAGTAACCAGATTTTAGGCGAAACGTCTTTCACTCACGCGGCAATCTAGTAAACACGGAAAACGTGACCATCGCAACGATGACGATTTATGAGCGGTGTGTTTTGTGGCCGAGAGCTAGTAGTAGACACCACCAGGGTCTATTTATAAGATCCATCATTTCAGTTTTTCAACCCCATTTTCGTGTCTGCTGTTAGAATTTCCAATTTTCCGAGCGACGTGCCCAACAAAATCGTCCCCCGCGAAACGTTAAACGGTGGCGGATGGAAACAGAGGACCACCACTATACTACCATGTGTTTCAGGCCGGGATTCTCTCTAGAAGCGGATAAACAACACAACACCGTGATCGTGTGCTTCACCCAGGGTGAAACACTACCGTTTCGCGTAAATCGTACAAATCTATTTTGTTTACAGCAAACGATTTAAATAAAAGTGAAAGTGTGTGTTAGAAAGAAGAGTGTGCAGCATTCCTCGGAATGCATTCTGGCACTTCTGGCGGCATTGTTCGTTGTGCGATGATCCAACTGGAAGACAAAACCGTCGTTCAGCAGTTTTGGTACATCGACCAAAAGGAGGAAAAGAACTGACACACTAATTATAATCTGCACAGGTTGCTGCTTCCAACCTTCATGGTGACAACAGGTAAGTGGAACAGCGCACCTTGCACATTTGGTCAGAAATAATTTGGACACCATCTTGTCGTGCCGGTAGTTTGTTGATTGAAGCAATTATAGCCCACCGCCCCGATGGTTTCCCAATCTTTGAAGCGAATCTATGTGCAAAAAGAAGAAATATCTTCTACGCCATTACACCCTTGGTCCAGTGGTTCGGCACTGGTAACAACTATTCGCACGGTAATGCTCTTGTTGCAACATACATCTACCCCGTTGCTAGTAGCAACGATACAACAAGCGCGAGATGGAGGATTGTCTGTAGACCGGTTTTACGCGCTGGATTGGAGACCGTTACAAATGGGAGAGTAATTGATTGTGAGTTATGTTTGCTTGGTGGATTATCATGTTACCGTAGATTAAGCATGTTTTTGGGCTAAGAGATCAGACTATTGAGACGTGCCTTGGTTCCTTGCAGACTTAGGAATTCCATGAAAAGGTTTCGCCGTCTAGGGGGGACTGCTAGATACTAGAATACTTCTAAATAGTTCTCCAAGAGATCCTCGTCTGCCTATAGATATAGTAGACAAATTTTAAGCTTGTTTTTTATTTAAATTTAATTTATTTTTATTTAAACATAACTCTAGCGCATCATAAAAGATCAGAACTAGAAGATTTCTATGTGGATCAACGGGAATTCACTGTTGAACCGGTTTACCGCCACCGGACAGCCAGAAACCGGTCTCAGCAAGCGAGCTCCGGAGAAAAAGCGATAAAGGGAGAGAAAAAGAGAATAATAGAAATTCCCGTGAGCGAACCGGTTCGCTCGCAATTCTCTCGCTCTATGCGGTAGGTTAGAGATGGGCAAAATTTAAGGAAATAGGTTTTATTAAAACATACAAATCATAATGAAATTTGTTTTAAACATGCAAATTTTGCAACAAATGTTGGTAAAATACGCTGAAGCCTATCTCCTCTGTCCATAGGATATCTTAACATCTATGTTGTTGTCAGTGTTAGTACTTCACCTGACATATGATATAGGTACTTGTCATTCTTACAAGCCTGGCAAGCTTGGGTGAAATTACAAATAAGCTCATTGCGTCATATATTTTTATCCTGACTATGTTATAAGCCACTCTCAACTTCAATTTTCGTTCAAATCTTTTGCTTGCCCATCTCTACCATAGCCGCGCTTGAGCCGTTTGCGCTCGCGAAGAACGCCGCGCATTAACATTAGTAAGGGACGCGTGATCGCAGCAACCGGTTCAATGTGTACAGGAGATCCGCGAAGCTTCTGTTTTCCAGACTTGTAAATTCCGGTTCTTGGTGAATAGATTTGGTTACAATTATTAAATCAATTATACGGCGTAAGAAACTATGTGAAATCGTAATACGCACTAGTTTGACTGTGGCAATAGGAAACAAACACGCCGCAATACAGTGAAAAGTTACGAATGTCAACCGAAGAAAAGTAAAAGTTGTAGACAGCAAGAAAAAAGGTAAACAAAAAAGTTGTCTCAGATTTCGGACGGCGCAAAAGTCACGTTTTGGTGATCTTTTTAAATTCGTGTAGGAAATGTGATGTTCGTCGCCAACGTTGTTGCTCTACTATTATCGATGTGGCACGTGTATATGTGTGTGTGTGTTGGGAGACAGTGAATATGCGTTGCTAATGCGCGCCGGGCGGAGAAAGTCGCGTGTGCGCCGCTTCTTTCCAATGTTTTCTATGCGCTGTTGTCTGCTGATGTGTCTTGCTTCCTTCTCCAACGGCTAATGATGCGGCGCACATGGTTTTCAATTGCACCACGCCACCACCACGGGGAGAGATTTCGTCGCCAGCGGGTCGGGTTAATTGATGTAAACTGCACTCCAACTACACAACAGAAAACATCGGCCATAAAACAAACCGATCTGTCACGCTCGTTCGCTTTCTCTGTGGGAAATCTAGGTGCGGAAATCACTGCGCGCCATAATAGTGGCCACACAGAGGGCGGCTTCACGGTGTAGAAGAAAAAATGATTAAAGTGCAACGAAAATTGAAAACTACAGCCATCCAAAGGAGCGCTAGGCCATGCCACTAATGTTTGTAATTAGTCGTAGTAGGCCGCAGATCGTTGGAACTTGTAATTAACTAGCGCTGACTGTAGCGGTTCTACAAACGGCCGTTCCCATAGAAACAAATCACTTGCCTTCCGTGATCTTGCCCTTCTACGTACCTGTTTGCGATTGTGTTTCTTGGACTCTGATCTCTTTCAACGAAAATGTGATCTCCACGACTCGGAGAGGTAGAATCCATTCTTTAGGCCTCTTGGTCTAGAATCACAGCACAAGAATTGCAGTGGGAGTACGCAAATCCTACCCAATCTTGGACATGGCATTGTGGACACACGCTCGCGATACAGAATAAAAAACCCCACACATTCCATTCTGATCCATTAAAAAGTGCGCTCATATTCGTCGACGATCCGGTTTTCGCCACGTTCTGCTGCCTACACAGTGTATTGGACACCTATGTCAAAGAATTTGTGCTCTTGCTGTTGCTTCTGCTGCAGCTGCTGGAATGATGTGTGCACAGATGATAGATTAAAATTCTTATCGCGTCCTTTTAGAGTCACCCGGTAGATTCTCCCACTCTCTCTCACTGTCAAGGTCTGGGTGATGGAATTCCACGCCGTGATGACGTTTGTGAACGTGTTTGAAGAAATCCGTGTTGAGATGAGAAGTAAAAGGTCTGTGCTCTGAGTCAACCGTAATGGTGTAGTGATCACGCGATGCTCAATGCAGCTCGAGTCGATGATGACGCTCTCGGGGGTGGTAGGACACTGATTAGACACGTAAAATACTTATCACCTTTCGAACCTTCCCGGAACCAGAGTATATTTTTATAACGTGTGGCTTGATATCCTTATCTTCCTATCTTTGAATAGGATAGGAGACTACTACATTCGATAAAAAGTATTTTCCATACGGCACGAACATCAGCCACGGAACTGTGCTTAGAGGTAGACGTTGATCGCAAAGGGAGACGTGTAATTAGACCAACGCAAAGATCGTAGCACTGTAATTAGAGATGGTGAAGATAGCGTGTCCCAACGCGTCGTGAAGGGGTCTGTTTTGCATCAATGGCTTCCAGTACTGCACCCCCTCTACATTCTCGATCTCGAGTCGATGATGACGCTCTCGGGGGTGGTAGGACACTGATTAGACACGTAAAATACTTATCACCTTTCGAACCTTCCCGGAACCAGCGTATATTTTTATAACGTGTGGCTTGATATCCTTATCTTCCTATCTTTGAATAGGATAGGAGACTACTACATTCGATAAAAAGTATTTTCCATACGGTAGAGGTAGACGTTGATCGCCAAGGGAGACGTGTAATTAGACCAACGCAAAGATCGTAGCACTGTAATTAGAGATGGTGAAGATAGCGTGTCCCAACGCGTCGTGAAGGGGTCTGTTTTGCATCAATGGCTTCCAGTACTGCACCCCCTCTACATTCTCGATATCTTGCTGGGAGGATCTTTAAGAAGATCGCGTGTCAACAAAGTTGGTTCTTTACTAGAGGAACCCTCACGCTTGTATAATGCTTTACAACCATTTGAATAAATTTATGAGTTTGTTATTTCCTACCGGATATAAAAAGACTTAAGATCTGAGTTTCTTGACTGCACTTAACGACGAGCCACCACTTTGCCCCAATAACTCACGAGAGAGCTGCTGCTGGTTAGCTTAATAATGCTGAATTACCTTTTCTTTTGTTCCCATCCCTCTACAGTGGCCCCCACACACCTTTTCTTCTCCAACACTCCAGATTCGCACAAGCTTGCAGTGAGAAGGCACACAACAATAAAGCACCGAAACGGAAAAGATCACCGATGTACACACGCCCGCGGCGAGCAGCAGCGGGGAGTCGTTGACCTTGGAGTCAGTGAGCTAGAAGCTGGGAAAAGCATTTGAAGTTCCGCAAGAATTCCGTTCCGTTCTTTGCCTTTCACCAGCGGAAAGTATGCCATTACTACCGGAACGAAAGCCGGATTACTACATCGGTGCTATCGGGCGTCCCGTCTTAACGGCCCATCATTTCACCACGATGCACCGAACGGTTGATCGTTTCAATCTAAGCAAATCAGACAATGGCGCTAGAAATAGTAAGCGAAACAAATGCTTATACAATCTCACGGTACGGAATGGTGGAGGTGGTGGAGCAGCAGCATTTCCCACCGGCGATGATCGTCACGGATCTATCGTCACCGGCAATAGCAGGAGGGCAAGCAATAAAACGGAACATGATATAACAACGATACCAACCAGGTACACAGGCAGCAGTACTGGAGGAGGTCGCTGCAGTAAATCACCCCCACATCAGATTTCGGGATCATCTCGCGATACTGGTCGGAACTCGTTTGGTACAACCGGCGGGTGGTACTCGACCGGTACGACAGCACACAGTGGGCTGCAGACAGATCGAAGTCGATCGTCAACGTCACCTCCTTCACGGTTGCTTGTTGCCCGTAGCAATATGCAGCGCCATCAACCAATCAGCAGCAGCAACACAACAACACGACGATCCGGTGGTTCAGGACCTCCAGAAGCCATCGCCGAGAGTTCGCTCGTTCTACACCAACAATGCAGGTGGGTGCGTGCGTGTGCTGTAACGCCCAACACACAGTCTATTATTCATTTAGATAAGACTTGTGGACACAAGACGCAAAAAATAATACTGTGTGTGTGTGTGATTTTGATTGATCGGTTGTGGACAGATAGGTGTTGAAGCGTTTTGAGGAATGCAGAACAGGAGAAGTACAGCAACATTTACATTTAATCAAGCAAAACCCCTGTAACTTGGTGGGGATGAACCAGTTTAAATCGTGTGCAATCGGTTCTACTACTGTAGAGTGGCAAAAACAAAAGCACAAAACTACTATTGGCAAGTATGCAAATGGGTCACACCAACAAACGCGCCGATGGTGTGGTGCTGCGCTGGTGGTGCTGGGTCAGCAGCCAGTTGTTTTAATCGCACACACTATAGCCATTCAGGCCTTTTTGCATAATGATTTGGAAGCGGGCTGGTGCGTCGCTTCGGTGAAAACGTTTTTGGCATAGATTCGAAAGCCGACCCCGGGGGATTTGTTTTGCTGGCAATATGGAGCAAATAAACGGGGTGTTGGTGGTGCTTGCTTTGGCTTGAAGTGTTAGGGGAGAAATCACCTATTTCGTGTATGTTTCGAACACTGTTTTTTCCCTGAGAGTGTGCGGCAGTGTGAGTATCATGTGCTCTGTTGTTATACCACTTCCTTTACATTCCTAAATGTTGTTGAAATGAGTAGTAACTTCAACTTACGATTGGATTGTTAATGATACAGCGGACTGGAAAGTGGCAAGTATCGCTTTATCAACACTTCAACAAATAGGGTGGTGGATTGTCAAGAGGGAAGGTCTTAAAGCGTTGTTGAGGTCTTAAAGGCACTGCAAATAACATGCAGCCCGATAGCGTAACAACCTCCCAGCAGCAGCTGCAGAAGTGCCTTATCGGGTTTTGATGATGTAACGAGACAAATGCCGGAAGTATCTAGTAAAGTATGGATTGAAAAAAATTCGACTAATGCGATGATCCTGTGTCCCTTAGTGATCCATTCAAATATCTATCACCTTTTGTGTATCATTCCTATTTTACAATTTTATCAGTTGATTTGGATTAGCTACAGCCAACATATTTGAGGAACTGCGTTTAAATCTTGAGATAGTAGCGTATCAAGGCTTCGTTAGATACCTATGGTAGATGCAAGGAATCCACAGAAGTCTCTTGGATTAAGAATTGGGTTGGTAGACGAGGTCCTTTGCTTGGAGGAAGGAAAGTCTTGGTACGCGAAGCTCCATGGTCGACTAAGTCCTTTGTATGACGAGGTCTCTCGGTAGACGATAGGTACATTTTAAGATACTTTGAAAGGAGTCTGGATCCCGACCACTCAGGTAAACATTACGTTCCGTATCTTGGACGCAAGAATCATAACTTCCAAGAGCCCGGGCATTGAAAAAGATTCTGACCAAAATCCACACTTTTATACAAGGCCTCCAGGAAGAAGTGGTGCCATTTTTGTAAAATGTATCTTGAACGTAGATTTCGATCGAAATTGCATCTATCGAGATATTTGTTGAAGTATTTTTACTTACATCACCATCCGCATTTAGTCTAGAATACGAAATAGGCTGGAATTTAGCAACAGAAATGATAAGAAGAGGACATACCCATGTTGTCTTCCTTTTTCGCCCCTTATTCCTTATCACCGTTTCGCACTGATACCAAATATAATATTCAAGCGCTTCGGCCAATTATGGTTGCTTTAGCAGCACCCGGCAGGGTTGGGAATTTTCGAGTGGGATTTACCGATAAGAGCGACCGGTGCCGGTAATTGAGCTAATAGAAGAGCTACTTCAGTAACTTATCGATTCCGACGTGCTTAAGCTTTGCCAGATACTTGAGATTTTCTCCATCCACTGCGTTTTCGGGTGCTCAATTAGCAGCCTGCCATACCGCGTGCCGCGAAGCACTTGAGGGATGAATCACTTCTCCATGCACTGCTCTGATCTTTGGTCAATTGATCAATTTATTTACCATCCTGATGACGTTTCCTTACTGCTGGTCAATGTGGCCCCTTATATGCTTCAGGGCAAAGCGAAACATTCGCGTAATTGTAGGGTGTGTTCCCAATCAAAATTAAGCTCCAAAATGCCGCTCTACCCAACAAACCTAGCGTGACCGAAAACAATCGATACGCCCGTCTCCCACACGCTGTTGGGCGGGTAATCAAATTAAGCGCATAAGACGTTCAATCAACTGCGCGATTGGTTAATGGTAAATGCTGTGTGCTTCACCCGCTGTAAGCAACTGCGGTGGGAGTTCCCTTTTGCGGATACGATACATTAACAAAAAGCGAAATTCGTGTTTTCTTTTTGGCGTACTGTTTTTGTTGGTACTTTAATTTCGGCGGGCGACACATGTAACCTTTTACGGGCAAGATTTACGGCCTATATGAACGCGCGTGTCCATGATATCGGGGAACGCCGACAACAGATATTGAATAACAATTGTGGTGCGCGACCGTAGCGTGCCTTATTGGTGTCGCTGTACTTCTGGAAGCAGAAGCGCGGTAAAGGTCACAGTAAAAGATATCCTCGATCATGTCCTTTCGGGTGAACGATTCGATGCCTTGAAACCATTTGGCTCACTGTCATGTAACTTGTGAAGGATTTAGGCCTCCTCCGGTTGTGCATCGATTGACCAATAAATTAATCAATTTCCGTTGAATCTTCCTATCTTTTTTTCCAGATATTCCAACCAACACAAGCTGCTGGACAATCGGTTGACCAATCAGCGAAGCTACGATCGCACCATCTTTGGGTACGGCCAGCGTATGGATCAGTTCGTACTGCCACCGTTGCAGATTTAGGGCGCTTCAATCTTAACGCGTCATATCCAAACACCCTCTTCCTACAAACGTGTTTTAAGACTAGACTAGCGCTACAATTCCCTTTCCGTGGAGATCCGAAGCATCTCCGTAGAGCGGATGATAGTATTTAAAATATAAAATGTTAAAAAAGGAAAATGCGTTCTTCACTAACCTGAAAAGATTGTCCGAAATCAGCAGCATCTCGATGGCTTGTGCGTCGGCCGCCTTGCAGACGTGCTTTTTGCCATAGAAAGCCTTCGACGGTTCGAGCTGCAGCGTAGTGTAGAAAGTTTCCAGCGCTTTCACCTCGCCTGCCGCCTTCGTGTCGGACATTTTTGCAATTACGGCCGGATCTTGAAGCACCTCTGGAAAAGGGTATGATAAATTATGGTTTATTACACTTTCGGTCGCTTTTATCGATCTCATTGCAATACCTTTAAGAGAATGCTTGAAGCCGGAGGACGAATGAACCAGTTTTGTTGGTACTTTAATTTCGGCGGGCGACACATGTAACCTTTTACGGGCAAGATTTACGGCCTATATGAACGCGCGTGTCCATGATATCGGGGAACGCCGACAACAGATATTGAATAACAATTGTGGTGCGCGACCGTAGCGTGCCTTATTGGTGTCGCTGTACTTCTGGAAGCAGAAGCGCGGTAAAGGTCACAGTAAAAGATATCCTCGATCCTGTCCTTTCGGGTGAACGATTCGATGCCTTGAAACCATTTGGCTCACTGTCATGTAACTTGTGAAGGATTTAGGCCTCCTCCGGTTGTGCATCGATTGACCAATAAATTAATCAATTTCCGTTGAATCTTCCTATCTTTTTTTCCAGATATTCCAACCAACACAAGCTGCTGGACAATCGGTTGACCAATCAGCGAAGCTACGATCGCACCATCTTTGGGTACGGCCAGCGTATGGATCAGTTCGTACTGCCACCGTTGCAGATTTAGGGCGCTTCAATCTTAACGCGTCATATCCAAACACCCTCTTCCTACAAACGTGTTTTAAGACTAGACTAGCGCTACAATACCCTTTCCGTGGAGATCCGAAGCATCTCCGATAGTATTTAAAATATAAAATGTTTAAAAAGGAAAATGCGTTCTTCACTGACCTGAAAAGATTGTCCGAAATCAGCAGCATCTCGATGGCTTGTGCGTCGGCCGCCTTGCAGACGTGCTTTTTGCCATAAAAAGCCTTCGACGGTTCAAGCTGCAGCGTAGTGTAGAAAGTTTCCAGCGCTTTCACCTCGCCTGCCGCCTTCGTGTCGGACATTTTTGCAATTACGGCCGGATCTTGAAGCACCTCTGGAAAAGGGTATGATAAATTATGGTTTATTACACTTTCGGTCGCTTTTATCGATCTCATTGCAATACCTTTAAGAGAATGCTTGAAGCCGGAGGACGAATGAACCAGCATAAATTTACTTTTATTCTCTATCAGCACCTGAAAGAATAAAAATAAAGTATCAAACAATGTTTAAAACAACGATTTCTTGTCCATTTGTTTACCTTGTTGTCAGTCTTTACCGCCTGTTGGAACATGTACTCGTAGAACTGATCCTTCACAAAGCCAGGCGATGCGATCAAAATACACTTTACCACCTCAAAGTTGACGTGTCGCAGAATGCCCTGCATAACGGCGTCGTAGAACTTGTTCAGCCCCTTCTCGTGCTGCTGAACGTTTCCCTTGCGTTTGCGAGGAATCGCCACATCGATCTTGCTCCGCACCAGCGTCATGCTGGATGTGATCAGACAAACGTGGGCCAACCCGTCCTGCATGATCACCGCGGCCACATCCGCATTCTGCGTTACGTCACAAGCCATTTCGATGCGTTCCAGCGCGATCGTGTCCCATTCCGGCTTCATGAGAGTGAACGCACGGTTTAGCTCGAGATCGATTGTATGGTAGGCCCCCATCTGCAGCGAAATGGTACGAAGAAACGGGTTAAGCTCACCATACACACTCTACACAGTTTCTTCCACCAATAGGCACCCACCCTACCTTTACGAATTGATTCTCCTCTATGTTGCGGCCTTTCAGGCGCAGCACTTGAGCCTGCGTGTCGAAGTATATCGTTTCGACGCTAATCGTGAGTGTCGTTCGTACGCGGCTACTGCTCGATGACCCAAAGTTGACGTGTCGCAGAATGCCCTGCATAACGGCGTCGTAGAACTTGTTCAGCCCCTTCTCGTGCTGCTGAACGTTTCCCTTGCGTTTGCGAGGAATCGCCACATCGATCTTGCTCCGTACCAGCGTCATGCTGGATGTGATCAAACAAACGTGGGCCAACCCGTCCTGCATGATCACCGCGGCCACATCCGCATTCTGCGTTACGTCACAAGCCATTTCGATGCGTTCCAGCGCGATCGTGTCCCATTCCGGCTTCATGAGAGTGAACGCACGGTTTAGCTCGAGATCGATTGTATGGTAGGCCCCCATCTGCAGCGAAATGGTACGAAGAAACGGGTTAAGCTCACCATACACACTCTACACAGTTTCTTCCACCAATAGGCACCCACCCTACCTTTACGAATTGATTCTCCTCTATGTTGCGGCCTTTCAGGCGCAGCACTTGAGCCTGCGTGTCGAAGTATATCGTTTCGACGCTAATCGTGAGTGTCGTTCGTACGCGGCTACTGCTCGATGACCCAGTGGAGGATTCATTTTGTACCTAAGTGGAGGAGAAAGAAAGGACAACGATGGAATAATGGGAGTAGCGAACGATAGGAACGGTGCTAATCGTACCTTCCGGATAGTGCTGCTACGGACTTGATCACCTTCCGCGATAAGATTGTACGCGTGCCACATATCCTCCGGTTCTTCGGGTACCAGGGTAACACTCCTGCAATGAACAAATTACTAGTGGTGAACTAAACTGTACTGCATTTGGTGGATGAAGGGAAGTACAAACCCATCGCCCGTTTTGTCGACGTTCTTTCGGACCAGCTTCATCGTTGCAGATACACTGTGTTGTCACGTTGCTAGCAGGTTTTAGCTTACTGGCTGGTCATTAGGCGGTCACAAATAGTGCTGGCGGTACGCTGTTCTCGCGAAAGTTCTGCACATTTTTGCCGGTAATTTGTTTTGATCGCATCAAGAGCACGTACCAGGCCGACCAAGTTTCCACGTTCGAAATTATTTGCTGTTTTGATGAAACGTCACTGGGAAGCAGCGGATTGCCCGCATTGCGCGCAGCCCAGATTGTCTGACAGCTCTCCTGGAGCTGAACAGCTCTTTTCTTTGCTAGAAATCGAGGTTTCTGGGTTAAACTAGCACATTCATTCGAACGGAGATGGATTATTGAATTGTTCAATGTTCAATGCATCACGATATTGTTCCATATATAAAATTAAATCGGTTTGTTTACATCGGTTTGAAAAGCGAACTTTGCTGACAATCGTAGTCGTCGTGATGTATACAGTAGCGTGGATGACAATACAGGAAGAGGTTTTCCAATTTCCTTTACTATCTACAAATATATAATATTAGTCGAAAATTGCAATACAAAATCACATAAATAGCTAAATCAATAGTTGTAGCCTTCCGTTAAGCATAAATCCGTTGAAGAAGAAATGAAACACAGAACCGAATCATCGTCCTTAAACACCCGTTGGTGCCATTTAAATTGCACTTTTGTGACAACGAGTGTTGTTTACATTTGGCTTGGATGTGGTGTTGCTTCTTCTCTACGCTACGGATCCTTTACCCTGATCCTTTCGTTTCGTTGGCGTGACGTGAGGTAACACAAAAAAAAAATCAGAAAGAGCAGACGCACACGAAATTACAACACAACGCACGGTTGCGTTAAACAACTGCACGCACGCGAATCCCCACGGGAGCCGACGCAAGGATGGCAAAAGAACCGTGCACGGAGTTCAAGATGGAATCGCTCGAAAGTTTCGAACCGCTTGTCAATCCCATCCGACAGTATCGGAACCGATCGAAGCGAACGCTCAAGACGGGCGAGGAGGTAAGAAGCGAGCCTCGGTGGTGAAGGTTATGTGCGCGATGGAGCTGGATTAATTGGATGTGTTCTTTTTTTTTTGTTCGTCCCTCTGTTTTCACTAGAAATTGGCGGAAGTGCTCGCGAAGATTGCATCCCTACAGAAAAGTACCGAAAAAACGGACGGAATCGATCGGACAAAGGTGCGCACGTACAATGTGAAACTGCGTCTGCGAAAGAGTCTGCTGTACAGGTGCTTCGACTGTGGCAGTTGCTTCGCCAATCCGGATTTTCTGGAGCTGCACGAAAAGTCACACACCGAGCAGGGCAAATGTGACATCGATCTGCGCCAGGAACCGACCGATGCGGAAATGAATCTCAAGCAAAACGCTTGGTTTGTGGGCGATTTTGGTGAGGATGAGGAGGAGGATGGCGATGGAGGGCATATCGTACAGCTTGATTGTACGGTGGAGGAGGGAGAGGACATTTTTGACATCACATTCGATCGTACCAAGTGCGAGAAAACGTACACGATGAAGTACAAGGTAAAGAAGGAACCGGTCGGGAAGTGTGACCATTGTTCGAAACAGTTCTATTCGGAGGAATGTCTGAAGCTGCATGAGCTGGAGCACGAAAAGTTTCTCGACATCGCGAACATTGAGCCGAGCATCAATATTATTCGTTCGCCCCGCATCGAGGAGAGCACCATGACACTGGACGACAGTTTTTACGAGGCGCTGGATGTGAGTGATATTCTGGAGCATAGCAGCGGTACGATCGATTGCACGGGAGATGGTCGACTTGCGACCGGCACAGGTATAATGCTCGAGTATCAGATCATCCCAAGGCGGTCGGTCAGTGGCGAGAAGGAGATGCCACAGGTAAAGGATCAGCAGCTATCGACGAGGCAGGTGGAAAGGGTGCAGGAGCTGGAGAGGAGCGAAGATACACGAATAGTCAATCAACCCGAGTGCCAACCGGAGGAGATGGTAGTAGTAAAGCAGGAGAGAGATGTGATAATTAAGGAGGAGCCTATCGATGAAGAGCCACAACAACCATCACCGATGGCAGCGATAATGCAGGAAGTTAAGGCAGAAGTCAAGGTAGAACCTGGCATCGATGAACCGTTTCAAGGTGGAGGATGGCTGCAAACGGGGCAAAAGCATGTATGTTCGTGGTGCTCGAAACGTTTTCGCTTTCGGGTAGAATTGGTCGCTCATGAACGTAACCACCTCGGTATTAGTGCGTCGTACCGGAATCGTTTCCATCCGTAAGCGAGTAAGAGCTCAAAATTTCCGATTAGTGATTTGAATGGAAGTGTAACTGGCCGCGCAGAGCTGCCGCCGGCTTATTGTGACGCAAATCCAGCATGGTGATGTTTGTTGAAGATCTAGCATGTTGTAGATCTCGCGGGCGGGCATCGAACGAGTTCCGATAGGGAAAAGCCCTCGTACATTACGTTCATTCAGCGTACATTCATAGGTCGTAGAAAACACTGTTAAGCCCGTGCCCGTGTCTCGTTCTCTCCTATTCGCAAGCACAAAACATGAAAAGCCGCATAATACTCACACGCTTTTTCGCATTTCTCTTTTATGTTTTATTTTTTTAAATAAATCTTCAGCAAATTAATAAATGGATTTCAATGCTGCAAAACCGTGGTTCAACTTTGGGTTAAATCGTCATCCTCGTCCAGCACGTTAATCAACTCTAGCATACTGTTCTGTAGCCTCATGATGATCTTTTCCGTTTCCCACCGTGGTGGTTTTGATAGATCTAGCTGTGTGACCGTTTCGTTGGGCGAAAACATTCTTGCCGGACAGTCTTGGGCGTGTGGTTCCAGTACCATCCTTCCTATTGGGGTTGATTTGGACAGGCATCGTTTGAGCTCTTTCGATAGTTGCTTCACGTCGTACGGTGCAGTGCGGAAGTCTTTGCTTTCATCATCCAACAGGAAGTAAGTTCGTCCGATCGGGTATGCAATAATCTCGTCGATTAGTAGCGATCGAAGGGTTGAACTGTCTGGCTTACGATCGAGCAGCGGGTTAGCGATCGATTCCTCTGTAAGTTGTTCATTACGAAGCAATTCTTCACAGCTTTCTTCAGTTGAAAGATTCACTGTTTTTCGCGTTTGTTGCGGGATGTATAAACTTGGAACCCAGTCCGGATTGTGTACATCCCACAGCGGAGCACAGTTTCCTAAGACCGGGGGTGGGAAAGCATCGTTCTATTATTCAGATTGGACCTTGCAAACGTTACGCCCTTACCTTTATAGAAATGACGCGAACAAATGTGAAGCTGATTGATGAGTGTTGTAGTGAAATCAACGCCACAAATGCGACACCACCAGTAGAGCCGTTTTTTGGCCAATGCTCTCATCTGATCGCTTGCAAAATCCGTCGTCGGGAAGGATATGAAGCGAATGTTTTCCAGGTTATTCTTCTTCATTGTTTGGTGGTTGGTTGTACAGTTCTCAAACATACAGGGCATGTTTAAAACTTAAGCTTAACATTAAATATATCACGATATTACGCTAAAAACACCGAAAGAGATGTAAAAACTTGTTCTCTTTGCCTTTGCCTGCTTAATCCACTGAATGTAAATAAACAAATGGTTTTTTTTTCGCTGGGATACAAAAAATGGGCTTATTTGGAGCACATGTAGAAGCTTTGGAAAATACGAACCACACAAGGACTTACGCAGGTAGCGAAAGAGTTAAACCGATGGTTTTAAGCCTTATCTCAGGTAAAATATGCAGTGTTGTTTTGGTAAACGAGAACTAAAAAATAGGATTTTCACGGGGTACATTTTCATGCGAAACTTTTTAACATCGTTCAACGCCCCTTTTGACTAATTTGAATTTGACATTTTTGACACTTCTGCCAGAACGAAATGGAAAATCACAACAAACAACAAAGCACATATGTTCGCATGGGTAAGTTTTCTGCCGGGTGCGAAAGGTCTTTAAATGGTGATTTAAATCGGCTGAGCTTTTGTTTCCCCCTTCCAGGGAGCCAATAGTCATGCCCAGCTGGGTTTGGGCTATGCATCGGAACAATGCGATAGGCCACAGCCATTGACCGGCGTAGTGCCGTTCCGTGTCGAGGATATCAGCGCTGTTGCTGCTGGCGGAGGCCACACATTGATAGGAACGACCGATGGAAGGTTGTATGCTTGCGGGTGGAATAATCGTGGTCAGCTTGGAACGGGCCATCTGAACGATTGTGTCCACTTTCAATCGGTCGGTGACTATGGGTTCCAACAGCTGTACGCCGGATGGGATGTTTCGGCTGGGATTAATACGTTCGGCGAACTGTTCGTTTGGGGATCGAACGTTTGGCAGCAGATAGCGGAACCAGGTGTGAAAAATGTACCCACCCCAACACGGCTCGCGCTTCCGGACGAAGGACGAGTTTTGAGGGTCGCTTTCGGTTTGCAGTATATGGCTGTGCTGATGGAAAGCGGGAAAGTATGGGTGCTGGGAAAATGTAAATTCCTCGCAAACGTTTACCCGTTGGAACCGGCAACGCCATTAACGATTCGATGCATTTCGGACAGAGCATCTGTTCGGGACGTGGTTAGTGGTGACAATAGTTTAGTAATGCTGATTGGCGATCGGCGAATAAACTGTCTTGGAGATGAAAAACACGGCCAATGCTTAGCAGAACACACAATATCGGAAGACATTATAAAGCTAGAGTCGGGATGGACACACTCCGGATGTCTTACCACCAATGGAGCGGTATACTTATGGGGGAGAAACAATTACGGACAGCTAGGGCTGCCGGGAGAGAGTTTTTCTACGCTTCCTCAAAGGTTGCGACTGGAATCGGCTGATATGGTGGTGAAGGACGTAAGCTTAGGATCGCAACATGGCGCTGCACTAACGAGAGATGGACGCGTGGCTTGTTGGGGCTGGAATGAGCATGGTAACTGCGGAACGGGAGGAACGGATAATGTGTAAGTTTAAATAATTTCATTACAAAAGCAAAAGCTCGTCAAAACAAAAATGTTTCTTCCATTCCGTTTTACAGATGGTTTCCAACGGTAATAGATCTGCCCCTGCCGGTATCGAGCGTGGTTTGTGGTGCTGGTTTTACGATGGCATTCACGTAACAAGCACAACAATCATTCATTCTTCATTCCCATTTCGTTCAAGGCACGAGACGTTTATGGGTCACCATTTAGAGAACCATTTATAAGGAACAGAAACCTGAACAGAAATGAAAATGAAAGTAATAAATGGCACATACCGAAAAGTATCGAAATAACCCACAATTAGCGAGTACCACCAGCACGAACTTCGATGGCGAAGAAAAGAATAGGATCCCTAATAACCCATGGAACGCCTATTTTTTTAAAGGTGGCTCGGGTGGTGCGATCGTCCGCAGCAGCTTGTTGAACGGAGTGAACGGGCCCATTACGCGTTTTATGACACGCACGCACACTGTATGTTAACGAAATTTCGAAAAAGGCACACAATAGGCACAAGAAAAGCCAATATAGCAAATATTTGGAGATTTGTTGATCACCCTCAAAACTGCAGTGGCAGATCGTGCTTACCCGTAGCGTGGTAATTTTTAGCAGAAAGAACAACAACGGACACGCCTTGGAAGAATGGTGGATAGAATAGCGTTTCCCCTTACCTTTCGGACGGTAGAAGTTAGATAACTCCTTTTTTCCAACTTTGTTGATGTAGTTGAGAAAATCTACCTCTACTCCGGGACGATTTTCTGTACCTATGTAACCTGTGCAGATTTTTGCATACTCCGGGTGCCACAGGTAGCATGTTGGCTCGGTGCGGGGTAGACCGTACGGAGTTTGTTTTAATAGCCAATGTCTGGCTGGTCCAGAGCAACATTCGTCTTGTGATCGTTCTACGAGCAACACGTCTCGACCATCCGTTGGTGCGTTCTGTGTCCGTTCTTCGTTTCGCTGACTAGATGGGCCTAGGAAGCAGTGTGGAAGCAGCCTTACCAACGTGTAATATAAAACCAAGTTCTGTGACAGTTAGTTCAGCACAGTGTCGCCAACAGCAGCCTGTATCGGATCCCTCTAACACCACGGCCAACGGTGCAAAGCAAAGTGAGCTTCTACAATCCGGCGGAACCATGACCAATGGCACGCTGTATCAACCTCAGTACACGGAAGTGTTTTCCGGCGGCATGGCGATGAGCACGGTACCGATTGGCAGCGGGTTCGTTGAGTACAGTACGGCCCACAGCAACAACTGGCAGAGTATGGAAGCATCCGTGGGCCTTACGACACAGCGCCAGTCTCGATCCCGTCATCGGCATCTGATCGATTCGCGGCTGAACAATTCGTTCGTCGACGGGGATGCGATGGTGACTTCGGCGGACGCTTGCATCAGTGACATTCGTCGGGTGGAAGAAAATCTGCGCATGGAGAGTCGGATGTTGAGCGAGAATAACAATATCCCGATGGCGCGCTGTTCAACGCCGAGTCCTGCCTACTGCTTCCACTGTGATCATGACCATCGGGAGCGGTGCTGTCTGTATGTGGGCGATACACCGGACGATGGACCGTACTATTCACGGTGGATGCGTGATCTGGAGAATCCGACCGTGAGACCGCAGTACATCCCGAAGATACCGGAGGCTGTGTCGGGCAACAGTACACCGTTCTGGTTCCCGGCCTACACGTACACCAAGCCGGAAGCGATCAAGCAGAAAATGTTGGAGAAAAATCCACCACCGCCAGCAGTTTGGATGCGTCAGTTTTACTATCCGATTGTGGGATATGGGCACGAGTATCAGCTCATGAATCAGGCTACACTGGAACGACCAACGCCGTATCAGCAGTATCTGCAACAGCACCAGCAAGAAGTTTACCGGTTGTATCACCATCAACAGCAGCAGCAGCAGCAGCAACAACAACAGCAATCCGCCTGTCGACATGGACGCAGGTGTGATGGTTGTCCGGGAAATCTAGGAGTTCCGGGAACTCCGTACGTTCAGCAACAGTTCCACGGACAACCCAACCCCCAGGTAGCCGGAGATTACTTTCAGCAGCAGCAGCAGCAGCAAATGCACCATCCATCTGCTTATTACTATCAGCAGAGCAGCTACTACAATGGCCATCATCATCATCAGCCTCTTCCGCAGCAACACTACGCAACACCGATTGGATACGCTCCCGTTCCCGTGTATCACGACGGTTACCTTCATCCAGCGCACGGTTACACCCTCAGCTATCAACCGGTCGCCCCGATTCCACCACGGGAACCAACACCGCCCTCACCAACCACACCATCCTCCACGCCACTGTGGCTTCTGTTCTGCCAGAAGCTGTCCCGCAAATTTCCCGAACGCAGCAAAAAGCCTTCCCCAACGAAGGGACGTTCGCCGAGCAAAAACTTCGTGCACCATCACGTACGGCACAATCCGACAACGGTCGCACCGCAACCTGCCACCATCTCTCCGGCCGTAGCACCCGATTACTACCCACCGAAGTACGCCAGCATCGATCAACATCCGCCGCTGCAGTTCCAGAGTATGGCACAACCGGTACAGAGCTACGGTCGCCCGGTTACGGTTGCGGGACAAACGGTGATAACGCATCCACCGTACTACAGTCAGGTACCTTCACCGGCAGCAACACCGCTGAACGATGTGGGCATGTACTACTTGCAACCGACGGCGGTGAATCTTTAGGTTGATAATTAGACACGGGAATAGGTTAGGTTAGGGAAAATGCGGGAATCTTTTAGGATTATCATTGACAAAGAGCTAGACGCTTTCTGATCATGTTTTAAGTGTAATAGGGAGTGTAATAAAAATATTGTGATAAACGGATCTGGACGATAACTTAATACGAAGTTGGTGAATTTTTTGTACAATGACAAGGGAATGGCGAATATAAATAAATCTCGTTACATACATACATCGTTTGCACCGAATATGGGAATTTATTTACAGAAAAGAGCTCTTTAAAACTTGCAGATGAATGGCTACAATTCTAGGCAGTGTTCCCGGCTAGCCTCTCTATCAGAACCTTATCTGAATTGGAAAATTGGTATGACAGACCCACACACCATCAATCCCGCCCATCACCGACACACGTTTAAAGGTGCGTTTTAATTGGAAAATAAATTCAGCATCCCTACACATCCTCACTACCGCTCCAATGACCCGTAGGCACCACTCGGAGGGATCATCTGTTTCCCTTTTTTGTGTGTTGTTGAACAGCCCACGAACTGGTGTGATTTTGCTACCAATTGGTTATAAAAGCTTTAGAGCTTCACAGTCGGAAAAGCAAAATAACGAAACATAAAACCAAACGGATTTTGGGTTTGAAAGGAAAAAAAAGTGAAGCGCATCCATGTTGAAAACGGGGCAAAACAGAGCTGGACGAAAATCAAACCTTTTGAATTCCAACCGAACCTAACTAGCTGGTGGGCAGGAATGTGTGCTGCGCTGTGTATTTTATTTATGTAGCATGTAGTTATTTTTTGTTGTACTTCTGTACCGCCCTAACTCCTCAGCCACAACTGCTGCCCGGTCCAGGTCTCACGTCTATGGATGCGAGGGTTCACGATCAATTGAGTACGCTTTCCGGGTGAATAGCTTCCGATGGGTTGATGTGTTTTAATTGATAACCTGCACCGTAGTAGTAGTAGCGTCGTAAAACATGACGATTGGTCGTTTGTTCTGTGTGTTGAACTTGTGTTCTTTGCGTTCCTGCTCTGTTCCACCGTAGAGCCATTCGTAGGAGATAAACAAAATCCGCACCGTTGTTAATAGAATTAGGTCGAAATCGATTTTCTTTGCACTTTAAGTATTCACCAGCCTCACGATTTTACAGCCGATTAGGATGGGTTCGGTGCTCTAATTACAAAATCATTCCTTTTTCCTTTTTTTTTTGGGGTCAAACGAAAAGGCGTTTGACCCATTATTATTCTACAGACGAGTGGCATGAATAGAAATTGGCTTGAAGTTGGGTTACGCGAGGCCCGTTTTGGGCTTTTTTTGGCGCATATTTCTCTAGACAGAGAGTGGTAGGCTGTGTTTTACATCCCTTGCTGAATGGCCATTAAAATTAATTGGTCATTATACTCACTGCGTTATCGTGTTGTCCGTTTAAATTTAAAGTTAACTTTTGTTTTATAAATGTTTTCACATTGTGTACATGCTTGTAAGAAAATAAAATATGGAATAATATAAGGAAAAAAAGATTCTTATAAGAATTTTAACTTGCGAGACGAGTTCCTTGCTATCAAGATTCTCTTATCAAGGTCTCAGAAATGGGTTTAACATCAAGCAGTCGTTTATGGAATCCCATTGTCCAACGGTAAAACCTCGTCGTTCATATCCTTCAAGTAATGTCTACCACGTCTACCAAGAGACATCGTAAGTAAAGGACCTTGTCTCCCAAAAGAGCCCGGTGGTAGATGCGACAGCGGCGCCGGTCTTCACACGGCCAGACCGGGGTTCAAGTCTCATCTGGGTCGGTCCCCCATAGTGAGGACTGACTATCCAACTATGCGGTAACAACAAGTCTAGTGAGCCAAAAATGGCAGACATGACCTAAAGAGGTCGTTAGGCCAAAAAAGAAGAAGAAAAAGAAGAAGAAGAAGTCAAGCCTACGTTAGGATGGATCTGAAGATTTCCACGAAAGTGAACAATTCCGGGAAAGTCTGTGGACGTATGTAAAGAATTGACAACCGTCAGGACCGCCTGCATCGCCAAACAACTCAGCTAGCTCGTGGTTCGAAATGAATGGCGTAGTGTATTGGTGTCCTCCGCTAGCATAGTCCAGGACTCGTGCCCGTAGAGAACTACCGACCGTATCAATGTGCGGTATATGGCGCGTTATAGTAAAACTCCTCATCTTCCAAATCGTGCTCTATCACGACCGGAACCTCCGGTAAGCAGGAGAGAATTCGGGACAGGATCTTGTAGGCAGTCTTGAAGTTAGTAACTCTCCGGGCGCATCTTGAACAGTTCTGCCACCAGCCCTTCGCTGCCAGCTGACTTGTTGCATTTCAGCTGTCTGATAACACTGATGACTCTAAAGCCGGAAGGATACGCTGGCTGGGGCACGTGATGAGGATGCCGGACTGATGCCCTGCCAGGAAGGTGCTCGTTGGCTATATCAAGTGGAGTCAGACCTGAGGGAGATCGGATGCATTTCTCTAGACAGAGAGCGGTAGGCTGTGTTTTACATCCCTTGCTGAATGGCCATTAAAATTAATTGGTCATTATACTCACTGCGTTATCGTGTTGTCCGTTTAAATTTAAAGTTAACTTTTGTTTTATAAATGTTTTCACATTGTGTACATGCTTGTAAGAAAATAAAATATGGAATAATATAAGGAAAAAAAGATTCTTATAAGAATTTTAACTTGCGAGACGAGTTCCTTGCTATCAAGATTCTCTTATCAAGGTCTCAGAAATGGGTTTAACATCAAGCAGTCGTTTATGGAATCCCATTGTCCAACGGTAAAACCTCGTCGTTCATATCCTTCAAGTAATGTCTACCACGTCTACCAAGAGACATCGTAAGTAAAGGACCTTGTCTCCCAAAAGAGCCCGGTGGTAGATGCGACAGCGGCGCCGGTCTTCACACGGCCAGACCGGGGTTCAAGTCTCATCTGGGTCGGTCCCCCATAGTGAGGACTGACTATCCAACTATGCGGTAACAACAAGTCTAGTGAGCCAAAAATGGCAGACATGACCTAAAGAGGTCGTTAGGCCAAAAAAGAAGAAGAAAAAGAAGAAGAAGAAGTCAAGCCTACGTTAGGATGGATCTGAAGATTTCCACGAAAGTGAACAATTCCGGGAAAGTAAATGTCTGCATCGCCAAACAACTCAGCTAGCTCGTGGTTCGAAATGAATGGCGTAGTGTATTGGTGTCCTCCGCTAGCATAGTCCAGGACTCGTGCCCGTAGAGAACTACCGACCGTATCAATGTGCGGTATATGGCGCGTTATAGTAAAACTCCTCATCTTCCAAATCGTGCTCTATCACGACCGGAACCTCCGGTAAGCAGGAGAGAATTCGGGACAGGATCTTGTAGGCAGTCTTGAAGTTAGTAACTCTCCGGGCGCATCTTGAACAGTTCTGCCACCAGCCCTTCGCTGCCAGCTGACTTGTTGCATTTCAGCTGTCTGATAACACTGATGACTCTAAAGCCGGAAGGATACGCTGGCTGGGGCACGTGATGAGGATGCCGGACTGATGCCCTGCCAGGAAGGTGCTCGTTGGCTATATCAAGTGGAGTCAGACCTGAGGGAGATCGGATGCAACCGGAGGTGGAGGAGTGCAGCCATGGACCGAGTTTCCTTGAAACGAATTGCACGCCAGACCCTGTCTAATAGACGTGCTCCCTAGGAGCAGGCCAGGAAAGAAGAAGAGAAGACTTTATCCAAGGATGGATGCGGCACTTCGCCATTGGCATGCTTGCTGTTGTACTGCTGCTCTCTTCTGCTTTCTTCTGCGCCTGGTTCGTTGTCTCCTGCATCTTCTCCGTTCAGGTGTCTGGTGAAGAAGCACTTTCACCTGTCGATCACCACTCGCTCGTCCGACAAGACATTTTCTTCCGGATTGCGGCACATGGCATGTAGTAAAACCGCTTCGTGCCGCATTTAGCATCCTGTAGAACCTACAAGTTTCCCCCGACTGGGATAGTGACTGCTGCATCAGCTGCTCGTCTAACTCCTCAAAGCTGCGTTGTTCTGGAAGTGTCGCGTCTGTTGCCTTCTTAGTCGTGTGTAGTTCTCCACGTTCTGTCGGTTCTCGCGCTGGAGCATTCGCGAGAACTGCATTCTTCTCGGATAGTGCTTGTCTGCACTTGTCATCAAACTATTCCTTCCTGTGGTTACGTGCTGCGCGTCCAATTGTTCGTTCGGCTATGGTGCTGATGGCTTGCTCCACAGTACTCAGTGATGTCCAACGCTTCCCTAAGCGCGAACGCGTAGTCCCTCGCCACACCAGCTTGCCTCAGCCGATCCGTGTTGAGCCTTGGGGAGGGCTGATAGCGCAGTGTATTGAGTTGGTTTGAGTCGACATTCGCTGCTCTGTTGGTCCGTAGTACGTAGTAAGTGGTACGTAGTAAGTGGTCGGGAGTACTTCTACTGTGGTGATCTCCAGGTGTAGGTAAACTTCTTTTGGTGGGGCCTTCTCCCGTCCGACCTGAGCGTTAAAGCCTCCGATGGCGTTCTTGTTGTGTATCTTGTTGTGGACAGCCTCGTCGTACAAAGATACTTATCTTCCAAAGATACCTTGTTCTTCTTCTTCTTCTTCTTCTGCACTGCAATTTCGAGAGGTCATGCCCTGTCATGGCTTGTTTTAATACCACCGGCTCTCCGGATAGCCAGTCCTGCGTACGGGGAGACGGTCAGGACGAGATTCAATATCCAGTCCTGCAGTGTAAAGACCGGCGACGTTATCGCCTTTGCCAACAAACCACCCCAAATCATCTAAGACACCACATCCTCAACACACATTTAAGTCTAGGAGAACTCGTCGTCCAAAGGACCTTGGCGAGTTGCAAAGCACCTCATCCAAGAGCTCCAAGCTCATTTTTAATATCCCACATGTAACGTAGCATTATATCGCCCTAAGGGCCTGAACTACCATGAGCTGTAATAGGCAGAATCCAGTCATTCGCAAGGTCTAGAAATATCGTCTCCCAAGCTTTGCGTTAAAAGAAAATTGCATACCTTTAGGCGTAAACATCAAAACACACAGAGCAGCTAATCGCCAAAGGAGTGATAACACTCTTACTTAGTAGTATATTCAAAAACACGTAAAGAATAATAATAAATTATTAAAGCAGCCTGACCATCCTTTCTCACTTTTCTAAACCATAAGACAAACGTTTAATCACAAGAAGTTACGCGATTATCGCACCGAAGCAATCTTTCTCATCATTATGTATCTTTTCTAAGTCTTCAAAGTGACGCTTCCACAGTCCATTGACACAGATTTAGAATTCCTGCGCGCTTATCCATCCCTTTTTCCCTGTGATGCGGTCCTCCTCATCCAAACTAAGCCGCCGGAAAACATTACCACGTTTCGTCTAGGAAACGATATTATCTCCTTCCCTGGGCAAAGGAATTGATCTCACTGGCCTTCCTTCCTTTCCGCCAGTGTTGGTGTGCTTTTTCCTCGTTCTATTTCCTTCTTGTCCGACCTTTTTCCCACCCTTGCTTGCGTCGTGCTACGCCCGGTGTGTCGATAAAAGCAAAATTAATTCACGTTGGGCTCCTCTAATTATTCGGATTTCCTTCTTCGATTGCATATTCGGCGAGCATTATCGGTCCCGCAGGACCCGTGGCGGAAGATATTTCCAATCTGTTCCCGGCTTGCGATGGGTGGGTGGATGAGTTGAGCTTGTGCAGTAATCATGGTTGCGGAAACAAAAGCCACGATTAAAATCGAAAGGTCTACACCGATTGGTTTCCCCGAGAAATGGGACTTTAATCGAAATGAAAGGGAAAGAAAATAGAAAAACAGCTAACCGAGCGCAACATTGACCATCTGGAAAGCAGTTCATTGTTTAGTGTAATTTTTTTTTTTCTATATGAAGATAAAACTTCAGACATCAGCATGATTTGAATTTCTTTTAAATGGAAATGAAGGAAAGTTGTAGGAAGATAAAAAAAGTGAATGGAAAACCCTCACCCCATATATTGCAGCATAGCAGAGCGTTCTCTAGCGCTGACGCTAATGTGGGTAAGAATCTGTCTGTCCGTCCGTCTAGCCGAATCACGGGGGGGTCGCGAATGATGCTAACGACCCGTTGTTGTCGCAGATCAGCATCTACTCTGTCGTCGGGTTTCGTTAATTTGTGCCTTTCATTTATTCATGTTGGGAGGTTTTTTTTCTCTCTCGATTAAGGGGAATTTTGTTTTTGTTTGTTTTCATCAGTCCTCTTGCATCATTGATTTCCAATTAACAATTATTAAGCACAATTAGTGGAGGGTGGCTATTTACTGTGGACTTAGGGGTGTAGGTTTTTTTTCGTCTATTTGTAATCCTAAGTACGTTCACTGAATAAAAGAAGTCCGACAGGGAAGTATTTGTTCGCAAAGCAGCAGAGGTTTGTAATTTGCATTGCATACATTTAGGCGCATTTAATTCTATTACGCCGAACTGTTCCAAAATCAATACGAAATTTAAAGGCATTGAAAAGAATCAACTGTTAAGCTCCAGCTCACCGAAAACTTCTCACCTGCTTATCTTTAATTAACCTAAACGCATTTACAGCATGCAGCTCGAACCTAATCACCCATCCCGGATTGCCAGGATCATGTGCTAATGGGTCCTCTAATGAGGCTAAAACCGTTCCCGTTCGAGCGCAGCTCATCGACGCGGGATTTTGTCGGGAAATCCGCCCCTCCCGCCCCCCCCTCAAAGCGCTTCAAATCACCCAATTTCCCTCCGTAAACGCGCACGCCCAATTTCAATTAGCATAATGGTACACGGGACATTACGCAAAAGGACATTCGCCGGCATCCGGCCTACCTACAATGTGGACCATTTCTGATCGAACGTTCGCTCAGGAAGCAGGCAGCAACACGGACTCTAAAACCGTTCCCGTTCGAGCGCAGCTCATCGACGCGGGATTTTGTCGGGAAATCCGCCCCTCCCGCCCCCCCTCAAAGCGCTTCAAATCACCCAATTTCCCGCCGTAAACGCGCGCGCCCAATTTCAATTAGCATAATGGTGCACGGGACATTACGCAAAAGGACATTCGCCGGCATCCGGCCTACCTACAATGTGAACCATTTCTGATCGAACGTTCGCTCAGGAAGCAGGCAGCAACACGGACTTCCTTTTTATCTTGTGTGCGCGGTTGACAGCTTCCGCTTTGAAATGTGCGACCGTGTGCCGAAATGAAAACTGTCAGCCGTGGTTTTGTCGTGGCTCGTGTGAGGATTGTTGGAAAGGTGGACGAGGATGTGTGGTGCTGCAGGAAATTGAATCGGGAACATCATTTCCGGGGTGGGTGACAGGTTTTTGTGAAGGATAAGAAAAAAAGCACACACACACACTCACGCAGGACCTAATAGACTCAAATAGACAGGCACACGGTCACATATCAGATGAATTGAAATCGGTTGACTTTTCCGGCCTATTTTCTCGATTGTGGACAAATATTTTTCTTCACGATTTCACTTGCCGTCCAGCAGAAAAGTGGGGGGGGTTTAAACAGTCATTTTCACTCACCCATATGGGTCATACATAACTAATGCATTCTTGAGTGAGCGTTGCGGGAAAAACAGTTCTCTGTTTGGTGGCTTAAAGTCGAGACGCGTAACTCGTCTCAAAACGTACGACGGAAAAAGACCCGAGAATGCCGCGAATCTCAGGCAACGGGGTTTTACTTGTGAATGAAAACGTGTGTAAGCACTCGTGCACTAAAGGAGTAAATAAATGTTCACTCTCACACACTCGTGCCATTACCATTTTGCGCGCAATCGCAAAGAAAAAGCCGCGTGGTTCACCGGTTTACCGAAATTTAGATCTACTCTAGCGGTGTCCTGTTTTTCCGGCATTTTTCTCTCCCTGCGGGACCGTTCTCGGAAGACTCGCGCGGAACATATGGTTTTACATCAACAAAGCCCCACTCGTGTACTCCTCGAGGTGGTTGGGAAATGACAGGGAATAGTAAGCGTGAGAGAGTCCTTTTTGAGAGAAAATCCCTCAGATCTCTGAGAAATATCAACTGCCACCTGTTTCACTGTTAGTTGTGTCCTTTTCGTTCTTTCGAATGGTGCAATATGTTCTATCTCACTTCATGCTGAAGATTCTTGTGATGGGGTTTCCCCTCCTGATAGGTTGCTCTCAGTATTCCACCAGAGAGAGAGAGAGAGAACATCCTTCGGTGGTGACTGATGATAATGGTTCATCTGTTCACAGTTTGTATCATTTAGTCGTCCTGTGACAATCGTGGCAAGCGGATGTTGTTGCTAGTGGAAGTCCTTCGTAGCTCGGGTGTGATTTTCGCGATACTCGACATTGCGTGGAGTGTAAGGATTTTGAACGAGTTCTAGACATTCAACTACAACCAGAAATAGAATTTAGTGCAATTTTGTGACAGTGAATGGGTTTGGGAGGAATTTGGGATCATTTGATAGCCTCCTCTTACATCCACTCCGAAAGATGCTATCAAAAAGATAGGCTACTTTGATTTCGCCCGGTGAAAGATTCTATCCCTAAGGCAGAGTTGCCAAGCAACGAACAAAAGGTAAGCATATCAAGATAATTGCATTGAACTTGTGGTGCAACGGATGAGTTTGAAAACCCGTCGGGAGATTCCTCCGATAAGGATTGGGTACTGTGCAGGTCCGGCCGGTCAGTGTACAACACAATACACTCCCCCACAGCACCGGACATTACTGGACCGCATGCGAGAATAGAGCGACTTGGGAAATATTTACCCTGAGCGTAATCAATTTCGCATCGACCATGTTCCACAGGGCAGGGACACAGGGCACAGTACGAATGCAGCGTGCAACCTCGGCAAACACCCGGCTGCATGCAACCGTTGGTTCCTGTAAAGTGGCTTTCCGCTCTTATTGATACCCGAGTACCTTGATCGTCAAGTGTGGAGTTGCAGTGTGGGCGAGAATGTCCAATTACTTCACCGGCACAAAAATACCCAACGGGGGAAGAGATTCGTGTTTTCTGTGAATGTGTTTGGGCTAGCCTGAACTTGCGGAGGTTGCTTAGGGTTTGTGTGTGTGTGGAGTGGTACGGAATGAAACGTCAAAGCGAAATGACACAAATTAAGGACAGCGCGAACGATATTCCAAGGGTGTCCTTGATGGATCACTTGGAAACGAGAAAATTGGCATGTTTGACAGGATGGTCCGTGGGAGAAACACGGGAATTGGCTTTGGAGTTTCATTCTTTTTTGCGGGGTGGTAAATATGCGAGTGGGACGAGCACAGTTTCATCCCTTATAAAATGATTGTCCTAGTAATGTTGAGTTCTGAAAAGAATAATTTCAAATTTCGCCTTGGACATGGGAAAGATGTCTATTTAATGTACCGGACAAGCGTTCGGAACTTCATCAAAGCTCAGATTAGATCCCTCTATAATCTTGTAGCTTATCACTGCAACCGGTCGATGCGTTCACGAGCTGAAATCCATCATAAAAGTGAAGGCAGCTGATGCACTGCCAAACTTCCGTCGGTCACGATGTACCGGATGGCTACCTTTTCCCAACTCCAACCATACATCCACAAGGCCATCGCTCAAAGCGCTGGTCGGGATACGGAAGATCTTCTACTCCTTCTCTCTCTCTCTGTTTGTCTGTCAAAACTGGTAAAATGCATATATACTGTTCAATTTAATTTTCTTCGCCAAACATTGCCCCAACGGACGAAAATGGGGTCTCGCGCACGTCACGGGTTATAAATCAAAATCGAACGTCGAACGAAACTTCCGGTTTTCCGAATCGGAAAGAGGATTTTTGGAGCTGCCGGGAGCTCAGTCAGTCTACTCGAATTGGTGTTTCTTTTTTTTTTGTTTGGTAGTTCGCTGGCTGCTGTTGAATCCTTCTTTCGCCGTCGAAGTTCACACGGCCATGTATGTGGTACCCATTGCTGGCAAACGCCGAGGTTAGGCGTGGGGTTTTTGTTTACTCAAACTCATCTTCTTCTGGCTGGAAACTGCGCCGAGCATGTCACACTTAGGATTACGGTACGAGCGGACGCCGACAGACAGTTCCCCGGACCGTAAAGTTTAGTCGCTTATCGGCGAATGTTGGGTATGACATTGTTGCCGTTGCTGTCGGCCAATGATGGAGCCGTTGGCCGACGGCACACTTGCACTGTGCGTGCTGGATCGTCCGGTTCGGCGGGTGTTTTTTTTTGTGAACCTATATCCAGAAAACGGTACTATGATTAAGTCGCATGTCGTGTAGAGTGTCGCTCAGAAAGGATTGACGACTGGTGCTGTCCAACGGTAGGTCTTGCTCGAATGGTACACGACGGTTGAAGTTGCAAGCATCCGGTACAAGCTGCTGGAGAAGCGCACGGGCACGTGTGCCGTTTTTGTTGTCACATTCATCATCCGTCATAAATTTCGTTGTCCAAAAATGTCCAATGTCCGAGTTTAAGGGATTTGCGCTTCCGAGAATCTGACGAAAATGCGATATGAGACGCGTATTCTTTGGATTTTTTCCTGGACAATAGGTGGACCGTCAGGCTGGAAAGGGCGAGAGCATTTTTTTTTAGAAATTCATAACCACACAAGCATTTGTTACCGAACATCGGAACGGGTCAGTTTTTGTGTGACGAGGATTAGAGCGATCGGGACCACGCTGTAGACATCTCTTTCTTTGATTGCCTTACTTTTGGGGTGTTGTGGAAGTGGAGGGACGATCGTAAATCATGACTGTAACTGCCGCCAACAGCCGCGAGTTTATATTGGTTCCCGCTCTACACACACCGAAGGGTTCGGACCAACTTCGCAATACTCCCGACACAATCCTGGATTAATCCATTCATTTCGATTCTGTGCGAGGTTTGCCGGAGTTGTTGTCCCCGTTATTGCT
This sequence comes from Anopheles maculatus, assembly GCA_002091835.1. Taxonomy (NCBI): domain Eukaryota; kingdom Metazoa; phylum Arthropoda; class Insecta; order Diptera; family Culicidae; genus Anopheles; species Anopheles maculatus. The sequence continues at coordinate 348,309 of KZ061569.1, read as the reverse complement.
TGCTGGCCGCTTGGAGACCGCTGGGTGTGGTGGACATTCTCCACCATCGGCTATCAATGAGGGAGGTCGTTTGCAGTTTATTCATTCGTTTGTCACATTTGGTATCGATTGCAAAGAATCGAAACCTTCGCCCGCATTGTAGTGGGCGCGATATTAAATTCTGTGGACGAAGGTACGCGGATATTGTGCGGATGTTGATGTTCCAAACAAACATTGGTACATAGAAATGTGAACAGGAAAAAAAAATCGAGCACACAAACAATGCAGTCAGGTTTGACTATGTCATGTTTGAAATCGTAGACAATGGAGCGCAGATATTCATTGGTGGCCGCCGGCTGGAATCTGATAGGATTTCTTACACCGGATATTGTAGCGGAGTTTTATTGATGCGCATTTTTGTGGCCAGAGTATTTAAAGTTGAGTTATTTGGTGTAATTAATGTGAGTGTGTAAACAAACCGAGAGTGTTCTAATCCTTGGGCTTTAAGCGTACAAGGACCGTTCAGGACTAGGCGCTATAAAATCTAAATGTCCAATGTCCGATCGAATAATAACGACACTGACCACCTTGAATGGATGCAGTGTAACAATTCCGGACCTAGTTATTGCTCCTGTGCCAGTGTGATATGGCAGTGTGTTCAAACCACAGCACGCCTACAGGGCTACTCACAGACATTCGAGTAATCCAAGTACATTTATGTAGTGTTTTGGTGTGCTGTGGTGTGCTATTGCTACTATAACGTTCCCAAAACGTAACAATATAATCCCTCGGAGCCATAAATAATCTCACAATGTGGCCCCACACACACACACACACATAGACATGTCGCAGTCAAGGGTTTCGTAGATGGGCCAGCATTGTATTGGGAGCCGATTGGGAGTCCGTGGGATTACATCTTGCAACATGTTTTTGATAACTATCCGATAAACTCGAGACCTACTGTGTGCCGGGAGCGATTTTTGTGCAGATGGCTTGCATGGCATGCATGTTGACGATGTGAGCAGACAGGAGTGAAACAATTCCACCTCTAGTCGGTTAAGCTTGCCGCCGGGACTGCTCTATCGCTTGATCGTTCGTACCGGGCTTGTTTTCGTCTTGTAGTGCAACGATTTAGTATGCATTTTAAGAAATAAGTACTGGTTTTACACATCCAGTCTGACAGGCACCAGGTGGTAACGACGGTGTGTACACAGCACGCTCACGTTAGCGGTCGGATGTCAAGCCCGTTCTTCCTATTCACTCATTAGATTTATGCATATGAAATATCACTCGGTTCGTTCGGTTCCGGAGCAACAAGATGGAGAAAATTACACCCTACACCCGAGGCCAATGCAAATGCAACTCCTTGCCTCCTGCAACACCGTACTACCAAGTCCTCCTACCGTAAGAAAGATCCTTCCGCACTGGTGTTAAGATTCCAGCGTATCAACGTCATTTATTACTTAAGGATGACTGGCAGTCGGGACAGGCCGTCGTCTAATGCTGGCAGACATGCAAAATGGTCCTTGTGGCGTGTGCTACCCATACCCATCGGGACACGGCTTAGCTCACCCGGTGAATGCCATCGCTTTTTGTTTCCACTATTGGTGGAGTAAGGTGTGGGAGATTTATGATTTTTTTCTTCCGGCCAAACGTCAGTGCAGTGTTGCTGGTTGCTGCAATAATGCCCGGTCCAGAGTGTGGGGAAATGCATTCACAATACTATGTGTGGCCGGAAACCGGGAAAAGGTAAAACTATTTTACATATTACTCTAACCGCTACCGAAAAGGTACCGAATGTATGTTTCTATTCAAAGCCAACGAACGTCTCCCCCCCCCAAAAGATGCCCAAACCGGATACGGAGGTTTCGAGTAGTTCGAGATGGTTGGTGTGTAGCGACAAGCAACAGACACGGCTAGCACATTCGGGGTCTCTTAGCTTCCGAAATGTTGCTTTTGTATCAACGAGTTTGCTGCTGCATTCATTCCAAAGCGCCAACCACTCATTCATTCATTCATTTTTCGGAAGTGCAGTGTGCAATCTTTCGTTCCACATGCACATGGTTGGCGTTCCGGTGTTCGGTGTCAGATTACGAGCTTCACCCATCTCCAGTTCCATCGCCATATGAATAAATATTCGTAATGACTGAACATACATATGTGCCGAAATATACCACAGAGAGCACACAAGGGCGTTCTAGCTAGCTGTGTCTCCAAAAATTCCTGGCGGGGCGTTAGATGATCCGAAACCATCCGTAGAGTAGAAAGTCCTCCGAATGTGAACCCTCAAAATGCATTTCCGACGGAGCTTTCCTGTTATAGTGCAACCCCCAAAAATAAATCTCCCCAATGGTTTTTGATGATTGGATCGGTGGTACGGTTGTGGTGGTCCGAGAGGGTTATCATTATGCATTTCTTGAATTGAATGGAAATTCTCTTTTGATAATCAGTTGACAGGTGGAGAGAAACAAACTGGTTGGAGTTCCGGGTAAAGATGATGAATTAAAATTTTAATAAACGTTCCCCTCTATGCACACACACTCCCGAAATAGTCCACTGGGAGAGCAAATTGTATGCAATCCCTTTGGGGCTTTTTATCCAAACTTCATCTAGTGGAGGTGGAGTACACAACAAAAACCAAAATTTCATCTGACATTTGCGGTTCTGTCTGTCAGTGTTGCGGTGGTTCGGTTTCATTGAAACATCTCCAGGGAAATCGGCCTACCGAGGACTACTGAGGTCTCTCTAATCCTTCATACGAGCATAAGCGAGTGTTCGCATATTATAATTCTACAATCCGTGGGGCCTATTTGTGCACCTTGTGTGGTATTGCAAGTGACGGCTTATGCTACGACTTGGGGGACATTTGCGTTCTTCTGGCAGCGTTCTCACCAAAGACGACGGATCGAAGTTCATAAAAACGGCTTACGGGTTTATTTTGATAAGATATTACATTTCGATCTCGGAATGATAATCCTCCGCCACTGTGTTTCCGTCGTGTCAGCATTGGGAGTTTTGTCGAGGCGAAGAAGTTCTAGGGAAGCCCTGGGAGGGTCTTCTCTCTTTGCACCTGAAACAGACGCAGTCGTGTGTCGTGCTCGTCCATGTGTAGTCAGGCGAAGAACGCTAAATTTAGTCTCGAGTTGTGAGGTCCTCCTACCGTTACAAAACCACCACTATGAGGACCGAGCGCTCGAGTTGTCCTTTATCGGCGTTCTTGCCGGTGGTGTTTTTAGTCACCGTTGCTTCGTGAAGCCCAAAACCGAGCCTGTAGCAAGATCCCAGACTACAATCCCGGTAATTCCTTGTACAAACAGATGGGTGCGGGTGTTCTGTCGCGTCTCGTGGTTGTGGTATGTGTATACTGCCATCGATTATAGCATCGTGTCTTGTGGGCCATGTACCATGTGCGAACGCTTCCCGCCACAGCTCAAGAGTTCAAGCTCCTTTTTTACATCCCACCGTTACATACACCGTGGGGCAAAACCTTTGCTAACGATCGACAAAAAACGGATATTGCAAATATCATCGCCATCGTATCGTAACCGGCGACGGAGTCATCGATAAGGAGACCGACACTGCGAGTTCCGAAGTTGGTGCGGATAGGCTGTGAAACTCCTCGGATATCCTTTTCTAGGCATTGGTTGGGTGCCAAGGGTGCCTGTGAGAGGAGCTGGAGCAGCTAAGGAGGTGGATGAAGTTTCGCTACACAGTTCAGTTAATTTCTTCGTCACGGCGAACCGAACCTTCGGGACGGTACGGTTCAGTGCAGCTGCTGGGAAATGGCGGCCTGGCAATCGCTATTTGGAGCAGTGAATACTGGTCGGAAAAAGAGGCCCACTCTCCAAAGCTAGAAGTAGCATTGATTTGGAGCGCTCTAGTTGGCCTCGGTAAGGATGAGCAGGGCATGAACATCCAAGCGTGGCGAAAAAAAGAAGGAGATTATTAGGGATTGAACTTATCCGTTGGATGAGGTCGGATTTTAGTGAGCTGCTTCCAGTATTAATAAATTGCCACAAGCGCCAATGATACCGGGAGATTGTGTAGCGTGAGGTTTTGTAGTAACTTTTTCGCTCATCGTACAGTATCGTCGGTGGCTTCAGACATTATGGTGATGGTGGTGGTATCGTGTTGTGGAATAATTTTGTGGGAAAGTTTTTGCTACCATGGTGCGCTTTTGTGCATCTATTTTGAGGTGCAAATGCAACGTGCTGGAATGTGAGCTTGTTTCGTATCAGTGTAGAGACGTGCATGGAAACTATTTTCCAACAAACTAAGAACACGCAAGAAGCGAGCAATTAAATTTTTGGTGAAGAAATTATATCCATCAAAACTTCGAGAGGAATATGTTGTAACTGAAGTACTTTCTTTACTGTGCAATTTAATTAACAGACATTGTAAAAAGAGCACTCATTAGCAGAATTCTTGCCACTTCTGAGTACTTGTATACTGGGTTTTTTTTTTGTTCAAAATTCTGAATCTCCAGGAAGTTTAATCTAATCCTCTTAACGTTTATCCACGTGCTCCTCAAAAGACGTTTGGGGAATTTCTTTTTCTCCGAAATAGGAATGCTCATAAGAGTGGAAGAATTCTTCGGTAGAAATTTCTACCAATTCAGCATTCCAAAATGTTATTAACTGCCTAATAACACCACAAAAGGCGTTACATTGCCATTAGTACACACCCCGGTAGACGGCAACCGCAGCAGCATGGATACGGAAAATATGTCATCTCCACAAGGCGACCACATCATACGGGCGCACTCACACTCTCGCTCGGTTTCGTTTCGTCAGTTTTTGTTTATCTTCTTATTTGCTCTCCTTTCATAAGAGCAGCAGACTAACACGGTCGATTGAAGGGAGCTAGCAAAAAAAAGACTACGAAAAATGCTGCTGCAAAAAACAGGCCACCATTTAATGCCCATCCAAATGAGCAACGATAAAAGGGCGTCCAATAATATCCTGACGTGTGAGTGAGCTTGTGTCTGTGTCAGTGGAAAAGCGCAAAAAAGAACATTGAAACAAATAGACGACAAAACAAACAAAAAAATCCTTACTTAAAAGAGTGTTCAGAGTAGAGTATGGGGACGACTTTTTCTGTTGTTGTTTTCATCTCATCCCAGCTATAATAAACTTCCTCGATCTCGTCCAGACGGCGTTAGGCAGACTGGTGGTCTCTTTAATGCTTTTTTGGGGTAAAAAAAATGCTACTTCCTCCCATTATCACTGCTGCACGATAGAGGATACACTTTCGCCACCGTGTTTGCCTTCCGGTTTCCGGGTGCAATACAGACACGGCAGCAGCAGCAGCAGCACAATGTTTGTCAGTGCCACGCTGACACGCTGTCATTCTTTGTTGTCTGTAAATGATAAATTTTCGCCAGTACCGTCAGTGGGGAGAGAGCAGGTTCCAGTGCTGCTTTTTTCTCTCTTTTTGTGTCTCACACATACTTCTTTCATCTCACTTCCGCTTAGTTCGACGCAGCTGAAGGGTGAGTTCCAGGAGTCTGACAGGAACCGGAACATAACCTTACTTTCGGGAAATTTTCGGGAAGAGTAAATGAAGTGGAAAGTAGATTTTTCGCATCGTAACCCCTTTATTCCCGCTTGCGTTACAGAGTGTGTTACGGTGGTTTTGGGTGATGATGGCACATCTTCGCTTGTCGGGGACATGAATTTCTGGAGGCACTTTTCTTGGTAGTGGGCGTCAACCGGGGAATGAATGTCAATCAATCAAACCATTTTTATGATGGGAGCCGTTGTTTGCCATCGCTTAAATCCTAATTGAAGAGGACGTCAAAATGTTCGCTTCGCTAACAGTGCTTGTAAGCTTAAGTTCCACACTAATGGTGTTTTCTCGCAGGCATCTGGCACGAACTTTGTCTAAATATTATTTTAAAAAATCAAAGTTTGGAAATAATTGCAGACGACTGCTCCGAATATCCCCGTGGAATGTGAAAGTAAATTGACTGTCTTCCAACAAGGAAAATCCCGCCACCGGGCAAGCCGACCTGGGCTGAGAAAGAATTAACTCATCGATATAATCTTTGCACTCGCTGGCTCTCTTAGTCCTTATCTATCTGCGCGTGGCGTAACACTGTTCACCAGTAGATATCGGTTTACGGCTATTTTCGTAACCGCCCACCGCTATAAACCCGTGTCGGTAAGGGAAATGGTAATTCGAACGAGCTGGAGCACAAACAACCGTACTGAGCTATCGGGCCCATTTTCTACTTCCTTCCAATGCGTACGACTATGGTATCCTGCGGCGAGGCATGCGATGCTCGTGAAGTTCGTGCTGCTGCTGCTGCTGCTAGTGAAAGATTGGATATTCATTTTTCATGTGCCATTAAGCGCTAGAAATACACGCGATGATGGCATTCCTTCCATCCGAGGTACGCAGATTTGGAGATGGCAAAGTTTATCTTCCTGGTGCGAGTGTGGTATGTTTTTTTGTCCTACTTCTCGTTTTTTTGCTTGTTAAAAGCCTGTCTTCGTCTTCGGAGGAGATGCGTTTCCAATATCTGCTGCTTCTCGTGGCGAGAGGACTGGTAGTTATATTTTAGGTAAGGATATAGCCACTGTTGATGAAGAAGATGATGACGATGATGATGATGTGGCACGGTGGTGGTGGTGGTGGGCTATCAAATGGCACCGGTTCGTTGTTCAGTTCAGTTCGTGTATGCCGTGCGTTTTGCGCCAACCATAAACAGCTTCTGCATTATGGCTGGCCGGAGTGATGCTGGAATTGCAGTTGAGAGATATAGGGGCGTAGGGATAACAGTGGCACCAGTCGTAATTTCAGCTTATTTACGATGGTAAAGAAACTTGTTGCTGGCAGGCTTGGTCGTTGGTATGATAAACATGAAATAGCGATGGATGCGTTCGGTGTTTGCTTCGGGATAGATAAATTTCTCTAGAGACTTCTGTAAATGGGATGATTTTGAATAGATGTGATAGAGTGCTTTAAAAGAAGCATTAAGAATTTATCAACTGCAATGCAAATGATGCTGGAAATTGGCAAAAGCAAAACCTGGAGGATTTTTACTTTTATTAAAAGTGGACTAAGCAACAAGGTCAGGCGTTTCATATGGAATAAAAAACATGGGACCAAAAATAAGTGTTCTTCAATTTTAACGATCCTATTCCATTAAAGTTTAACATATCGATGACTTGAAAAATCGGACGATAGTTCATAAATAAAGAATTACAATCGAATGGAAAACATGAAAGTTTAGCCTTTAAACTATAAAGATAAATTTCGAAACATCTACACCACGCTGCACAAGAAAAAAATATCGAGTTTCACAAATGGCCGCAAGGGGCTCGTTGTTTCCATGGAACCCCGTCTATCGAGATACTTTGTCGTTTGAAAGGATCTACATCTAATCTTCGTCTACGAAGAGACCTCTTAGGTAAAGGAGCCTCATGTACTGAAAGATCTTGTCTTGTAAGTCAAGAAACCGGATTTATCACAAGACCTCATAGTCGAAGAGGATTCGTCGTGCAAGAGACTTCGAAGTCTTCCCAAGACTCTTCGTATTCAAAGACTTCTCATCTGCTACGAGACCATCGGAGGTACAGGTTGAAGATGCCTCGTCGTCTAAGAGCCTTCATCGTCTAAGGGGATTCGTCTACCAAGAGACCAAGTTTGAAAGGACTCGTCGTTCTAGAGACTTCGCCAAACGTTCAAACCAAATGGACCAAGTAATTAAAGAGCACCCTCATCTATCAACAGATGTAGTAATCCTAACGACTTCTTTATTCAAGCCTACTATAAGAGATCTCGTTGTCTGACCTGCCTTGTCGCTCAGGTGTTTTCATATGGAAAGAATAAAAAAGATTCTCACAGCCCTTAATTAAAGATGAAAAGGAGAACTTCGAGGTCGACTTCGACCAAGAAACTTCGAGGTCAAAGTTTGTGGACTAAAAAATTTTGTCTACCAAGTAGTTTGCTTTGTATCTGACGAGAAATCTTGTTATCAAAGGGGCCTCATCATCATACGTGCCATATCGTCCACGGGTTTATACGATTCATGGAGTAATTCTCAGGAAGCAATACTAAGCCTCAGCAAGTTTAAATACGCCACTGTACGAAAAAGCAACGACTTCTAACGCAATCCTAATAAATACAAATAAAAAACACGCTCACACTTAGAATTACAGTATAACCAGACCCACTCACTTGCTGGCTGTTGTTTGCGATAACAGTGAAAAGGCACACACAATTTGAAGCATCAACAACAACTACGCACCTTTTTACGCATACCCACGCCACGCGTACGTGCAGTAGAATTCATCACCCTCCGGGAAATAAAAACATTCCCCACCGGACCATCGAACGCGGCTGGGTGAATGCGATGAGTGTTTGGGATGATTTTTCAATGTTTACTTTTCACCGACTTCTTGACGTTGTGCGGTACGCTTTAAATAATGGATCCTGGGCGCGTGCTTTCAGCCTGCCTCGAGGTTTGACGAAGACGGCGTGTTCGCTTCGATTTGCTTCCTACTTGCGTAACAACGATGGACGGTTGAGTGACAGGAGACCATTGACCGGAAAACTGGAGCAGCGCGATTTTGGAGGAATGTTACCACGATGTAGACTTTCCAGCATGCTTTCGCTTCTATGCACAGAAAGAAGAAAGTCTTATCCTACCGGCATATGGTTTAAAAGGTTTTCGGCTTCTTTCGGTTTCTTCCGGATGTGAGAAAATCCCCAAGCTTTCTTCAGAGTTTTGCAAACTCATTCCCTATATTACACACGTACCCAACTCAGCATATGTGTGGCCTCTTTCTCTACCCATATGCAAGACCATAATCTTCTGTACGAACGGCACCGAATGGAATGGTGGCGGTACGTTGCGCAACGTAAGGTACGAACCGGGGATCCTGCTTAACGGAATTAAGTTTTCATGTTCGAGATAAATTGATACTGACAGCACTAATTGTTTCGTAAATATGTACGGCACAGCGGATCATGCATTGCGACTGTAACTGGGAAACGGGATGCTGTGGTAGGGGATGGCCGTTGTAATGTGTGGCACAACAGCACAACGTTGACGAAGGCGTCCGAAGCTGTCGTGACGCTGAAGAGGGTAATGCGCGAGGTCGAGCTCTAGCACGGGTTCTCTGTGGAGGTTCAATTCCACTAATCTATGTGTTAGGCGTTGCGCTTTTACGTCGGAAGCCTATTTACATTAGCGCTTTGACTGATGGTTTTCGTTTGACTTGCTGATGAAGGGGAGTCGCACATTGGAGGGCAGGACACGAGGCGTCCTTTTTCACGCCATGTGGAAATGGGAATAAATCATGAGCCGCTTTGGACGCGATGTCGGTGGCGTTGGGATGGAATAGCCGGATCAGCCGGCTGGTAGTGTCAATGGCGAGCTGACGAATTTTGCCGGTCATCTAAACCAACCAAACCGACCGGTTGTAATCTCGTGATGTGGATGATTCAATTGTCATGATTTCCTGTCTCTCCTTCGTGGTTCTCCATTAGCGATGTTGATTGTCGGGAATCATCCCCTAGCGGTTTTATCCATTGACCGTTGGTTTGGAGGATCACACTTCCTATCTCTCAGGAGCTCTCGGATAACATTTCTGGTGGACAAAGTTTTAGTTGGGAGTGATTTAATTAATACCTAACCAAATTACTATTCCGAAATCTGAACGGTCATCCCAAAAGCACTTGTTTGACTCCATGTTACGTTGGACGGCACTCTGCTTACGTTTAGTACCCAATTAATGCTTTTTTTCACTCCTCCTTGTGAGCTATCTTGCCCTGAAATGAAATTGAAGTGATAATGTCTGGTTGAGACTTTATTCTTTGATGTGATTTCTGGCGATCACTTGCTACATTATACGTTGCTTTTGTCTGGTGGCTAAACAAGTTGAGGTATGCGAGAACAATGCATATACTCCACACGGTACGTGTAATGTAATATGCTTTAGGGGAGACATAATGCGTTGAATGGGTGTAGACTGTTGGGTTTGGGGTTGCTGTTGACAACAAGAAAAAGGTATAATGGACATCCTATCGGAGCAGATGCGATGGCTCCAAAGGCAATTGTGGTAATGAGGTTGGCTCGTTTGATGAACAAGGTGTCTTCCTGTCCATTACATAATTTGATATCATGATACGGGATTTGTTGTGGACAGATAAGAGAAGAGCTATATTTTTTCTCTTGTAGAAATAGAAATGCTGGTTGTAAATATTCATGGCAACATCTCGCTGCTAGAAGAGAAGAACAATTTCAAATTTAAAACACCTAAAGTTATGCAATCAGAAGATTAAAATGAATGAAAATGGTCTTTCATATCTTCGAAGAATTCTTTATGTTATTTCGATATGAATTTACACATTTACCCCCCAAAAGACTGTAAGAATTGTTATCAATAAATACGAAAAAATGCATTTCTTTTGTTTTGAGCCATTCTTCAATTCATTGTGAAAGCTCTTGCAACAATTTATAGCATCTTAACGGTGGTCTTCCCTACAGGGGCTACTATACCTTACACCCAAAGGTGCGGACGTGATTCATGATACAGTTTTTGAACTTTCCATCATCAATTCCCGCTCCAAAAACCATAGTCCTGCTCCCATAGTTCACTCTTGGGCAACGCCAAGTGCCCACCCCGGTTAACGATGAGTTGTTGAGTACGACTGCTGCTACTGCTGCTTGACTGTGCGTAAAGAGATATTACTTTCCTGTGGTTGGAACCGTCGACGTCGCCGTGCAAGAGGCTCAATGAACCTGAAACTAAAGGGGTGGCACGAAGCACTCCAACATCAGTGTTCGGGTTCGGTGTCCTTTATCCCGGTCCCGTCATACCGGGCTGTGTGTGGGAGTAGTAAAGTCATAAATGGAAAAAGTTTCCCATGTCTACAACACTCTACACCCGAGTGCCCGCCGAGTGCATTTGGTGCAGCGTTCGGAGGAGTTGCCATCGATACAAGCATGGTGTGCTGTGTGAGTGTATCCGAGAGCAAAATGGATCCCGTGGCCAGGAAAGTCCAACATCGGTTGACCTCCGGTTTGGAGAGTGAAAGGAATAGTACGGCTGTCACCTGCTGCTGCTGCTGCTGCTACTGTTGCTAGTCACTGGACGTTCTTCATCCATGCCTGACAGGATAGAAAAAAGCGAAAAAGAGAGAAGGACACTAAGCACCAGACGAAGAAGTCATAGCTGGCAAGCAAATCGTAAATAATAATGCAACCCAGCAAGTGAGAGCACTCAGCACCCGGTCAGCGTGGGGTAATGATTTTTAATATTTATACCACGATGCCGGTGTTGGCCCTAGAAACAAGGAAAGGAAAACAAAAGTTCCTCAGAAATCCTGGCGTACTCTTGCCGCCTCAAAGAGCGTGTGAGAGAGAGAACACGTGAGGTGCGTTGCATAACTTCCCCAGCTTCAACTCCTGCTTCACCGCACTGTAACACTGCGTAACGTGGGGCAATGATTTAAGATGAAAAGTTTTGCGTCGTCGAAAGGGGTTGAAGACTTATGTCTGTTGGTGCACGAAGCCCCCCTGACTCTCAGGTGATCGTAGACGGAGGTCGCAGCGTTGGCGTAAAAGTTATGCGTCCTTATGAGATATGGGTGGCTATTGCATCTTGTTGCAGCGTAGTTGCTAGCAGCGAGAGAGACAGAGAGACCAGGAAGCACACAAAACCTCAACGCGGAAGGCAAAGTTATCGGTTACCGGAAAAAGGGCGCAAAAGTTTCGCCGCCAGTCTCAGGAACCATGGTTTGAGGTTGGTTTGAGGCAGGAGTCGATGCAAGCAGGTCAGAGGTTTACGGTTAAGCCGATGTGGCAAATATTTGTGCACGCTTCATGAGAAACAAAAACTCTTCTCCTCAAACAGTGTACAGTGTTACAGTTTTGTGTCCAGCGCTTTTTATGGTTCATGATTTCTGGACGACAGTGAACCAGCGTTCCAGGAAGCGAAACGGAACAAGCGGCAAGTTGTTTGCAAAATGCTAAATATGTTCGCTTTGCTGGTAAACTTCCCAGATTACTTTCAGATCATAACGATAATAATTACGATGAAGATCATCATGACGAGGACGATGCTAACGAGCCTGGTTGATGATGATCTTGATGGTTTGGTGAGGATGAGATAGGGGACACCATTTTTTGCTGTCGTTTAGCTACCTTTTAAGAGACAATTCGGATGAATTTTCCCTTCGGGTGAACCGTATGCACTGACCGGAATGGAAGCACAGGGCAGGACAGGAAGGCGCCTGAAATCTGGCTTTTATGACCCAAATTGATGCTTTCCAGTTAATGAAAAGTCCAATATTGACTCTGTTGACAGCTTGCCGGCATGATGCAACCAGCAATGAGGACGATAAAGTGATGAGTACCCTACTGGCAGGTGAGTTGGATGGACAATCGTCGGACAAAGGAGCGTAGCGTAGGGAAAACAGTCAACACAGACCATCTGATACACGGTACGTGGCAAGAATGGTCCGGTAATGCTGATGTGGTCCCCAACAACTCACCATACACTTATGAAGCATTTCGAGGAAATGGTGCAAGAACAAAGCGAGAAGGAAAAAAGTGATTTAATAAATGCGTTATATCAACTTCAAATTGGAAACTGTAACATAGGAAGGAAAAAAAAGACAAGAACCCAGTACATTGTAGCACTGTTGCACTCGAAAACCCACTCCCTAAAATCTGTCCACTCGTCGCTAACAGGCCTGCCTCTTCAAATCCTGCCGCTGTTGAATTATTAATACATCCACCACAAGCGCATTGTGTTCTATGAAAACAGAGTTTAATTAAGCCGCGGGCTGCACCGAGCCGTACATCGATTACGCGGTGATGGAATTGTTTCGTAGCTGCAGCTTAAATGGTACGGGGGCCGGTAAATGATGCATTCGCATTGTTTGTGCAGCAGGTAGCGTGGGCCTCCCCGCCGGATGCAAATGGGGCGCAAAACTGAATGATTAAAGGCGAAAAAAGGAAATCACTTTGTGTGGGAGTCGCTAGTTGAGAGTGGATGCGTGTTTGGGTGTATGGAAGGGGGCATATTCGAGCAGTAGTGTTGGTACAGGAGTGTGATAAAGAGTTCCGTTTATTTGTAATAAATTGAGAGAGTCCTGTAGAGTTGGGCTGGTGGTAGATAAAAGCAAAAATAATATCCTCGTTATGAATATAACAAAACAAAAAAAAAACAACAAGATTTATGAAGGGCTTGGGTCGTTCGGGAAAACAAGCTTTTCGAGAGAGTTGAAAATGTTGGAATCGGGAAATCGTGTTTAATGAAAATGAATAACATTTTAATTGGAAGAACATCAACTCAAAATTTGATGAGTATTAAATTTTGTATTGTTAGTGTGCCATGCTACCGGATATAATGTTCGTTATGAATATTTCAAATTCGGACCTTTGCAATCATATAATGGAATCTTGCATTTACTGACGAGAAATTTTCATCCGGTGGTGAAGTAAATTAACGCTTTTTAATTTGCCAGTTCAGTAGGGCTAAGGCTCGGCAGAAATTCGACTTACACAAACTCGAGTCTAGTTACAAATTTCCTCTAGTGCCTCATGGAGTGCCCTACCGAGTGAAAAAAGTTTCCAATGTATTGTGCCAAACTCTGTAATGGATGTAACTTACAACTTTAAAGTAGTCATCATGGAAATTTCAGGGTTTTCCTTGTACAAATGTCAAATTACCTAGTACATAGAACAGAGCCATCTGTGGTGAAAAATAAGAAACAATTATTAGCTTATATAACTGTCAAAATCTCATTTAGTACTAGTGTTATAGCACTTTCCCTAGAAGCGTTACTAAGAGTTACTCTATTAAACGAGAGATAAAATGGGAGATCAAGCGTTCCAGTTCCCAGAACCAAGATCCCGGAGGAATATTGTAGAGAAAAAACTAGCCATCTTGAGATGAGGACCTTTTCCATAACAAATGTACCAGAAAATGTGGCTCCCCGTTGATTACCGTCCCACACAAGGTGTGAGTCCTTTTAAAGCGTAGACAGCAGCAAAAGCTTTTAAAACAAAGCCTCTACAGGCAAGTTAAAATTTAAGTCGCACGTTTCTAGGGTGATTGGGTACCAAATTTTAACGCAAACTCCAACCACTGCCGCGTAAAGTCACTTTACGGAACCTCGGAAAACGGTCCGCGATCATAATCTTTAATCCATTAGCTCCGGTTGTTCCATGGGCGGGTTTCTTGTTTGTGGCTGCTTCTTCCATAATGTTTCACGCTCATGGCCACGCTCTTCAACATCAAATGTCGCACGCCCAAACGACAGGGCTGTTGCCTGTTCGGACAGTTCCGGGTTTATTTCTGAAATGACATCATAAAAAAGTCACAGCCAATCCACTTTCTCCGGGATCTAGTGAAGTGTGAAAGGTAACACACGGAAGGCAGAAGCGGTTATGTGAACGGACGACGGAAAATGTATAGCCAGCTTCCGGAAAGAATTTTCACACAAGCCTGTATGTACGCGGTGCGCTGATTTTGTCTCTTCTTTACTTGGGGTGTTCACACATGGAAAAAAAGAAGCCTGTAATCCAGGAAATCCAGGAATAGACGGCGAGATGTTTTTTTTCCGGGCGGAGAAAAAATGACTACCCGACCGTCTGTGGATACTGTGCAGTGGATATCCACTTGAACGATCAGATTTAGTAGCATTTCTGGCTGGCTGCCACTGGTGCAAAAGAGTCGCACCACACGCTAGCAACCCTGAGGATGCAACAGCGCAAAAGCGCCGAAGATAAAATCGCGTGGAAAATAAACTTTGACTTATGAGTTTCATGTTCATCCCATTTTACAGCGTTCCCGGGTGCTGGTGTAGCTAGCCCATCCAGCTAGCACCATTGGAAAAGGAGCGGTTTGTGGTTTCGGCAGCACGAGAAACAGGACACACACGCACACACAAAAAAACTACCCAAAATGCTGAAGTGCTCCAAATAGCAGGCAACAGCACCGGACGCCATGCGCTGCTGAAGGTAAGACAGTTTAGTGAATAATGCCGGCGAACCGGTTAGCGAGATGAGGCACGCAAAAACTTTTACAACCACACTCTGATTACACAGTATCCTTTCGCTCTCTTGCATTGGGTTAGGGTTGTTCCATTTTAAATACCCGGCTAGGTGCTCGGTACGCGAAGACACAGACACCAAGGCACTGCCCGGCACTCCTTTCTCCTTACGACGGTGGTTGCATTTTCCACGAAATTTCCTCAACAAGCTAGAGATGCTTTCGGTCCACCGAGCATCGGCGGACCGGCGATAGCTAAAAACTTTGCTGCGTTACTTACCCGTCACAGTGGCTTTTTTTTTGGGGGAAGGTATGAAGAAGGGGTCCTTAATCTCTGCGAAGCGAGGAAGAGTATGCAAATAAATTAATTAATTTGTGTACGCTAACATGGTAGCTAATTTATCGCAGACGCGTGCATTTGCGTCGTGTGGAGGGATTAAGCTCGGTTGTGGAGTGGAGTATCTGTTGCAGTTTTAGAGATACAGTGCGATATACAGTGTGTGTCGTAAAGATTGATTGGGAGAAAAATCAAATAAAGTTTTTAAAAAGTGATTCAAAAATACTATCTTTATCAAGTATTGCTACCAGTAACGTACTAATACTATGGCAAATATTGACAGCACTGACAGCTGGTAGCAAATGTCAATTGTGATATGGTTTATAATGCGAGATTGAATTCGCGGTTGAATGTTCTCGACTTTGCGATGATGGAAGATTTGAGGAAATCTTAAAAGAAAAATAGTTCCTGTGCAACGATGAATTTCCTGTGCAACGATCTGTAAAAGAAATAAGAAATGTGTTGGAAGTATCAAATTTGGCATTTTATTTTTATGCTTTAACGATTAATCGTAATCGTATTTATCGTAAAAGGTATTCAAACCAAACGTCATATTCACATTGCATTCAAACGTCCTAATGATTGATAGGGTTTACAGTGTCACATTGAATACTCGTTAGTAAGAATTTTTTTAAAGAAATTTTGGACAAGAATTTTTTGACATCAAGAGATAAACGTTCCCGTTCGTTTATGAAAAATGTGCCAACAATTTGTTTTTTATTTTGCTATTTACTGCACACGTTCGCTTCGTAAATGCAAGCAATTGGTGAAAGGAAGTATTTAATAATATTATCACACTGTTTGCATGCATTATTTTCTATTTTTCGACTGAATACTCGTCAGTATTTTTTATCATTTATTAAAGTATTTATCATTTTTCGTTGTTTTACAAAAAGCAACTAGAAAGATCTCTCATTTCATCTCTCATAAAGTAACGCTTAGTAACGCTTCTAGAGTAAGTATTTTTGTACTAGCACTCAGCCAGATTTTGACATTTCTACTGGCAGCTGTCAACGCGACTAGAATTTAAAATTGTCGTTACATCAAGCCATACTCCTGCAATATTTTGAAGCACACTGTAAACCTGTGGACGAACAAAAGACGCCTGCCGGCTACCAGCTGCTAAAAGCCGATTATTCATCGTTCGTACAATATTTGTAATAAATTTTCCCACTGGCCGGGAAAGACGCGCCACCGGAGTACGGGCTCGTAATCACTTGCCAAAAAGTAGATAAGTAAGTGGATTGGGTTTAAAAATTCAATTACGCCACTACCGGATGGGATATGGGAGTCCGCTAAAGGGAGAGTAACCGCTCGATGGAAGATTTTATGGTAAAAAGGGTCATGCAAAAAAAAAGGAAAAGAATAATAGAAAGCCGATATCATTTGTCCCTTGTTGTTGTTTTCAGCCCGTTATCACCGGCAGCGGAGCAACCTCGCGATGACACTTGACACGTGTGGTTGTGAATTAAAAACAAATTTGCAGTTCCCATAGGGCGCTCGTTCTTAAAAGGCACACCCGCACAAACACTCCGCACCGTGACACCATAAATTATCGATGCAAACAAAGTTTCAAATAGATTCGTTCGGTCTCCGTTCGTTGCTTAGGGAGGCAGGAGATGAAGATGGGCTAGGATTTGTACTTCTAACCATTGTCTCGTTTTCCTACGTGCGTGCGTTCTTTGCTGCTTGCGTAAGGCTTCTTGAGGGGTGAAAGCAACAATTCACCCCACTTTCAATCATCTTGTGCTTCGGTCGGCAAAATTTGCCCGCTGCCAATCTTTATCAAATTATCTGCGCCAATAAAAGAAGCAACGACTACTGAGGGAAGCAAAAGCGAAACACACAGATAAAGATACACACAGCTCGGGGAAAATAAATCTGCCGTGGCTCCGTGCGTACACGGGCGTCCCAACATGTATTGAGCATTTGTGCGAGGGGTTTTTTTTTCGTTCGGGATCCGTTTCGTTACAGCGGTAGCTAGGCGCGATTAGGAATGAATCAACAAGAGGGCAAAGAGCACACTTTCGGCGCAATGTGACGTGCTTGAATTTTGGCGATGGAAATAGGCTCGGTTTCGCGATTTGTGCCGCGGGCAAAAGTGCCCCAACAAAAAAAAAAATGGAAAATCTTTTTCTTTCTAGGCTGTTGGATTCGTGGTGCGATGTAATGCTATCGTGCCACTGCAATCAATAGCTGTTTATAACTTTCATACTTTCATCCGGAGCCGATGTAGGAGCGAAAGAACGCTGGGAGAAGGACACGTTCGGGCGCGTCGCAAAATTGTCAACGCTACAGCATAGATGCTCGTTGTACATTTGATTTAATGGACAAAGGTATGGGTAGAAAAATAAAACCGTGCTGGCGGAAGAAAGTGAGAGAGAGCGGACAAATAAAGCAGCTCAATATTTGAAGTGTTTTATGACGATATGGATATCAAGGAAGGTTTTATAGGAGTTTTCCGATGCGTTAACGATTTGGCCCCTCAATATCGTGCTTGGAATGTATGAGAATGTAATACTTTTTATGTATTGTTAGTGTAAAATAGGTATTTTTATTATGATTGTTTTTGGAATTTAAGGAGAATTATTGCGAAGACAGCTCTTAAACCTAAAATATTAATCTTAAAGTGATCCCTCATTTGCTACTATTGTTCCGAAAGACTCAGAATAGATTGATTGCTTACCAAACACGTCACGCCATTTGCTGGCCCGTCGTGAATAATTTCACCAACGAAAAGAGAATTAAAACAATGAAAATTCTTTATGAATACCATTTTGCATCACCACCACAACTATGAATCATTTTGCCGCTCTTCTTTGTGTGTGGTGTTCCGATGAAAGAAACGCAAAGAAAAATAACTAAAACCATAGTGAAAGGCAAAATGACGTTCTTTGTCTTTGCCGTTCGTTGGTAGCGCCTCATCATACTCCCCCGTATCGTGCCGACTTTCCTTCCAATGGTACCCCATGTATTTGGAATTTCTTTCCAGTGTAATAAAAATAAATCGTAAAAATAAACCACCGCACCAAACATGGTACGTTGTACACCGAAGAATGAATGGAAAGCAGAAGGAAGTAAGAGCGGGTATAGTGGTGTACAACTTTTCCGATAAATCGCTTTCCCGCTTTTCATCAATACACATTTCTTGCGCTTGAACGCGCCCGCCAATCCATCGGCCGATCCGTCCGCATAGAGAACCACGCCAGCAACGGTTAGAAATAAAAAGTCATGCCGGTTTCGATGGTGCCGGGATTGGTGACGATGGAGACGATTGTTTTCTCTCTCTCTTTCTTTCTCGCTTTCTGTTGAGGTTTGTTGGTGTTTTCTTGTTAAGAATGTTTCGCTCGCTACAGGAAGGAACCGTTCGGTGCAGAATACGCAGCAAAAGGTAATAGATTATGCACGATTCTGTCCTTGTCCTTGTCAACGTTGCTTTACGCGCGCGTAGGGTGGTTGCTGTCACACCGGAATGGGGATCGCCAGGAATGAATAATTTTGGAATGGAAACGCATGAAATAAGGTTGGAGGAAATACAAATCGCATACTTTCGTCAATGGGAGAACATTTGTTACGCCGAGACAAACGGGGAGCTCAAACATTGTGTTTAAGGCCTTGGCACGATCGGATATTACCATCGTTTTTTGTTTCGAGCGTAGGTTGCTGGGTGACAAAATCATATTTTGTTTCCGTTCTGGTGCGTATCGCATCGGTGGATGATTTATTTGCGTTGTATCGGCCTTTTTTTTGGGAGGAAGATTTGTTAGGTTCGGTGAGACACTTGGGCGTAGAACAAAATATTTTAATTGGCATGCTTGAAAATCTTCTTGGAATTTACCAAAAATGTATTCATTGTTCTTGTTTTACATCGTTTACATAGCGTGGATGCTTAAGGATAAAATCAGCACTAATTGATGATGTTTTGAGTTAGACACACTTAAAATTATTTCTCAGATTTGTGAAGGTATAATGGAGACGCCTTGTCGTTCACTAGTAAAATAAAATTTTACAACTTTTATGTCGTTTGTGTGGGTTGTATTTGGTTTTTAAAAGTGTTTTTTTTTGTATAAAATAGTGTTTTGAATGAGCTTTAGTTTCTTAATATTCTTATTAGACTATATTGTTCTAATAACTAAAACATGTTTGAAGTTGAATACATATAAATAATTTTTTTTGCCGTTGCTATCAAATGTAGTATTGTTTTGAATTAAATTGATGTCTTTTAATTATAAAGTTGTTTTTTAAGTACATGTCTTACTTCGTAATTGTTGGTATATTGAAGAGAAAAATCATTAAATTATTGTCAGCTACCGATGGAGACGCCTTGCTGTTCATGACATGTGGCGTAATGCAATTACTGCGTTATTATTGGAATATTTACGGGCTATATTACTTTATATTATTCAAGTTTAGTTTGTTGTGTACTCATTTAAGTTTTTGTATCTCTGATATTTCTCCAATTTTGCAGGTTGTATCAAAATTGACTACTTTTAGGGTTTTGAATTATAGACAAGTTCAGTGAAACGTGGTATTATATTTAACAAAATTGATATATCATATAGAGCTAGAGAAAGATTCGAACTCGTCTCGTCTGAAAAACTCGTCTTAGTGATATTGATTATATTTACGATGATCTCGCTAGTTCGTGATCTCTGTAGATCGATGGAGACGCCTAGTCGTCCATAACATGTGGGTGAAAATTATTGAAATTACGATGATAAAAAATACACATTTGTAAAGATAACGATATTGATCGGATAATAAACTTTAAAGTTATTTTGATTTACTCTGCTTTTTCTGTGCTAAATTTTAGGGACAATTATCGTCGCTATTTTTCTCAACTTTAAAAACTTGTTCGTATTGCCTACATTTAGGCGCTTACTTTATCGCACATTTCCAGCAAACGTGAAATTGTCTTGAATCAAAAATTTGATCCAAAGAAAAAGCACGACGAGTACCGATTTCTACCTACAATTCTGCCAGGGGAAAGTTAAATTTGCGCATCAGAAAACAGCATAACGAGAACGGCGTACTTGCTTAGGCTTCGCCCGCACAAACTTTGAACGACTGTTGTTGAGCTGTTTCACCTTCGCCCGCCCCTTGCATTACCTTGGATTGCACTTTTAGGCAATTTTTCTTCGCAAAATCATTCGGTGGCCCATTTTAAACTTTTCCACTCAGAAACGCATCCCCGCGCGGCATGGTTACCGAGCGGCCTTCTGGTGACTTTGATGGTAACTCAAGATCAAAGTAAGATGTGTAGAGGAAGAGGAAGGAGAGAACATTTGAAGTCCCTTAAGAAAGAAAAAAACAAACTCGTAAAGTTGTTCTTTTGCTGAAATGTCACAAAATTGCCGACTGCTGCCGCCCGAATGTAGGCTCTGCCGAAGTTCATAAACGCTTCATCCGAATAGGTACACACGTGTGTGAAAGAAATGTTTGTCAAATGGGGTAAAGCTTTCAGTCGGTGCGTTTTTTTCTTCTTCAAACCTGTTACATAAAACGAGTTTGACAGTGATGAATAGGAACGCAAAATATGATTCCCGATTACTGGGCTGGATGGGGATGCTGTTAGACTAGCCTGGTTTCTACGAAAACTGGTGGGATCAGTTGGGAAGTTGCCATCAAAAGCGTCCCGGGGTAAAGATAAGTTCGGCAAACATCTCAACAATGGTGGCCTTTTGTTTACGATAAACAATACACTCCACCTGTCTTTAGCCGTCGCCCAACTCCTCCGCTTTTACGATAGGCCGCTTGTGAACGCTTCGTTTATCCCTTTTGTGGTCGTTATTAACGGTGAAGCTTCTGACAAACATAGGTGATAAGCGCCTGTATGATGGCGCTCGGATCGGTACGATGAAAGCCAAATAAGCACTTGATCCTCTCGGTTGCACATGATGCACATTCTGCAGGCTGCAGGTTGATTACGAGGCGCATCCGCATCATCATCATCATCATCGTCATCCAGTGTGGTGTTGGTGCAGAGCCGGGCACGACGACGACGCAATCACAGCCCTGTGAAACGGCTTTGTGTCTAGTGCGTGTGTGTGCATCTCTCTTGCAGAAGTGTGCAAAGCGTTTACCTCTTTTAATCCACTTACCGGCAAGTAAGCGTAGATAATTATAATTATCATCCCGCTTTATTTACATTCTACTCATTGACACACATTATCTGCACACGAGCTCATGCGGCTGTTTGCATGTGTGTGTGTGTGTGCTGAGAAACAGGTTGTGCACCAACCATGACAGAGCTGGGATTTTCCCTTGTAAAATCCGTCTACCACAGGCTGCACAGGCTTTTGATTCAATTAGAATTGCAAGGAAATGGGAATTAAATTTTCGGTCCCCTCCATTTGTTCTTTAATCAGACAACTCCGCACGATGCAGACCGAGGCCGATAACAATGGGAAAGGACATCGTTGGTGCAATTTGCCGTCTCGAAAGCCAAAGGGACACAAAATTAGAGAGTCGAATGGGGAATCGGGAAATCGTTGGGAAGTCAGTGAGTGTGTGTGTGTGTATGCAAAGGATCGTTTATCGAAGGTTGAAGAGTGAGTACAAAAGGCTCGAAGAAATTGCCTTCATCACGTATGAGATTTAATTGAGATGTATTGAAGAAGAGTCAGCCGGTGCAGGACGATCCATGCAACCCAGCTTCACTTGGGGACCATTTAATCCCTTTTGTGTAAAGTGAGCAGAAGGCAGTGCTCAGGGCTTTTTTTTCTTTGTAATCCTCGATGTCTTTCTGGCAGCTGTTTCCCGAAGGGACAGAAGTGTTCGTCCGTGAATCCTTGGGAACGGGGGGAACTCTTAACTTTCGATCAACGGCTAACGAGTTGAAGTTTGTGGCGGAAGGGGAGTTCTTGCTCCCGTTGATGCGAAGCCCCCAGTTTGTTGTGGTTCGTAAAGTCCTTACCGGTTCTGACTGGCAGCTCATTTATTATCGACGCACACAATGAGTTTTCTTCGTCGGGATCGTTTCCCGGTATCACACTTTACTGTGCAGGAGACTGTAATTAATAATTGCTTCACACAAAAGCTTCTTAGAAGGCTTTTGGGTACACACAGGGACGAGTGAGGTTCAAGTCGTGCAAGAAATTGCTGGTAACGGGTGGGAGTGGTTGAAGATTGTTTGAGAAATGGTTTAGAAGTACTCGTTGGTAGAGTTGACGCAGGCAGACAACACACTGGATGAATGTTTGATGTCGTGAGGGACACATTGATTGTACGCTTTCGTACTTCCGAGCAAGCTGTCAGGTGTGGACATCGAGTGATTTAATTGACTGTGTTGGATAGTTTGTATCGTTAATCCTTTAGCTACATTGATCCCTCTCATTGAGCGGGTTGATAGTTTGAACGGGTTCCAGGAATAAGACAGAACGCTTTTGATTTTAGTGTATTACACTTAAGTACACTAGACGAAGTATAGTGGATGGCTCAATGTGCAGAGAATGTGGATGGTCGATAGACATATGCTACAAGGCATAAGGCAGATGACAGTGTCTCTTGAGTACAACAGTGAGTGAAACCGATGATGAGTGTGCGTTGAAATGAAGCGATAATTAATGAACGACTTAAACAGGACAGCCGCCATCAATAGATGGGTTGCAATTAAGGTTCTTTTTAATGTGCCGCAGCTTACAAGAGTTGCACTGGTTGCTCGTTATTTATTTTAAAGTTAAAGTGCAGACAAGTAGGGTAGCAGTAAACAAAAAAAAACGCACAGCAAACCTCACAAACCAAGCGGTAGCGAATTGAAAGGCTATTATTT
Source organism: Anopheles maculatus (assembly GCA_002091835.1). Taxonomy (NCBI): domain Eukaryota; kingdom Metazoa; phylum Arthropoda; class Insecta; order Diptera; family Culicidae; genus Anopheles; species Anopheles maculatus. The sequence continues at coordinate 325,208 of KZ061569.1, read as the reverse complement.
ATGGCGCTTTTGTTGCTTGCTAGTACTTACGCAAGAACTTAGGACACTGGTCCTTGGACGCTGCTCCCCGGGCAAGTACCACTCGACTGGAGTGGTCCAAGCGCTTGCCGAAGCCGTGTGTCCTAACCGATATTATTTACTATCGGGAACTGTGTGTGTGTGTTCAGTCTCATCTTTCACCAGTTTTCGCATACAATTACCCGAGACCGAGGCCCATTAATTCTTCATAATTGCTCCCTGGAAACCTGAGGATGCATCTAATTACACTGGAAGCCCTTTCGGGTCGCGGCACCATCAGAAAAGTGGTACAACTCGTGCTCGCGTGTGTTTTTTTTTACATGGTAAGCTTGTGAAACATGACTACCCATAAAATCACGTCCGAACGATAAATATCGTCGCTTAATTTTGTCCCCGGGGCAGGAAAGATCTGGTGAGGTTGGAAGAGACGGTTGGCAGGTTTACTCCGATTCATTTGTTCCATCGTTAAGATAGTGTGGTTCGAGTGGCAAGTACGACCGCTGGACAAAATCGCACGCTAATGGTAATGAATAATTCCTCTATCTTACATTGTGTATGGCACGGAAGCTTATCAAACGGGACTCAAAAGCTGTGTGCGTTTGTGGATGTAAGAGTGAGGGAAGAGTTTAAATGCACATCGAAATCTTTTTTCTCCGTTTTCCGTGCATGAAAAATGGCGTACGGAATTTTCATAAATATTACCGATGACACAAAAAGACGACGCACCACTCTGGATCTCTGGCTGTTTGTGCGTGTTCGACGAGGAAGCTGCAGCGAAATGGTGGCAATTAATTACATCGCGTGAATGTAATCTGCTACGCTTTTTACTTGGTTGCTCAAAAAATAAAGGCAAAAAACGGATGTCCATTGTTGAATGATGATAATACGTTTCAGCGAACTGGGCCGGCTGACTGGATGCGATTTGAAGCCTTTTATTTCGTTTGTCGGAGTTTCTTTTCGTTGATTTCGTTATTTTTATCGTCGTTTTCCACCATGCTTTAATGCTTTACGAGACAGAGCGTGTTTTTTTATATTTTATTACAGTAACTTTAATCTCGTCCGATGATAGTAATAGCTTGGGAAACTCAACCGGCTGGAACTGTTTAATGTTTTGTTTTTTCTTCGTTCAAATTTAATTGTGCTAAACCGGCAATTATCATTAGCCGAATGAGACCGCACATTACCGCGGTCCGCTGTAATAATAGTAAACGATAATTTTTCGATGATATTTCCCGGTGCCGGTGGTCCATTTTTCTGCCACATCACTGTAACTGCCTGGCTGGACGCTTCACGTTAGCGCCTGAAGGTATGCAAGCCCGGGGCGCATTCAGTGGATGGAAATTTATTTTATGCATAATCATAATTCATTTTTGACGCGCAAACCGCCCGCCTGTTCACGCCTTTTTCTTTGCGAGCGTGCGGGGTTCCGTGGTTTTGGGGGTGGAAAATCGACCGTAATCAGTTCGGCGATATGAGCAGACGCACAGGAAACAAAAATAACGAAGACTTGCGCCCAATGTTAGACCGAACGAGGGCGAGAGAGAGTAATGGTGCTGATTGTTATTATGATGATGATGAACGTTAATAACATTCGCGACCGATGGCGGCTCGATGATGAGGATGCTCTTTTCAGGGGCTTCTTTTTTCTTTTGGGTGAGGTTTCCTTCATGTCCTCCCTTCGCTGGTACGAAATTTGTTCAACCGCAACCTAAGAGGATTCTCCCCAAAAATACGGGAGAACAAAAAAAACAAAAAACGCCCAAACACATTATGCGAGGAATTAGCAGCATTGGAAGGGTGCCTAGCAGAAGAAGCAAAAAAAAGGGACATCAGCTCAGAAGGCGCGCCTGAGTTTTATTCCGTCAGGTGATGCAGTCTCGGAGGGACCACCGAGACATTTTTTTTTTCGGAACCGAAAAAAAGGAGAAATCCTTGCCCGGAAATTGGTGCCCAACCTCTTTCCCGGGACAGGGAAACAAATGGATCCGTTTCCTGCTGGATCTGGTATAGCCTCTTGCACGTATTTTCGTACTCCGGTGGGAGACCCTTTTTTTTCGTTCCAAACTGATGCGCCACACAATGGGATAATGATTTGGTGTGGTGTGGGTGGGAGATGTTTTGACCAGTTTTTTTTAAGCTGGAAGTCTCGGTGCTTTACCCTTGTGCTACCTTTTTTCAGCGAGTCGTAATGAAATTGATATTAATTATGTTAAGATTACGAAAATTGAAATCACCCAATCCGAATTGGAGGGATTGTAGAAGGGAGGGTGTGTCTGGTAGGGCAGAAAGGACGACAGGGTAAGATGGTAGTAAGGAATGAGATAATTGTCTCAGTTTGTGTCCTTGTTTATGGACAAAAGAGGCGGATTCTTCTGTGTCCCTTTCACAAAAGGCGTACAACGAATGGAGGAAAAATTCGTGGAAGTACGTTTAGTCGGATGTCTTATAATTTGTATTGTTATTGTAACGTTTTTGTTACACTTTAGACAAGCTCGGTTCTCAAATTTCCACAAATTGAACCTTTTGTCTATTCTATTCGCTTTACAAATAATTGAAAAAGTAAAAAAAAAGATGTTAAATTGAAACTTTGCTGCTGTTTTTCTCTAGATAATAGAGCAGCTACAATTTGTTTAGTATAACATATAGGCTACATACTATATACCTTGGAAATTGAAACGCCTGAAAGTATGCAATTTCCATGCACAATCACTTAAAACCTTATCGACCAATGAGAATTCTCTTAAACAATGATACATATCGTAGAGGTGTTTCCTAAATAATATAGTCACTTTAATGTGTTTAGTAAACGCTATCAAAAAATTGGTCAGATATAAAACATTTCCGCCGTAAAGTATGCAATTACCATGCAAAATCGTTTAGAGCCTTTACGAACGATGTGTTTTGACTCGAAATTTGTATTTTAATTAATATAAATTAACCTGTAGTGTAAAAGAAGCTTTGCTCAAGGTTACAAGAGCTTCGTGTAATTAAATTTCGATTAAGGTTTTAAAAAACATTCCTCATCAAATTAAGTATACTTTAAACAACTTTTCAAAGTCAAATAAGTGCAAAAAGGGAAAAAAACCTTGAAACTGTCTCGTGGAAAGTTTTAGTGCTTTGTTGTGATCATTAAAAAACGAAATTCCCTCTCTCTCTTTCCTACTCTTCCTCTCCCTTTTCTCTCAGACACACTTTCTCTCCCTCTTTAGTACCTGTTTGAAGTGTTATGCTATATCCGGGATTTAACGCTTCATCACCGCCGAAACGATAAAACGCGATACTACACACAATCTACTTGAACCGGAGCGTTCATCGTTTTACGTTTCCATTCAGCGGCTCGTGACTACTAACGCCAAGATTGAGTGTTAGGAGTGATTAAACAGCAATAGACGTGGGTCGGAAACTCCCGGTTTTCTTCGACTTTAAGTAAAAGCCGCGCTCGGTAAGTGTTTTAGCATCAAAGATGTGGATTTTCCGGTGGTTAAATTTTGCGTTACTGTTCCACGAACCATAAACATTCGCTAGTACGGAGCGAGATTCGCTTAAATCTGTTTAGTGTTTCGGAGCTTTTGAATTATCCCGGGTGTGAGGTGAAGCTGAAGTAAAACATGTAACCTCGCACCCAAAAAAAAAACAACCTACATCAGCGTTTAATAATCCTTGGGATTGGAACTTGAGGGATGGGACGCGAGCAAAAACTTCGAAACAGTTCCGGGTTTTCGATGGAAATGAGAACGTTCCAACGGGTTCGAAACATCCGCCAGCAGGTGATAATACCGGCAATGTGGATGATCACGATGATAATGATGATGACACTGGGTGATGAGTTGGCTGTAGGTAGATGAAAGCCTCAAATTTGGAACCACCGTGGAACCGAAAAAAAGGAGAAATCCTTGCCCGGAAATTGGTGCCCAACCTCTTTCCCGGGACAGGGAAACAAATGGATCCGTTTCCTGCTGGATCTGGTATAACTTCTTGCACGTATTTTCGTACTCCGGTGGGAGACCCTTTTTTTCGTTCCAAACTGATGCGCCACACAATGGGATAATGATTTGGTGTGGTGTGGGTGGGAGATGTTTTGACCAGTTTTTTTTAAGCTGGAAGTCTCGGTGCTTTACCCTTGTGCTACCTTTTTTCAGCGAGTCGTAATGAAATTGATATTAATTATGTTAAGATTACGAAAATTGAAATCACCCAATCCGAATTGGAGGGATTGTAGAAGGGAGGGTGTGTCTGGTAGGGCAGAAAGGACGACAGGGTAAGATGGTAGTAAGGAATGAGATAATTGTCTCAGTTTGTGTCCTTGTTTATGGACAAAAGAGGCGGATTCTTCTGTGTCCCTTTCACAAAAGGCGTACAACGAATGGAGGAAAAATTCGTGGAAGTACGTTTAGTCGGATGTCTTATAATTTGTATTGTTATTGTAACGTTTTTGTTACACTTTAGACAAGCTCGGTTCTCAAATTTCCACAAATTGAACCTTTTGTCTATTCTATTCGCTTTACAAATAATTGAAAAAGTAAAAAAAAAGATGTTAAATTGAAACTTTGCTGCTGTTTTTCTCTAGATAATAGAGCAGCTACAATTTGTTTAGTATAACATATAGGCTACATACTATATACCTTGGAAATTGAAACGCCTGAAAGTATGCAATTTCCATGCACAATCACTTAAAACCTTATCGACCAATAAGAATTCTCTTAAACAATTACACATATCGTAGAGGTGTATCCGAAATAATATAGTCACATAAACATTTCCGCCGTAAGGTATGCAATTACCATGCAAAATCGTTTAGAGCCTTTACGGACGATGAGTTTTGACAAGAAAATTGTATTTTAATTAATATAAATCAATTTTTAATGTTAAAGAAACTTTTCTCAAGGTTACAAGAGCTTCGTATAATTAAATTTCGATTAAGGTTTTAAAAAAAAAACATTCCTCATCAAATTATGTATACTTTAAACAACTTTTCAAAGTCAAATAAGTGCAAAAAGGGAAAAAAACCTTGAAACTGTCTCGTGGAAAGTTTTAGTGCTTTGTTGTGATCATTAAAAAACGAAATTCCCTCTCTCTCTTTCCTACTCTTCCTCTCCCTTTTCTCTCAGACACACTTTCTCTCCCTCTTTAGTACCTGTTTGAAGTGTTATGCTATATCCGGGATTTAACGCTTCATCACCGCCGAAACGATAAAACGCGATACTACACACAATCTACTTGAACCGGAGCGTTCATCGTTTTACGTTTCAATTCAGCGGCTCGTGACTACTAACGCCAAGATTGAGTGTTAGGAGTGATTAAACAGCAATAGACGTGGGTCGGAAACTCCCGGTTTTCTTCGACTTTAAGTAAAAGCCGCGCTCGGTAAGTGTTTTAGCATCAAAGATGTGGATTTTCCGGTGGTTAAATTTTGCGTTACTGTTCCACGAACCATAAACATTCGCTAGTACGGAGCGAGATTCGCTTAAATCTGTTTAGTGTTTCGGAGCTTTTGAATTATCCCGGGCGTGAGGGGAAGCTGAAGTAAAACATGTAACCTCTCCCAAAAAACAAAACAACCTACATCAGCGTTTAATAATCCTTGGGATTGGAACTTGAGGGATGGGACGCGAGCAAAAACTTCGAAACAGTTCCGGGTTTTCGATGGAAAAGAGAACGTTCCTACCGGTTCGAAACATCCGCCAGCAGGTGATAATACCGGCAATGTGGATGATCACGATGATAATGATGATGACACTGGGTGATGAGTTGGCTGTAGGTAGATGAAAGCCTCAAATTTGGAACCACCGTGTATCGGTTACCGTGCGTCACTGTCAACTGGTGAAACACTGCTAAGGACATCCTTGACTTTCTGCGCGTGTTTCACGACCGATTCGTAAAAGGCTTTTGCGTGATGAACCACCCGACAAGCAGCAGGAAGAATGTATGCAACGGATGGCTTTCTAATTACTTAAAAAGTTTGGTGAAATTTAATCCTGTCATTGATTATGGTACAGCAGCGGTACCGACTGTGATGTGAAAACCCCTTCTTTTTTCTACTGGGGAAGCTTTTTCCTGTAGTGGCGTTGAGAGTTGGTGGGATTTTTTTGGTTGCATGGGATTAAATCTCTCTATTCGGTGTAGCTTATGGATGGGTAGCATTTTTGGTTATCTTCTTTTTGTCAGTGTGCAGCAGAACATTATAATTATATGCTACGCTCGCTGTTATTATTCCGGGTTAGAATGAGGCAAGTTCTCAGATTTCGGTTACGGGCACGTTGTGTTTTCTGTTTGCAGCGAAAATTAAGCCCGTATGCATACGTGCACTTGCATGTGAATGTAACGCGTGGAAAGCATAATGATGTTAGCCGAAAGTGCATCAATCGTGTACGTGACTAGCATGGATACTTTTGCTAGGGTAGTAGAAGTTTTGTGTGGAATGTTTTTATTGAAAGAGAAAAACTGTAATTTCGCATAATCTCATAATGTAAATATTAGAAACAGAGTATTATTTTGTCTATTGTTGTAATTTTGTGTGAACTAGAGTGTTAGAAATTTGCTGGCAATTTTCTAGAATGTGCAAAAACATGGAAGGTTTTCTTGTTTCTAATTTGAAGAATTGTTAGTTTTATTTTACTTTCAAATAGGAATAATATAAAAGTGAAAATCGTTATCATATTTCAGTTTCATACAAATCAAAATGAAACTGCGAAAATAAGCATGTTAAGTACGCGTAAATAATACCCATTTTGCTAACATTTGCATACCTTTAGGCGCAAAATGATGTTAATGGCTTGGCAGGCATGTTGTGTTCGTTTGAATAAATAGAATGATTAACTTCGGTGAAGAAATGTCTGAGATGGCTGTACTTGCTAAGGAAACGTTATTATTTCCGCCTAAAGGTATGCAATCACATTCCAGCATTTCAGTATTAAAATGATATTTTCTTTACGCTAAACGTGATTTTCATAGTTAAAAATCATGTTTTTAAACTCAATTTGAAACGAATTTCGTTTGAACTACCACAATTAGTCGTTAGGACGAAGTTTTCGAGGCAACTTTGCTCTGTTTGAAACTATGTTCTGCCCCGTTTTATTTCACATTGCTAATTGTAATGCAAATAGATCCGTTACACAAAACAGTTCCCGCTCTCGTTCGTGTACTCGAAGCGGCACGACAGTCGAGTCACCGTTTCAACTCCTGAAACTATCAGCTCTCCCAGGTACGGCTCATTTGCTTCGGTCCACCCGAATTACTTCGTATGAATAAGTTTGTCTGAATGTTTGTGATTTCGTTCTCGGTTCGATTCTGACGAGGGGTGAGAGCGTTCTCGAAACTTTGTCCCCGTAAGTTCATTTACGTCCGAAATCGGTTGGATACGGTTCGACAGAAGACAAAGTTTGACAGTGCTTTGGTGGTGTTTCTTTCCGTTTTTTTGTTTTGCTTCTGCGATGGGCCGAACATTTTCTTGTAGTTTTTCTTCGGGGAAAGATTCTTTACTAGCATTCCGTCACGGCACGTTCGATGGGCGTGTGTGTGTGTGTTTGTGTCGGTATCGATTGTCGTTTTTCCGGGTGATTCAAAGTGACTGGGTGGTTTTTTTTTTCGAAACGATATCTCTCCTCAATAATACATTTGATTTGCAAAACTCTCCAACTTTGACGTTCCGTCTGGACGAGTGTGTGTGTACGCGCGTGTGGTTTGCACATAAGCGAGCAACATCCAATTTTCCTTTCCCGAACCAACAAGTTGCGCGTGGTGCGATGATGGCAGATTGGTGAGGCAAAAGTTTTTCCCACATCTACCATCCCGGGGTACAAACTTTTCCCATATTCCACCATCAAAAGCGGTGCAATGTTTGTGGGTTGGGCAGCGAAACTGCACCCGACCGAGAGAGGCCAGAGAAGCCCAATATATTTTTCCCCCGATTGCTCATAAAATGTCGAAGGAACGATGAGGTAAACAACAATTCTTATTCAAATGTGAAAACATTCGAACGGGTCAACGTGTTGTGGCAAAACAAAGCGAAAGCATTAAATAAGAGAACGTAAATCGATAACATAACCACAATTGAAGAAATACAATAGCAGACAAAAGAGCAACACAATGAAGGAAAAATAGAGAAACGCATTTCAAATTTTGCGATGGAAAAATGAGATTTGTGTGGGATAAAAGCTTCACAAATGCAACACGGGAAAAAAATTGCATGAAAATGAATACCCGCGGTAGCTGTGCGATTATTACTTCCTGCTGTTTTCCTGCTTGCAGTACGATATGGCTGTACTCCGAGGATCACCATTCACCCTACAGAGACACTTCAGCAGTTGTATTGTGTGTGTGTGTTTTTTTTTCTCTCGTTATGTTCGTTTGCATCCACAGAGGGTACACACACACACCCCGTTGAACTATTGTGTGTTTAAAGTTTCACATTTGTTTCTGTTCTTGTGCATTGCTTTCACCTTTTACGTATGTTTGGCATGCGACCTACCCCGATCGCCGAAAGCTCGGTAATGAATATCGCTTTTTCCCGCGGAAACTTGCCCGTTTGCGCTACATTTCGGAACAAAACGGCACGATGCCGGCAGCGAACCGAAAAGCGTTGTCCTGCGATTGGATTGAGTTTCGGTCCGGTGAATAGAGTGCTGAAAAATGTACACAACGTGCGAGAAAACCCACAAATGAAAGGAGAATTTTCACTTGTCCTCTTGCGGAGGGAAAAAAGGGTTGCATTTTGCATCGCTCTCGACCACCGAACGGCAACAAGAATGGTTGTTGCCACGGGTAAGGTAAGAGTGCTGGAGGATTAAAAGCTGCGATGCAGAGAGTTGTAAATGTATCGTTTTTCATTTTAAACGTTACCTCCGTTATGCTGCATAGCACAATAAGACAAGTTGTGGGCAGAAATAAAAACAATGTTATTGAAGGTGTATTTTAAAACAGTTTTATGTGTTTTGTAGCGAAAGAGGATTTGTTTCTTAAGCATAGAAAGAAAAACATTCAAATCGCCTAAATGTATGCAACTCGTAGTACTGTAATATTTTCATTCGATTTATTAATGTGCTTTCTTTGCCCGTTTAAACAGTTTGCTTCAAGTAGTGATTGAAGTACCATTTTGTTTAAAATATTTAACTGATTTTCTCAATTTGTTTTCCCATTTTTACACCATAAATAATTGTTTTACTAATTCCCAAACTAATTTTATGGTTAGAATGTTGCTAAATTAGAATAAGATTTGGGTAAACTATGTGATGAAGTTTAAAATTCTGTACCTCCAAATAGTTTCATTTCAACAGATGTAGAGAATGCGCTCAAAAGTATGCAATCCGCATGGCACATACGTTTTATTAAATAATTATTCTTTAGATTTGTGTGAGTGTGTTTATCCACCTTGTATCCAAGTGTGGCAAAAACTATTATATTTTATAAAAGATGGAGTTTAGCTTAAAATTTTATAAAATCTCGCTTTTTTATTTTGGTATTTTTATCCTATTAAACATAGTTGAACAACAAAAATGTTTCTCTGTGAGTAATGATTTGTGTTGAAACTGTTACTAAGGCTGTACGTAACAGTAGTTTTTAATACTTATTTAACAAAAAAAGGATAAACTTCTTACACAAATCTTCAACCAGCAATGCATTTGCCTAAATGTATGCAATCTGGAAGACAAATTTAATTTTGAACTAATTTTTTCGTATTATTTTTGGGTATAGCCAGTTTTTTCCTAAATGTGATTGAATAATACAGATATGCTTTATAAACATATTTAAATTATAGATTTGATGACAGTCTTCGCTTTAATCCTCGTTAATTGATTTCTTTTCTTATCTTAAAAAAAATTCTTAACATCGTTCATTCCCATTGGCTGTTCTACGTCTGGCGTCGATAGTTTTAGGTCATTTGGGCAAGGTTTACCACACATACCCTAGAAAGCCTTTCTACAGGCCACTGCACAACATTCGGTGTCAAATCTCGCTGCTTTTCATATCACGCGAAACTTTCGTTTACATTTCGTGTGGAGTACCGCAGAAACCGCCGGTGTGTTTCGTCGCGGCTAAACAGAAAGCATGCGGAAAAACAATAAGACATGTTGTTGCTGCTGTATGGATGAGGAGTGGACCAAAAAGGAGAACCAAAAAAGAAAACCCGGCACTATAGAATGTTCGTGCGGTGGTGGGAAAACAACGTCGATTCACACTCGCTGCCCATCCAAAATGGGCTTCTCTGATGGCTTTCGATACAGATTTTATGCTTCAGAGTTTCGTTTCGGGGGTTGTGTGTGTGTGGGATGGCTTTTTCACTCCATTCCCGAAATTAAGGACCATCCGTCTAGCATTATGAAAGATGGCCTCGGGATTTTGTGTAATATCGGCATAGTTCTCCACCGAAACGAAACTACAGCGCACAGATAGCGCACCGAAAGCAATTCTGTTCTGTTGTAGTGTTTCCTTTTTGTTTACCCGAACCCGAATTTTTGCATTGCCCAAAGCGTGAAGGCTCAGAAAGGCTGTTGGAGAGAAGCAAAACAAAAAATCGGGCCTCCACAGTCTGGTGGCAAACTATTAAAATAAGAACTCACGATATGGTTGCGGATCCGATGATGTGGCTTAGGCGATGGGTGAAGTTTTTCATTCTTCACGGCGAGGCACTGTTTTACATAGTGCCCCATAAACAATTGTAAAATATACGAGTAG